>JALIZF010001817.1:0-600000 GCA_029948255.1 Telmatactis stephensoni
TTGGTCTAACCAGTCGCGGTAGGCTTGTCTTTTTTGTTGTAGGCGGCGAGGGCATTTTCATAGGCTTCCATGGCCAGATCGTGGCGTTTTCTTTCGGCGGCTAATTCATTTTTACTGTCGCCGTGAATCAGTTTGTCTAAATAGCGGCCGCCGTAGTTGGCGCCTGTAAAGGCTAAGGCTGCGGCGATGCTTCCGGCGATGACACTAACCATTATATTTAAAAATTAGATACTATTGGGTATGTATTTTTCTTTGATCAGGTAATCTCTCACAGCGATACTGCCGGCGACGGCGGCGGTCATCTTAACGTAGTTCATTATGCTGCTGCTGGGATCGCCAGTGAAGGTTTCTTTAACGACCTTTTGCCGACCCAGCCAACAGCGGCGACAATGGAGGTGAGGACGGCGGCTTCTTCAACGGTTTTCATTATTTTATTGGACATGCTATATTAAAAATCGAAGATTTTGAACTAAATCACAGATTTTTATTCCATCTCAGGGATCTTAGAGCGCTTTTTTTCTTTAGGCTGGTGTATTACGGGCTCAAGATGCACAGCGGTCTTCTGTGATTTCCACTGTATGTATAAGCTGCCCATGGCCACTAAAAGGCCAAGCCGCCGATGACGTAGCCCGGATTGATATCCCAGCCGTCACTAGATTCCGAAGAAGGGTCTTTTTTGGCTTTATTCTTTTTATTCAGCTCGGCCAGCTTTTTCCCCGCCGCTACTCGGCCGGGTGCCTTTGGCTTGGTGATCTTTTGTTCGGCCGCGGCGGGGGTAGTAGTATCTTCTTTCTGCTCGGTGTCACTCATATATTAAGGACTTGACGACTTATCAAGTAACTTGAAAATGACTTATAGCGACTTGTTAAGTAACTTGGAAAATGACTTGTCGGCGACTTGTCTAAGAACTTGACTCGACTTGATCAAGTTCTTGTGGCGGACTTGCGGTGACTTGCGGCTGACTTAGTCGTGACTTCTTGAAGTCGCTCCAAGACGTCGTAAGTTCTTGTAAGTCGATGTGCTGCGCTATGTGAAGTGCTCCGCTGGCCAACGCCATTAACTTGCCGCATTTTAAAGATAACCAGCCACAAGTGATCTTAAGTTCTTGGGCGATGATATAGTCCTCACTTAAGTCTTTTTGTAATTGCTGGACGTCGTCTATGGGCAGTGCAAGTCCAAGTAGTTTAGTGGCCAGCTTTATGGCGCTGTCGGCGACGGCGTCGGTTGTTTTACTGGCCAGTGCGGCCTCATAGCGCTTATGGAACTTTTTGACGTCTTCTTCTGACAGGTTTTTTACTTGCTCGTGGGTAAGCTCCTTACCGATCATTTCCTTACATTTGCCGCTGCTCACCAAAACGTTGAGCTGCTCCTTGAGGTTGTCTTCTCCTAGTTGTGTGGGCACTTCATCAAGTAGCTCGTCGATGTTCATCTATATATTAAAAAATCGCAGATTTTTTGTCATCACAGATTTTTGATTTCATAAGGATGGCGCAGAGAGAAGATCATTTTGGAATGCTGATGGGTTCTTCAAATGCCGCATGTATTTATGTAGTTCTTCTTTAGTTATTTCTCCCCATAGTCTGAAAGAATGGTCTCCAAGTCGCTTTTACTAGGAGTGTAAAATACCACCAACGCGCCAATATTTTCCCTGAAGGGCTTAGAGACGCTTGTCAACTGCTGCTGAGAGTAACCAAACAGAGATGTTGTCGTGTCTGCCGCTAGAAGGCTAGCTTTAATTAACTCCGACGTGCGTTTCTTAACGTCGTCACCACAAGCAATGTCATCAAGAATAAGTAGGGTCTGATGTGTCGTGTGGAAATGCTTTATGCCAGAACTTCAAGTGGTTAGCTAAGTCATTGGGGTCTAGGATATCTACAAAGAAATTCATCGTCTTTTGTCCTATTACCGCTCCAAGTTTTGTTATTTACATAAGTAGGACAAAGGAGTACAATGTAGTCAAACTTGTATCTAAACGGTACCTAAAAGTTGTTCTACGACAAACTGAGTCTTACCGCACCTGTGGGTCCTACGATAAGAGCATTACAAGGAATATGTTCTGGATTCATTATATATGAGTGTGGAGCAAATACAAAGGGCTGCTGAATTTATACGAGAAAAAAGAAGTCTAGAAGAGCAGGTGTTGGATCTGCAAGAAGAAGTAAAGCGGCTCAAAGAAGAGTTGGCGGCCAATAAAACGGCCGAAAGGTTCTCGGCCTTAGTGACTCTGGCTATGTGGGGTAAAGAAGCCTGTCGTCGACTTTATGAGGCTTCCGATGTAGTATATATGAATCCTTACAGGCCCAGGAGCAGATTGTGTTTATGCGGCTTTAGATACCGAAGCAGATTATAATCTGGGGTCTTGGCAAAATGTGGCCGGATTGAGCGTGGATGTGAATTATCCCGGCCGAAAATTGATTCTTTGTAGTATTTGTATTAGTACCGAGAGCCATGTGAATGCGGGATTTCAATTTGTGGATCACGACGGGAAACCCTTTCTACCTATGCGCGCTAAGACGAATAAACGAGAGCCGGCCCATTTTTCATTTGAACCGCCGATCAACTCTACAGAGAATTTAAGCGTCGTCACGTTTCATATGGTGGCCGAAGTGAAGAAAAAAGTCCAGCTTCAAGTGCGGGCCGATGACTCGGGCAAACTTCGCGTCAATGGAATTGCCGACAAGAGAGATAGGCCTTATAATCACATGACCATTAGCACTCTGACGGTTCTTTCGCTATAAAAATATAATGGAAAATCCCTATTCCACAACTCAAGAGGTGAGTTATTACTTAGCTGAAAAAGAATATTTTGAAAAAGATGAGTGGATGGATATTGATGGGTTTTTTGTAGATGTTGAAGGCTATTATATCATTCTTTGCTCGGTTAGTATTAACACCGGCAATGGCGCCAATGTGGGCTTTAGTCTTGTCGACAGTGGGAATCAGCCTATAATACCCTTCAGAACCACCACAAACAAAAGGGTGCCAGTTCATTTTTCTTATGAGCCATGTACTGTGAGCGGGGAAGATTTGACACCTGTGACTTTTCACTTAGTGGCCCATTGCAAAGGGCTGGTAAAGCTTCGCCTTATGTCAAGCGATGGCGGCACTCGACTCAATGGTGCGTTTGTTAATGGAAAACCTGCGGCGGACAAGATCTACAGCCACAAACCCATCAGCGTTATGAGCGCCATCCCACTTTGTGGAGCAATAAAACAAAAAAATAATACTATGGCGCCACAGCCCATCGGCAGGGCCGCCTTACCACGGGTCGAAGAAGAGGATAAAAAACCCGCACCCAAACACCCCGGCAAAAAGCCCCCAGGACGCACATCAATGCTTTAGATATATGGACTGCTTAACGTCGTCGCCGTCGAGTGATTGTGTAATTCCCGAAGAAGAGAAGAAAATGCGCTGTTTGCACTGCAATGAAATCTACAGAGAAGCAGAGTTTGTGGGCCACCGCTGTACGGCCGATCTAAAGGCCCATCGGACTAAAGACGATGGAATTTATCAAGGCGAGGGATAGACTACGAAAAAAAAACTTCTACGGCGCTTTAACAACAGTATGTATTTTTGTATACTTATTCTAAAAAAAAACTTCTACGGCGATTTAACAACAGTATGTATTTTTGTATACTTATTCTAAAAAAAGTTCTATTTCGATTTAACAACAGTATGTATTTTTGTATACTTATTCTAAAAAAACTTCTATTTCGATTTAACAACAGTATGTATTTTTGTATACTTATTAAGCCCGCCGTAGTATTTTTTTTTAACATTTATTGACATACGAGGTGATCTAAGTGATATTCTAATCTCTGTTTCGAAGAAAATGATTTACCGCAGCAGTAACAACTGTTGTACCCATAATAACCCTCTTCTATAATTATATCTTCTTTGGGCTGGCGGTCTTTAACAGGAAAGAGACACCCCATTATATGTTCTTCAGAGTTTCTAACGGCGCCGCAGCCACCTATATGTTCAGAAGACCAGTAATTAACATTTTCCCAGGGCGTTCCTTCTATCTTGTCAAAATAGGCACCCGATGTAAATCGCCGGTCAATGGATTTTTTTTCTAAGACAAGCGCGCGTATATAATCTTCCCGGCATTTGCATCTGAAGAGTAAGTCGCCGCAATTATAACAATCTACGTCATTAAGATTATATTCTTCGTTACACCTACTCTCGTGCCATTCTTTATCGCCGCAGAAGTGATTAAGACACTTTTCCATATGCTTTTCGAGCCGTTGTTTACAGGCGAATATCTTTTTACAGAAGCCGCATTGTATTACTTTAGGTTTTAAACACACCTTTCTTTCTAAATGGTTTTGTAAACTCTGCGGCCGGCAAAAGCTCTTTTGGCAGCGGTGACATTTAATGCCACAGGAATTGGTTTTTATATGTTGTTTAAGTCGCGCGGCAGAAGTAAATGTTCTCTGACACTTTTTACACCGTTCCATATATAGATATAAATAAGTCTACAAAAAAAGATACAGTTGTTAAATCCATTATAAACTTTTTTTTTCGTAAAAGTATACAAAAAAACAAACCGTTGTTAAAGCGGAATAGAACTTTTTTTTCGTAAAAGTATACAAAAAAACAAACCGTTGTTAAAGCGGAATAGAACTTTTTTTTCGTAAAAGTATACAAAAAAACAAACCGTTGTTAAAGCGGAATAGAACTTTTTTTTCGTAAAAGTATACAAAAAAAGATACAGTTGTTAAAGCGGAATAAAACTTTTTTTTTCGTAAAAGTATACAAAAAAACAAACCGTTGTTAAAGCGGAATAAAACTTTTTTTTTCGTAAAAGTATACAAAAAAACAAACCGTTGTTAAAGCGGAATAGAAAAAAAAAACAATTACATCTCTCTATGTGATTTATTTTTTATAAGGTCTTCCCGTGTCAACGGCGTCGGGCGCCTATTTTACTTTTCAAATGGATTTCAGCGCCCGCATCCTTTTATTTGTTTATGATATTCAAGCCGCCAGGCGGATGAGAAAGTATGATTACAAGAGCCGCATGTTGTATTTGGCCGCTCTTTAAGACAGATTTTTGCCTTGGTATGATATTTAAGCCTTTGCGGCGTAGCGAAGGTCTTATTACAAGCGCCGCATGTCAAGTTTTCTTTAAGACATACCTTTTTTTCGATATGATATTTAAGCCGTTGGGGCGTAGAAAACGTATGATTACAAGTGTCGCATGTGGTATTGGGCCGTTCTCTAAGACATACGTTTTTTTCTATGTGATCTTTAAGATTTTTGACCGAATAAAAGGTCCAATGACAGACGCCGCATGTCTTATTTGGTTTTTCTTTGTGACAGACTCTTTTTTGGAGATGATAGTTTAGACTCTCAAGGGCGGTGAAAGTCTTATTACAATCGCCGCATGTGGGCCTATTTTTAAGGCACACCATATTTTCGACATGGTAATAAAGACGATCAATATTATAGAAAGTTCTTGGGCAGTTTGGACAGCTTTGCATTATATAATAGAAAATATTTTAACCTCAAATAACGATACACCTTAGAATAAAAAAAAGCCCCAACCGGCACTATATAGTTTTTCGTCGACTTCGGCACCTTTCGTAAGTGGGTTTTTATATAAAAGGCCCCAAGGAAGTAAATACCTCATCTTCGCTGTCATAAGATGATACGGAACTGTAGTCGCCGTCCGAGGGACTTAAAGTCCATTCATCGATGTCAATGTAAATCTCTTGGCCGTCGCTCATTATATTAGGAGAACATATCCTTTTTTTCGATTTTAACCGCATTAAAGCTCCAATAGCCATTGCATCGGCCCTGTTTGAGCCCATTACTCCGAATATGAGTATAATCGCGGTCTTCTAAAGTCTCTTTGACGCGCTGCGGCGCCCACATCGTGTAAAACTTATTATCGCCATCTTCGAGGGTTAACTTCATTCTTTCGGATTCAAAGACATGATAGTCCACAATCTTATAAATACGGCCCACTTTGAGATCGCGCCATTTTGTCATGGTTTCGGCTTCTTTGATGGCTTTGTTAAATTCTGATACGCTGATCATTATATCATAGAGATGTTTTTACCTTTAAAGCCGATGTATAACTCTCATATGCACCGCCAAGGTTTCTTCGCTTTTAAACCGCCGCGGACACCGCAGGCAAGGAACCCTTAGGCCGCTGCAGTATTCTTTGAGGGCATCAACTATTTCGTCATAGTCGTGGCTGACCAAAGTATGATAACCCTGCTGTTCATATCTTCGTAATGCTTCTTTTTGGGCTTCAGAGACTTCTCCAGTGCCCTTAGGCGTCTTTAATTCTATACAGAAGCCGTTATAATTTTTATGAGCATTTTGCACTATAAGATCCGGCTGCCCCTTCTGATAGCCCTTTTGCCAACTTTGTATTCGCTTTTGCTGGGTATCTTGGTTTTCTCCGAGCCCGGCGACGATGAGAAGATTATGAAAGCGGCGGATGTAATCTATTACTTTTTTATGTAAGTCAAACTCATTTTCGATCTTAAAACACGTGATGGCCCTTATATCTTTCTTCAGATCATAATGGCCCGTTTTACGAATCTGCGGTAATACTTCTTCGAAGACCCACTTTCTGAATTCTACGGCGGCCGGCATCTTACTGTTAAAAATTAGCTCATAAAGGCCGGGCTCAGAAACATAGACGGCGTTTGGTTGCTCATTCAAGGGGGCACCATTTCGATGCCCCCTTACTTCGCCCAGGGTTTTTTTGTATTCCTCAGATACGTGGTCTCTTACTGGATTTTTTGCACAACTGTAGCCTAAGGCCTTAGCAACGTCTTTTGCTTTAAAATACAATTCATCTCCCTTTTTGAGGGTATTGAGTTTTAGATTTAGTTTTGGGTTTTCAAAGACGCGTAACATTTTTTATACCTAACGGATATTTTAATCTTAAAATCGGGTCTTATATTTTTTTAATCTTAATAGGCAATGGAATGAAGTTGATTACCTTCTATGTTCATTTGCGCATCGCCGACGACAAAGATGTGGCAGTTGATCTTGTCATCATTGCCCGCGCCAGAATTTGTTGTGCGTTTTATCTCCAAAGTGACGCCGTCTTGTGTGCTGACCAGTTTTAAGCCCTGGCCGTGAATATCATTGTCCTCTGAGGTTCTTAGATCCACCCACAGGGCATATTTATTGCCATGAAAGAACTGCGCGGGGCTTATGTGGTCGCCAAACCGTCTTACTACTTCTTTGTAAATGTCGGCCGGCTTCAGGCCCTGCGAGTAAATCTTATTAGGAACGCCGTTGATATTGACTTTGACGTCGGTAATGTTCGGATTGACAAACTTCTCTGAATCTCTCTGGCCGGCCGAAAACGGCTTTACGAAGAGCAGCAGCAGCCCAGACAGAGACCTGCGGGGTATATTCACCGTTTCGGTAATTAAATCTTGGGTCTTGTCTAGAACTGGGGATGGTCTTGTGATGATGCACGTGGTCATAGAGAAAAGCCTTGCCAGCAGAGTATTCACCGGCGGCACTGCGGGCTAAGGTATCGCTGTGAATGGTTTCATACTGCAGCTGTAGATTGGTCATACTGTAGTCGTGAATCGCCCCAGACAAAGCCGAGTCAGTGCCCTGCAGTAAGTTAGTGGTGTCCGCCAGCGTCACTTCAAACTGCATATCAGATGATAAGATTCTGGGGTAAAAGACACCATGGGTCTTCAGAACTTCAAAATCCAAAGGGATGACATATTTGGTGCCATAGGCCGTTGATAGCGCCGTAGCTTCTGCATCACTTCCCTTATTGGATGAAGCACTTCTCATCTTTCTAACGGTATCAGTGCCAACGCCCTGCTCCACCAGCACATCTCTCTCTTTGGGCAACATGAATAGATCTTTGTAAGTGTGGTAAAGGTCATACCTGTTGAGATCCAAAAGACATTCTCCGGCAAATTTAACTTTCATGCGATTGACGATGTTGCGGCCTATGTTGTTAACGCAATGGCGTTTGTCGGCCGTTGTTGGTTGTATGGCCAAATCAAACCGCAGCGCCAGGGTGCCAGGCACTAAGAGAAGATTTTCCGAGAGCGTGGGACGCTGACGTATAATGTCTCCCCTGGGTTTGCACTAGAGGGCGTAAAAGTAACGCGGTGAAAAGTCCTTTCGGCTTTTAAGCCGCCGGTCTGTTTGGGCAGAATACTGGGATCTATCTTTGAGCTGATCATTATATATATATGGAAGGCGAAATAGATCCTGATTTTGACCCCCTCACACACAGGGATCAAGACGACAATAACGAAGACGAAGAAGAATTAAATCTACAGATAGAAAGAGGGAAAAGAAACAGGTTCGCCGTCTTTAGAGATGCCGTTCATCGTTTTGGCAATGACGCATACAAGTATATCCGCGGCCTCGAACATGACTACGAGCGTTTGCATCCCGACGAGCCAATCCCTGAGTACCTTCAAATGGAAGAATTTAACAAATTTCGCGATGAAGAAACACTAAAAGAAACTCTTCAAACTCCGGTCGAACTGGCCGAAAAACGCCTCTTAGAATTATACGAACACTTCAACTTCGATTATGTAAGACTAACTGAGCAGAAGGGCCAAGTTTACATCTCGTTTCCCAACGAAAAGAGCCAAGGCCAATGGACTAAGCCACAGCCCCTTTTCACTAAAGAAGGCGAGGTTAGAGAAACGGTAAAGGCGCTCAAGGGATTTAAAATGGCATCGAGAGGCCTCTTAGAGCTATTGGAAGAGCACAATGCAAAGATCGCATTACAAAAGAGAGTCATCGACCTAGAAGATCAACTAGGCGAGGCCGAACAAGCCCTTGCGGTCAAAAACCAGGCCCTGTCTAATCTACAATCCCGATTTGACCGCGTCCAGGAAGAATACGAAAAAGCCTTGACGGCCAACGAAGAACGCCACAACCTAGAGACAGAAAACTTCCTCGAAGATGCCGAACAACGCTACAATTCTATTTTAGAAGAAAGAAATATCATTGTCACCGAGGCCAACAAAGCCCTGCGGGAAAGAGACCGTGCCCGCGCGGCGCTAGACGAAACCACCCAAGAGTTAGGGATAACCAAAACCGATGCCGCCACCCTTACTTCCGAACTCGAGGCCTCGCAAAGAGAAAAGGCCGAGTTAGAACATAGAGTCCGCACCCTTGAAGAGCGGCTAAGGCAAACGACACAGGCGATAGAAGATTTAGAACATAACATTAACGAAAAACAACAAATCATCAACGACCTAAATCGCCCTGAAGAAGAACGCACAGCCGCCCAAGAAGAACTAACCTCCCTTCAAGAAAGAGTCGCCGAGCTTAAAAAAGAAAAAAATAAATTAGAGCGTGAATTAGGCCTCACCACCAAAGAAAAAATAAAACGAGCCCTTTTGAAATATGGCATTCCTGCGGCCTTTGCCGTGGCTATAAGTAGTGTCATAGGAGTCATATTAACCTCTTTAAAAGGTGTCGGCGCCGGTGTTAAAAAAATAGGTCAAGGCCTGACCGCGCTAGGTAAAAAAATGGCCGCCGCCGTGCCAGGTCTATTAGGCAGCGTCTTATCTTTGGTGTTGAAGACCGGCGGCGAATTGCTGAAGTTTGTCGGCAACAATATTTGGATTCTTGTCGTAGCTATAGGCGCCGTACTTTTAAAGAAGTTAAAGATATAATTACCGTAGCATAAAATAGCCCAGCCCCACCGCCGCCGCCGTAATGCCGCCCTTTAAAAGATCATGGTCGTATTCTTCTTTTATAGTCGGCAGCGGCTTAATAGGCTTTTTCTCTGGTGGGCCGTGGGTGGGTTTTTCTTTCTTAGGCGGTGGCTTTTTCTTCGGCGGCTTATCAAAGTGTGGCACTTTACGCTGCTTCAAATCGCCGTTGATGTCATTGATGCCAAATTTCATCACCTCAGTAGCCTTTTGTAAAAGATTGTTATAGCCCACGACAGAGTGAGTATTAATCACTAAATCGCTAGGCATTAGCCAACAGCCAGGCGCTATGGCGTAGTCTAAGCGCACTTTAGCCTCTTGGACGGCAAACTGATACCTTTGTATGCTCTTGGCAATGTCGTTTTCTATGACGGCCGATTCAAAGAGCACTAAGAACTGTTGTTGTGTTTCTTGACTAGCACCACCAGCGGCTATGATGGGCGAGCGTGTATCTACCTGCGCCCCCAGCACACAATAAACGTAGGCCTCTATGCTTCTATTTAGGCGGGCCAGATTTACCAGACCTTCACCTTTTTGCAATACAAACCAATCGTATTGTCTAGGAGTGCGAGAATCTTTTAACACTTCTATCTCAGGCCCGCCATATTTAGGCTTACCCTCATCTCTAAATCTATTCTCAGGGTTAGGCCAGCCGCCTTCTTCTATGTTAAGCCCTGCGTAATCGTAGCCATAAGGATCGCCAACGCCGCCATTGTTGGGCGCTAAGAACCTAAAGTCCTTGTAGATTTTAAATTCATTACATAGCCTCTCAAAGGCCGCCTCTTTATAATGTGTGTCGTAGGCATCAAAGCTAAGATCGCCCGGCAAAGGCGCTCCCAATTCATGTAGAATGCGGCGAATAGTAAAAATTACATGAAACTGTAAAAAAGAACACCGCTGTAGCATATCTAAACCCACACCGCAGCCCGCCGTCGCCGCCCATACGGCAAAGTTTAACTGTTGCGCCCAGTAAGTCATACTTGGCCCTTTTAGCCATTTTTTTGCCGCCGCTGCAGATTTAAATTCTGTCTCACTCTTTTTAAACACGTTACGAACTTTTAAAGGTATCTTTTTACCCGGCGCCACTTCTAAGGTCAAATGAGAGAAATTAGTCTTAGGAGGCATCGTGTGCCAAGCCACAGCGGGCACTGGGTAATTTATTCTAGCGACTGTAAAATCCTTAGGCCACGACGATGGAGATATCTTAACGGTCTTGTTTTTAGGATCTCTAGGACCTAAGGCCTTTAAAAGCGCCGCATTTAATTTTGCGTCGCCATAGTGATGCACTGCCGTTGGAAAAGGTCCATCTGGCGTAATATCTTCTCTAAACACATCGACAGCAATTCCATTGTATTCGAATTCAATACTCTGAGGCCCGGCAGAGAACTTTTTAAAATCGGCGTGCGGGTAGGCCGTCCTAAATCTGTGCCATTCGTATTGTACCATTATATATAATGACCGATGTGATACGAGAAGAACCCTCTGCCCCATTATACCCTGTCATATCTGATGGAGAAAGTTTTCGACTTCAAAAAATCAATATGATCCTTTCTGAATTAGGCGCCGAGGTCAAACATTACGACGGCGTCCGTAAAAAATACAATAAAACACGCTCCGTGACCCATGCCATTGCTTTATCTTCCGGTACTTTATCAGCCCTTTTAACAAGTTCGGGGATTGCCACGTCTTTAACGGGCCCCGGAATTGTAGTAGGAATCCCTCTAAGCGCGATTGGGGGACTCTGTGGAATTATTTCAGCCGTCGCCACGGTAGCGACTAAAAAATTAACCCAAAAGGTTTCGAAACATGAGAAAACAACAATGTTATGCAAATCTAAAATAAATACAATCTCAGACCTCATTTCGAAAGCTCTCCATAATAACAGAATCGATGAGAATGAATTTGCTTTAATTATGGCCGAGTCAAATAAATACGAGCAATTAAAAAATGAAATCCGACAAAAAAGCGTCGAAGTTTTTAAAAAAGACGATCCCGAACTACGCAAGAAAATCTACAGCGAAGCCATGCAAGAAATCAAACAAAAACTAAATCATTAAATATTTATCTACAGAAGAACGAAAATGGGTTAATTTGCATATTGAACGTCACTCAGCTGTCGTCGGTACTGAATATGCGCAGTGAGGCATAGCAATGACTCCCACACGGATAATTTCATCACGAATTTCGGCTATAAGTAGGTTATGAAAAAAGTATAGTATTGTCTGAGAATGGCGGTGTTGAGGCGGGCGGACTTGAGATCTGAGGGGAGTCTCGAGTTCGTCTGCGTTCAGGCTGCCATTCTCAGACCCTTGGTATATAGTGAATCCCCTCCACTATATACCATTGTACGGCCGGCAATTAATATAAAACCGGTCGATATATAGTGGTTCAGCCTCGCGATGAGGAGTTCCACAATACAAAGGTGGCCAAAGTGTCACAAATCAAATACAAACAATGAAATACAAGTGGCGGAGGTGTCACAAATACAAAGTCAAACAAAAATACAAAAAAATATGAAATTAAAATACAAAGTCAAAAAACCCCGTCGGGGAATACGCATTAGCTTCCGAGTCGATCTATTCCCCGACGGGGTTTCTGGCCAAAAAGCCAGTTTTGCTCTTTTTTATTCTCAAAGGGGAAGTCCCGATGAGTCATCAACCAGGAATCCATCTCAATAGGGGGTGGTTGGGGTCGATGTCATAAAATATTTTGTAGATGACGTCAGGGTAATAAGGGATTTCCCCCCGCAGCTGAATAAACATACTCTCGGCCCTACGCATAATTTGCATAGAAACGTCGGGAATTTTTTCTCCGGTTATTTCTGACAAAATATAAGAAATGCCATTATTATATTTTTGTAGCTTTAATTTTTTTAGAGTCTTTTTCAAACCCTGTGGCGTGGGTTCTTTGAGATGAGCTTTTATCTGCCGTAAGGTTTTCTTATCAACATAGACTGGCTCTAAACCTAAGATAATTCGCATCCACTTTCTAAAGTAAATAATTCTCTTATATGGCGTCTTTTTACGACCGCCGTTAGCATAACATTGACCAAAGGTAGCACAGGGCACCGCATTAAAAACTATACGGCCACAGATTTCACACACGGCCGAAGTGTCTTCTTCTATGGTCATTCGCCTACCACAACACTTTAAAGGCCTCGGCTCTGGGGGCTTAATTTCACGTCGCAGGCAATTAGAGCAAACTGTATACTTTTCGTAATCTACTTGAGGGGCATTGCAACACATTATATAACACTTATTTCTTTTACTCTCCAGCAGCAGTCTTTTAATCACTTTGGCCAAAAACACCCTAGAAATATGCAGAGAATCCCCGATGTGGACACCCCTAGATCTATACAGGCAGGCCCTGTAAATCACAAGGCGCGATCGAGATAAACCCTTACTGCTGCTCGCTTTGAAGGAGTGGACGTACAACAAAAACTCCCTCGAGATATGGCACTTATGTCAATGATTTTGAACTCCTGTCTCCTCCAAGAATCAATGATCGCAGAAACAAGCTGTGGAGGATAGAAAAAGTAATAAGGCATGGGGAAAATGGCCAAGTCTATGTGAAATGGCACAGCTTCGGAAAAGAGTTGGGTCTGCCTCTTAATGTTCTCTATTTGCAGGATGTAAAAAATTCAACTACGTGGAACACTGAATTGCTGAACTTACCCAATTGTGATCACGTCGTTATTGTTATTTATATCAACAGCAACTTGTCCAACTTCCATGATTTGCTTCTTTTCAGCTTAATTTGCTTCCTTTTTTGCTTAATTTTTGCTTGCCTTTTTTGTCGTCTTTTGTCAATGTCTTTGAGAAGTGAAGTGAAGTAAAGGTAATGCTAGACGAGTCGAATAGCGCGATTCAGCAGAGGCGTGGCATACTAGGTGTCCCAATAATCTACAAGACAGATTGGATTGCACTAAAAACCATGCATGGCATTCATTTCCTGTCGCACATTTGATAAACTAACATTCAGTCATTGATAATTTTTTTGTTAATATTTTCATTAACATTTTCAACGTATTACACTTAATTACACCTGATACTTCAGTTCGCATTACGCAATTTTTGATGGATTTCTCAATTTAAATATATGGATCAATGGAAAATATAGAGAATATAATCTGGTATAAGCACATCAAATTACAACGGTGAAATTGACAAACACAACGTCTACATAAAAACTCTCCTTCCTTCAGCAATATCAAAATAATAATAAATGAATGACTTGAATAGGATGGTTTGATTACCCATGTAAACCACCATCACATCGATCCAGAAAACATTTCGTGTAAGTTGATCCTACTGAAAACACACATGAAATCGCTTTGGAGAAAAGTGTGAAAATGCAATCCTGCACTGCTTTTCGAGGAGAGCACTCACACAGATAGCTCAGTTTACAGGTTTATCCAACGAGTTAGCGAAGATGATATTTTATAATCTTGAGACTAAACCTGCCCAAAACCACCATCCAGAAAACATTTTGTGTAAAAAGTTGATCCTAATGAAAACACACATGAAACCGCTTTGGAGAAAAGTGCGAAAATGCAATCCTGCACTGCTTTTCGAGGAGAGGAAGCACACAGTCAATGCTCAGTTTATCCAACGAGTTACACGTAGCATGCAAAAAGCGAAGATGAGATCTAATCTTCTTACTAAACCAGAGCACTCACACAGATAGCTCAGTTTACAGGTTTATCCAACGAGTTAGCGAAGATGATATTTTATAATCTTGAGACTAAACCTGCCCAAAACCACCATCCAGAAAACATTTTGTGTAAAAAGTTGATCCTAATGAAAACACACATGAAACCGCTTTGGAGAAAAGTGCGAAAATGCAATCCTGCACTGCTTTTCGAGGAGAGGAAGCACACAGTCAATGCTCAGTTTATCCAACGAGTTACACGTAGCATGCAAAAAGCGAAGATGAGATCTAATCTTCTTACTAAACCTGCTCAAAACTTGAAATCAACATTATTTATTAAAATTAGAAATAATTAACTCTTCATTTTTAATGAAACTCATGTGAAGTGTTATTTCAGCGTGACTCATAAGTTTTATTTTCATTGACTCGTCGAAGAACAGTAAAAGTGTTGTATAGCATAGTGACAGCTCATCAGCTATACTAATAAGGAGCAAAAAATTTAGGTCTGACAAGATCTCCCTAAAGCGGACTAGCTCAGTCTCCGGGCTGGCCTGCCTCCATGTAAACAAATCGATTCGAGTTCGACTTCATTGAAAATATACTCTCACAGAACTCGCATTTGTTATTTGAAAAGCTTTAAAAACTGTTCGAATTTTCTCTGAAATATAGACACTATAGTGGCTATATAGTAAATATAGTGGCTCCTTCGTAAAATCCCAAAAATGTACTCAATTTAGCTCTCGCAGTGACTTAATTGAATCATATTTTCTGCTTCAATACACATTGAACTGTTAACGTTATTTGCTGGAGCCATCATGAATATGCATTTCCTATAGTTCGCCATACAAACGAGCCTCTATCTCATTTAGCTCACTCTAGTGTAAGGCAGCTAATGAAAGTTATTCCTGATGTCCTTCCAGAAAAATGTAAAATACCAGACAACCTAGCTCAACAATATGCAGACTACTCCCCATACGAAATAAATGCCTAGAGAATAAGGGTTCAAAGGTCATTTCGTTTAGCAGAAATAATTCCAGTTGACGGAGATGGGTTTTTAGACATTGGTACTAGCCTTTAGTCAGAAATTTGGTTAACAATTAACGTGCAATGCCGAAAAGTGCAACGCAGCTAACACAATGATTTTCCTTGGGCTTTAGTGTTATAGTTAAAAGCAATGTGAAACTTGATCAGTCTTCCCTGATCCAGTCATACCGTACAATGCTGTATCCCAAACCCGACAATATGTATTACACCAGTCAACAATGTCCACTCTCCGCATTCAGATGAAAGTTCCAAAATATGTCCTTTTTTTGCCGACAAGACGGCCAGTATTTTGGCAAGCAGAAATATAGTAAGTGTTCTAAAAGGCGACAAAAAAAAGCAAATGGAGTATAGTTAAAGTAAACTACAGACAACTCAGTGGTCTAAAAGCAGAAATCATCGATAGTGGACATACGTTGATTCTAGATTAATCTTTTGTTTTGAACTCTTATGAAGCTGTCTTTCCAAAAAAATCACAACAATGTTGGCATATTCTGATGGTGTTATGGTGAATTATTTCCACTGAAGTCTTTTGTATATGTAGTTACCCCTAACTATGGTTACCCCTAAGTGTCCTTAATTGCTGGAAATAACAGGGCTCAACTTTACACCCTTTTATTCAAATGTACAGTAAACATAATATATAATAACAAAGGTTTTTGACATGTTTAAATGTTATAGCTTCCTAAAACCTTGTGTGATCATGGGTTAATTCTCAAAAAATTTTAACATTTGGTGCATACCATCCAACTACTCTCAAAGTTGTTGTCCATTATAGAGAGACAATAGACGAATTTCATACTCGTCTTCAAACGCTTGCAAAACAATGTGAATCTCACGACGGAGACTTTGAGATCAAAATGCAAATCGTTTGTAAGGGTACCTCTTCTCGACTTCGCAAGCGTGCCCTAAAGGACCAAACATACTCGCTTAAAGACATGATTATGGATGGACAGAAACTAGAAACCAGCACAGCACAAGCTAGTGGAATGGCAGAACAAGTCAAACGGCTAGAAGTTAATGAAGTGACCGGGAGAGGTCAAACAACAGAGAAACATTGTTTTAATTGTGGCTATGAATATCCCCATACAAATGGTCCGTGCCCTGCTCAGTCCGCAACCTGCTCGGCTTGTGGTATTAAGGGACATTACTCAAGATTGTGTTGCAAAGAGCAAAACAAACGCCCCCGTGCCAACCAGCAGAGAACCAATAGGGTCACTTGATAAAGGTTGTTTCAAGAAATTAATTCTAAGTTCTTTTGTCTTTTTTATGTTAATCCTCATGTTGTTAGCAGATGACCAGGAAGTAAGGAAATTTAGTTGATTTTGAATAGTGGAGTAAAAGTTCTTGTTATAACCTGGAGTGAACGTTATAACACTTTCATTCCATTTGCAATATGTCAAAAAATTTTGTATAATTTGTATAATTGGACAGACTTTTATATTTTTATATTTGTAGTTATATTTATATTAATACTTTTTTCCTTTTAATGAAAACGTAATTCAATTGTTCTCAAACAATTGCAATGTTTGATTTCAATAGTTATTATTATACCACTTCAAGTTCAAATACTTGGTGTGAAGGTCTATTAGTCAACATGAATGGCCACAGCAGCACAAAATTTTCTTATATTATCCTTAATTTTATCTTCTTTAACGTCTACTGTGGGAATTATCCAAAGGACAAGATTATGACTTCTGTTTGCCAGGTGAAGAAGGCGAAGAAGACTCATTCTTAGTATTTTGTTATTGCTTCAAAGACGGCAATGCAAGAATACAAGTAGAGCATGGTCCTGGAATCGTCAGCATTACTTTTTTAACCCAGTTATTGACTGACTCTCTTCCTGACTCAATGTCGAAAGAACATCTTAGAGTAAACAGATGTACCTAATTTGCCAGATTGTAGGGCCAGAGCTGTCCAAGAAATACACTCATCTGAGACGTGCAATTCCTCTCAGACAATGAGTTGCAATAGCACTGTTGCAACTCGCGACTGGGAACTCTTACCTAGGCTCAGGTTTGATTTTTGGACTGCCAAAATCAACATCGAACACTATCAAAACTGAATTCTGTGAAAAATAGAAAGGAAAAGCACCCAAGTTTATTAAATTTCCACGTAGTGAAGACAAAACAATGAAATTCATGGAAGGCTTTGAAGAAATTGGATCGTTTCCCCAAGTTGCTGGTGCAATTGATGGTAGCCACATTAAAATAAAGAAACTTTCATAACTCAGAAGATTACTGATGTAGGAAACTTTATCACAGCATTGTTATACAATCAGTGGTCAATAGCTTTGGTCGTTTTAGACATGTAAGTACTGGCTATCCAGGTAGTATACAAGATGCTTGAATACTTTGTTTGAGCTCGTTTTACAGAGATGTAGAAAATGCAGATATCTTATGCTCTCCAGTCAAGTTGATAAATGGAAGGCAAGTCAAGACCCAAATAATTGGTGATCCAGCATACAAGTTAACATCCTGGCTGATGAAGCCTTATTCTCAAATAGGTGTCTTATTGAACAGCCAACGAAATTTTAACAAAAAGCTCAGTTCTGTGCATGTTGTCATTGAATGGGCTTTTGGGATGTTAAAAGGAAGATGGTGCTGTCTTTTGGAAACATTGAATGAGGAAACAAGTTGTGTCCCAACTACAATAATTGTAGAATTGTTGCCTGTTGTGTTCTCCATAATATTTGTGTTGATATGGCTGACAACACGCCCATTGATATAAGCGATGGTGATGACAATGGCGCACCTCCCTTACCCGGACACAATGTGAACAGTAACGGTGATGCACTCAGAAGGCATTTGATTTTAATCATAAATAACATTGCCTTAAACGTATTATAATATTTACAAATTATTATTGAAACTTATACTAGACTTACATGTCTATATGTTGTTTTGCTATCAATTATACAACTTTCTTTTAAAGTACTAATTTTGCAATCTAAAAGAGCAGTTTTAAGTTTAAGAGCGTGATGGTCAAACCTTGATGTATTCAAAATTTCACTGAAAAAAGATCAGCTCTGGTTAAGAGTTAACATCCATTTGTTTCATCATTATTCACATAAGAATTGCTTTTCTCAAATTATTTCTCAGTAAAAAATCTATTGCAGAGTTTGTTCATACATGTATTTCTATGTACCTTAGGTACCAATGTACCATAAATATTTAGAAAATATTCCCCATTACTGTTAATATTTCCAGATTAATTTCATGATAACTAACTTTGACATGCCCCAGTCTACAGGTTGTTCTTTGTTGGTCTTTGTTTTATTTCATTTTCAGCTGAAAGCAGAGTTAAATCGTATTTTGGACAATGACACAGTAAAGACAATGCGTGAACACTGGCTCACAAAAAGAGACAAAGTATATGAAGCTTAAAGAAGTGTAAAGGAAAGGGGATCAGTAACATCCTAATGCTGCTTGAGGATTGTGATCCATCAGAAGAAAAAGGTATTACTTTTAAATTCAATAATGGGTTGCCTCAATGTCTTGGACAACCTGTTTTGTTCTTCTATAACTTGATTCTGTATGTGCAAGTAAGCAATGTTTACCTATACCTTCAAGTGAGACCAACCTCTAGCCTTTTGCTGTTTTATCAAATATTATTTACTTTTTCAATTTAAACCAAAAACACCACAATGTACATAATGAAATCACCCGATCCTCTTATTGTTAACGGTTAATAACCGTCTTAGTGAAACTAACAAAACGCGGTCAATAACCATGTCAGTCATCTTCCTCTACTTACCGGAAGTTATTTTGTTACGGTTTTAGCCATGTCAGCAAGCTTGCCTGAAACTATTGTCAGCGGAGCTGTGAAAAACTTTTGAACAAATCGTAAACTGTAGCTACTTTTTCTTCTCTAATGCCCAAAGAACGATGCTCTTTTTGCCCCAAACCAAAAAATCGTAGCTGTAAGAACTGTGATTTCACATCGAACACGCCGGGTAAATTTTCTTACAAAAGGTAGAAGAGATTCTGGTGCTAGTGTTCGTAATCTTTCCAGTATATCCACGCCGTCTATTTCCTCATTGTTTTTATACGAAGCTGGGGTTTTAGACATCAAACCAACTGAGAGAGGAAAGCCTAGTAAAAAGCAGACGTGGAAAGAATGAAAGGGTAAGAGTGCAGAGGAATGGCAGAAGCTGAAAGGAGAGCTTCTGGAAACTTGGAATAAGGAGGAGGTCGCCATTGATGGAAAGCAATGCATTCTGTGCCTTGAATTGAACGAAAGCAAAGACATTAGTTCAGCCACCATTCGTTGCAGAGACTGTGGCTACGACCAATTCTTTTGTGAACCTTGTGCCGACAAATTTCACTAGAAGAGGTGCTGCTTACTTGAAAAATGGGAGGTGAGTTAGTTCCTAGTAGCTTTTGATTAATCTGACAACTGAACCCTATATCTTATCATTAAGATTTTTGTTTATTTTTCCTACTCAGAATGGTTTTTACAAACCATTCTCAATACGTAGGTGCATGGCATGTCCTCCACAACAGCACAAAACGGCAACATGTACTACCAAAGAAAAAATGATAACCTTAGTAGACAACAAATTGTAAAATTGATTAAGGAGGCAATAGATAATGCCAATAAATCTTCAGTAAAGGAAATAGCATGCAAATTCACAGAAATATTAGAATCTGGATACTTTTCCTAATTATTGTTTTTCGTCTTAATCCTCTGAAAGCTTAGCCTCTTAAGCTGCTATTCTGTTGTTAAGTCCAAAAAAAACATCTCCCCAGTAACGTCTGCTTTAAAGAGCCCAACATTCCTTTTCCGTTGTCTAATAAACCAATAGGAAATCATTTTGCCATTTGGAAAGCTAATTGTTGGCATCTAGTATTGTAAAAACAAATGATCTTATAGCTTAGTTTGCATGGGCGTGGCCTTCGCAACCTGCGCTCACCCTGGCACCTAACCCCAAACTCATTTGTCGATGAGTTTTAACTGCAATCTGTACAACGTGTTCAATAGCAGACTAAAAAATGAAAACAAGAACTGAAAATAATAACAATGAGAACTTTATTTCACTTTATGTTAGTAGATGTTGCTTCTTATTTGTCTTAAAATCACCATTGCAAATCTCTCAACTTGTAAGAAATTCCCAAAATTAGTAATTGTATGAATTTAACACTAATAACTAAGTGTGATTACATAGAGTCATTTTCATACAAGTGCAAACATATTTCATGACAACAATACCATACAAAAAGCATCAGGAATGTGAATTTTTCACAAATTCCAATTCTTGCAAGGAAACAAGTTATATCGCTTGACAATAGAAAGCATTTAAATGCACTCCAAATCAAGATTATAAGCATGTGGAAATGCGCCTTTTGTCAAGTGCTAGGTATAATGTTGTCATGCAAACTGTAATATTACTGGAGTATACGTCGATTTTCCTAAGCTCTTTTTCAAGTTTTGTTCTCTGAAAGCTACAATAAATAATGATAACTATAGTTTTTTGAGAGAAACAGCTTTAGCAAACTTAGCTAGTGTAATCTCCTAAGAAATGCTTCTTTTATAATGTACAAACCTTTGTATTTATTGTAAGTTTTGATGTAAAAAGAAAAATATTTTTTTAAATACTTTGTTAATTGGTGATTTGAGATTTTTTTCTTCTTGTCACCAAAACATATTGCTTTTTGTTTTGTTTTTGAAAAAAATTGACAAGAGTTTAAAACTTTTCATCAGGCAGTTTTAGTATACAAGGGATTGCATTTTGGGTAATCAGTGTATTTACAGAAAAAGATATGAGGGGAATGAATATTAAATTGTTTCAATTAATCTTTCCTTAGAATGACAGTGATGTGAATGTCAACCAAGTAATTGTTGGGTGCAGCTCACCAAAACTGATTTCTACAGGCAGTTTGGAAAGCATACAGTCCACTTCATTAGTGGCTGAAGGAATGGTTGTGTGCACTTTCCTACCAGGAAATATATTTAATGCAATTATAGTATTAATTGCCAGCTATTACGCATTTAACTGCTCTTATCCATTAGGACCACAAGGTCATTGTAAAAATGTTTACATATTATTTGTAAAGGTTATCAGAACCAGGCCCCACAGCTTGACAACATTTAATGATTTGTTCTTTTATCAGTTTTGTTTGATTAGTTCTTCTTTTTGATTCGCTGTTTCTATGTACTTTGTAATCTTAGCTTAGCGTCCTTTTCGTACACGTGAGAAGATAAGTTAGTTGTTCGTGATAGTTGTTTGAGTAAGTTGACTCCTTAGTGTTCTCTACGTTGTCCTCTTCTTCCCGTGAATTTGTTACCCTTGGCTACTTAGAGGCAAGCGGGAACCGATATGTAAGTAATTCTTAGTTTATATACTAGTTTGTATCTTTATATCTATCAAGCCTTTTAGTTGTTTAGTTCAAGAGTTTTGTACAACATATTTTGCATATCACATATATATAGAGTACTTGAACATTGTTACTTTCAAATAGCTTTAGTATCTTTGAGTTGTCATTGATTTTCATGTAGTAATAATGTATTATGTGTAGCTTGATTTTAGCTATACTGCTTGATTTTAGAAAGATTTGTTACAATCGATTATGACTTTGAAACTATGATCGGAATGCATGTTAAATCAAGTATTGCATTGTATTTCAGTTGACGTTCTGATTAAACACCGTCAACCGCGTGACAATTTGGTTTTCCGTGACTATCAGATCAGTAATCTATCCCCGTTAGCGTTCGCCGCGAAAAGTTGTCAGAATTGTCCTTCAGCAGTCGCCGCGAGCCTGGCGCTACATTATTAGAACACCTTTTAATGGACAAGAAGGGCCCTGTTCCAAGTGGGGTGGATGACTTTGTCAGTCTTTTTTAATTTTTATATTATCATTGCAATTGAATGCAAAATTTCAGAAGTTTTTTTGTGAATGCATGGACTCATAAGATATTGCTATAAATCAATGATGTCCTTCCACCATTATTTCATGATTTTTTGGACATGTCTATAGTGTCAAATGAATGTGAGTTCTGTTGTATAACATTGTATAACTTTGTTTTTCTTTATATATAAAACTTTTCAACAAGTGTAAAGAAGTAGTTCATTCAATACAAGATATTGGATGATTAAATGACATTTTATACCTATGATTTTGTTGTTTTATCTGTATTTTCTACCATTTTTGAAATGGTTGTTATAACCATTTATTTTTTGTAACCAATTTACCAATTTAGAATTGGTTGAATGTACAGAAAGCAACCAAAAAAAATTGGTTATCTCAGTTGCATCACCACAACCCTGTATAATTGGTTGTATTGACCAATAAGTTTGGTTATAACCAATTCAATTTGGTTGTTATAACCCAATATGATTGGTTGGAACAACCAATTAATTTTTGGTAAGAATAACCATATAAATTGGTTATCTGGGTTGCATTTATTTGATCAATTTTTATTGTTTTTTTCAACCAGTCACTTTTTACAGTGTCTGACGTCACTAGTTAACACCTCTAAATAGAAGTAAAAACAAGTGGTTTGGTTCATGAAGACTCTTTCAGTGAAGTTTCAGCTAGCTATATTTCAATATCATACCTGATATCCTGATTCCAAACAGAGTTATCCTCCTTTCTACTGTTCTTTTCAAAACTCCCAAAAACTCACTAATTTGTGAGACTGTAAACCCATTATCTACGAGGGATATAAGTTGATCCTCTGATACTTGAAAAGAAAGACGACCTCTACAGCCAGTGAATAAATGGTCTGCCCTGTATCCATTGCTCGTTTGCTGCTGTGCCCCGAATAAAAATAGCGGATCCTATACCAGCCACGAAAGAATCAGGCAGTTACCCAGAATTCATAATGGTACAATTTAAATACTCCAAACGAAGCAAAATGCTACTGTAATTGCTATCTTGACAGGTACCTAGACGTACCAAAGTTTCTTGTATGATGGCCAAAGCAAAGAGAGCGAACTCTGCCGCCATGTTTATGCCTGCAGTGGGTAGTATGTCAACAGCTTGGATCATGTTAAGTTTACGACTCCTATCCTAAATGGAGTCGTAAAGTCGAATCAGTACTTTACGACTTCATAGTTTACGACTCCATAGTTTACAACATTATGAACACAGAGATAAAGTAAGATTCAACAATATATGTCATTTCACGATAAAATTTCGTCTCACTAAGATATGTAATTTACAAGAGATGTAATTATGAATAAGATGTAATTTACAAGAGATGAAGATCATGCTGCCGATTTGTTTATCCTCACAAAATCTTTTGTTTGGTTTGAGTGTGAAAAGCATCGTGAATAATAAGTGTGAAGCACAAAATCTTTTGTTTAGAATTATTTGCGACTTGTAATTAAGAGTTGAGAAACACAGTCAATAATACTTGTGAAAAAAATGAACAATAGCATGTTTTTGTTATCTCAACCTTATTGTTTCACTAATACGCCCAACACCACTTCACACACCGCCACTTAAGATAAACAAAAGGCAACAAAAACAATAATTTTAAATGTATGTAAACAATGAAATCATATAAAAGGAGATGGTTTTCAACTCTACTTCACTTGTCTTCATTGATTCACACGAACATGGAGAGCTTTCATCAATTGGCAACTTAACTGTTTCATCCTAACATTTTACCGCTAATCACTTTTCTCCAACTCCGTGGTTTACTGCCTGACAGCATGAACTACGTGAGAGGTGACCGAGACATGGTATTTGGTACGCGACAGAAGCTAAAAAATGTGTACAACTGGAGGTGCACTCGGTGCAAGACTACAGCATCAATTCAAAGCCAGTCCTTCTTCAGTAAGAGCCACATCACGCTACCAAAGTGGATTCACATCATCTACCTGTGGGCCAGTGAGACTCCCATGAAGAATGCCATTGACCAGACAGGCCTCTCACCGACTGTTGTAGTTGACATCTACAACTTTCTGTGCGAGGTTTGTTCCACTGCTCTCCTTCAGACACCAATTGTTTTTGGCCGACCAGGCATCATTGTCCAGATCGACGAGTCGCTCTTCAACCACAAGGCAAAGTACCATCGTGGCCTTCAACCACAATATGAGACCTGGGTCTTTGGCCTTGCTGACACATCGACCACTCCTGCCACAAGCTTCATGCAGATAGTAGAGAGACGTGATGCAGTGACACTTCTGCCCATCATCAAAGACCATGTCCGTCCAGGTACCATAGTCCACAGCGACCAATGTAGTGCATATTCCCGCGTCGGTGATCTCCAAACAGTGGGCTCACATGACTGGGTAAACCACACACATCACTTTGTCGATCCAGTGACTGGTGTGCATACCCAGCATGTTGAGTCCCTGTGGAATAGAGTCAAGACTAAGTTCAAGGCTATGAAGGGGGTTAAGCGGGATATGCTTCCAGGGTACCTGGACAAATTCATGTGGAAAGAACGCCACTGTGAACATCCGTTCCAAGACATCCTGGCAGAGATTGCAAACCAGTATCCTGTGTGAGACTCTTTGAGGTCACTTTCAAAAAAATGGCTCTTTTCAGAGCCGCCCACATGTTCAAAAGACACGACCAGATGCTTAAAAACACATGCACACACAACAAATTCATACAAATAAAATACAAATTATATTGTTTGGGTGTCCTGTTTAAGACGGCTGACCAAAGAGAATGGGAACTACCCTGGTGAAAAACCTTAGAGGATCCTTGAGGATCCTTAAAGATCCTGTAGGATCTTGCAAGGAAAAGGATCCTTGTAGGGTATGAGTAAGATCCTGGCAAAATCTTGCAAGGAAAAAAAGTTGCAGGATCCTTGGACCAGTTTTAAGGAATTTGCCAAGAAATTGAGAATGATCCTTAGGGAAAAATCCTGTACAGCTTTCAAGGTTCCTGAAGGATCCTGGCAGGATCTGTGTCTGATCCTAAGAAGATCCTGATTTTGTATTCCTTGAAATATCCTTCAAGATTTCCCAGGTTCCTTATAGGATCCTTTCTGGTTCCTTAAAGGATCCTTGCTTTTATCCCTTAAAAATCCTGAATGAGCTTGAAAGGATCCTGGCAGGATTTGTGTCTGATCTTAACAAGATCCTGATTTTTGATTCCTTGAAATATCCTTGAGGATTTTCCCAGGTTCCTGATAGGATCCCTTCTGGTTCTTCAAGGGATCCTTGCTTTTATATCTTAAAAAACTTGAATGAACTTGAAAGGATCCTGGTAGGATTTGTGCCTGATCTTAACAAGATCCTGATTTTGATTCTTGAAATATCCTTGAGGATTTTACCAAGTTCCTGATAGGATTCCTTCTGGTTCTTAAGGATTTCGTCCAATCATAGATGCTTAAAACAATGGCCAAATGATGCTTTCAATTTGCTGTTTTCTACATGGAAATTTTGCTATTTCAAACCTAAGAAAAAGTTTCATGAAAAGGGAAGATATTTAAGCTTAAATAAAATAGAAGAAAATTAATGTGCTAAAGGATACAAAATAATCATTTAATGCATTAACTGTCATTATAATTTTGATACTTAGTATCATAAGTGAATTGAAATGAACTTCAGAAATACTTTTCATCGGTTGTAGAAGTATGCCTTCTCTTTTATCCTCTAAACTGGTTGGAAAACTAGAAAGTCGCATCTTTCCCGCCTTGTTTTCTGTGACTATGACGAGGGAAAACTGGTGACTAGTCACGGGACTGACCTATCAAAGCATGCCATTTTAACACGTGACGTTTGAATCTTGGCGGCCATATTTAGAAGTTCGTTGTGGTTGTGGTATACGCTCGTAATGAGGTTTTTCTCCATGAATGTGGCTTAAATATCACAAAAATATCTTTACATTGTTGTTAAGTTTGATCGGGAACTTAAAGAAAGGAAATTTCGTTGGAGAAAGCACAAATTCAGCTGTGAAATAGCCGTTGATATTGACTGGAATCAAAGCTCAAATGGTTACCGATTTACAAACAATTTTGAAGCTATTAAAGTAAAATTGTTTGGTAAGTAGAATTCATTACTAGTAAAATAATACTGTAGAAGCGAAATAACCAGTTATTTGTGTAGACACTCCGTTTATGAATGATGAAAAGAGAGTGTACACACTATGTTTCGTTGATCGATTTAACTTACTTCATTTTGCACGATAATTTAGATTTCTACAAAGTTTTGCTGTCAGGATTGGCGTTTTCTGTTTGAGTATTGTATCTGATGAAATGAATAATTGTGTTTTGAAGGACCAAAGATGTATCACCGGAGGACTTGCAGCTCGCAATATAAAACCAAGTAATGTATTTGTGGCAGATAAGTGATATGTCAGCTAGCTCTAACTATGAACAACTATCCTATCAACTACAGGGCAAGAACTGAATTTGAGAACTATAAAAGGATTGATATATTGATTATATTGCCCTCTTTAACTTGAAGTTAGCAATAAATAACTTTTTGTGTGTATTTTGTTGTAACACAAACAACCATTTTCATTGAAGTGTGACTTATCAAAATAATTCAACTTTATTTCCAGACTAACATTCAGACAGCAGTAAAATTGGTCGGGTAAATTTGATTGAAATCCATCTAAATGAAAGTTTTGAAACAAGGAAACAAGACTTCCTTGGAAGTTCATTTGTCCACACTTCAACAACAATAATTGTGATTCAAATAATGATAAAATGTACAAAGTTATATGCTACACTGATCACACTTGACAAGTGAAAAAGTACATCTAAATAGTAAACATTGTTTAAAAGTGCTACTTTGCATTATTTAGCTAGTTAATTCAATTTCATGGGTTAAGTGTGATCACTCTATTGAGGTTATTCTAATATATACCACTTATTAGATATTTTCTTGTGTATTATGGGCTGATATTTTACGAGTCGTGTACGTATGATACAAGTGATGAGTAATATGTCAGCCCGTAATACACAAGAAAATATGTAATAAGGGATTTATTATATAACTGCTTCTCAGTTTCCTATTTTCCAATTGATTTATGTAAAATATGGCCAACCAGTTTTCAACTATGCAATACGGCATATAATACGGCCTCATATTTGCTTAGTTCTCTCATCCTTATATGGTAAAATTACGTCATAGTTATATAATAATGAACCATATTTTGTTTGTCCAGTCCCAGTTATTTATCTTGATCAAAAAGTGACATTAATTGGTAAGAACAATAATTTTTATCTATATAAATTTATTCTAACACAAACATGACAGTGTGAAAATGACAGCCATTAAAATTAAATACATTAAAATCATTATTTTGATCTTATGTTTTTTCCAGCATTTTTATTGTGGAGATATCATTTTGCTCTAAAATGTTTATATCTGAATTGTTATTGATATTATCCTTCAGAAAGGTTTCAGACTAAACTATTTACTAGGATTAGGATTTTCAAAGGATCCTTCAGAAATTAGGATCTGTAAGGATCTGTAAGGTTCCTTTAAAAATTCTTCACAGATCCTGTGACTTTACAGGATCATAACGAGATCCTGTCAATTTCTTCTCAAGAATCAAAAGATTTTCAGAGGATCCTTCAGAAATCAAGATCTTGTAAAGTTCCTTAAAATATCCTTCAAAGATCCTGTTGCTGTGCAGGATCATAGCAAGATCCTGTAAATTTCTCCTCAAAAATTAAAGGATCCTTCAGGATCTTAAGTATATCCTTAAGAATTGAGGATCTGAAGACATTCCTTTGGTGTTAATCCTTCAAAGATCCTGCACAGTAACAGGATCTTGTGGGGATCCTTCAGGATCAGGCAGGATCTTTGTAAAGATCCTTCAAGGAATCAAGCCAAGATCCTGTAAAGATCTTTAAGGATCTTGGTCAGATTTATCAAGGGAAAAATCCTGTACAGCTTTCAAGGTTCCTGAAGGATCCTGGCAGGATCTGTGTCTGATCCTAAGAAGATCCTGATTTTGTATTCCTTGAAATATCCTTCAAGATTTCCCAGGTTCCTTATAGGATCCCTTCTGGTTCCTTAAAGGATCCTTGCTTTTATCCCTTAAAAATCCTGAATGAACTTGAAAGGATCCTGGCAGGATTTGTGTCTGATCTTAACAAGATCCTGATTTTTGATTCCTTGAAATATCCTTGAGGATTTTCCCAGGTTCCTGATAGGATCCCTTCTGGTTCTTCAAAGGATCCTTGCTTTTATCCCTTAAAAATCTTGAATGAACTTGAAAGGATCCTGGTAGGATTTGTGCCTGATCTTAACAAGATCCTGATTTTGATTCCTTGAAATAATATCCTTGAAGATTTTCCCAGGTTCCTGATAGGATCCCTTCTGGTTCTTCAAAGGATCCTTGCTTTTATCCCTTAAAAATCTTGAATGAACTTGAAAGGATCCTGGTAGGATTTGTGCCTGATCTTAACAAGATCCTGATTTTGATTCCTTGAAATATCCTTGAGGATTTTACCAAGTTCCTGATCCCTTCTGGTTCTTAAGGATTTCATCCAATCATAGATGCTTAAAACAATGGCCAAAAGATGCTTTCAATTTGCTGTTTTCTACATGGAAATTTTGCTATTTCAAACCTATAAAGAAAAAGTTTCATGGAAAGGGAAGATATTTAAATAAAATAGAAGAAAATTAATGTGCTAAAGGATATACAAAATAATCATTTAATGCATTAGCTGTCATTATAATTTTGATACTTAGTATTATAAGTGAATTGAAATGAACCTCAGAAATACTTTTCATCGGTTGTAGAAGTATGCCTTCTCTTTTTATCCTCTAAACTGGTTGGAAAAATAGAAAATCTCATCTTTCCCGCCTTGTTTTCTGTGACTATGACGAGGGAAAACTGGTGACTAGTCACGGGACTGACCTATCAAAGCACGCCATTTTATCACGTGACGTTTGAAATCTTGGCGGCCATATTTACAAGTTCGTTGTGGTTGTAGTACGCTCGTGGAATCAATGCCGAATCAATGAGGTTTTTCTCCATGAATGTGGCTTAAATATCACAAAAATATCTTTACATTGTTGTTAAGTTTGATCGGGAACTTAAAGAAAGGAAATTTCGTTGGAGAAAGCACAAATTCAGCTGTGAAATAGCCGTTGATATTGACTGGAATCAAAGCTCAAATGGTTACCGATTTACAAACGATTTTGAAGCTATTAAAGTAAAATTGTTTGGTAAGTAGAATTCATTACTAGTAAAATAATACTGTAGAAGCTAAATAACCAGTTATTTGTGTAGGCACTCTGTTTATGAATGATGCAAAGAGATAGTGTTCAGACTACGTTTCGTTGATCGATTTAACTTGCTTCATTTTGCACGATAATTTAGATTTCTATGTAGCTTTGCTTTCAGGATTGGCGTTTTCTGTTTGAGTATTGTATTTGATGAAATGAATAATTTTGTTTTGAAGGACCAAACATGTATCACCGAAGGACTACTCTTTGCAGCTCGCAATATAAAACCAAGTAATGTATTTGTGGCAGATAAGTGAAACTGCTCTAACCATGAACAACTATCCTAGATATATATCAACTACAGTGCAAGAACTGAATTTGAGAACTATGAAAGGATTGATATATTGATTATATTGCCCTCTTTAACTTGAAGTTAGCAATAAATAGCTTTTTGTATATATTTTGTTGTAACACAAACAACCATTTTTATTGAAGTGTGACTTATGAAAATAATTTTCATTGAAGTGCAACTTATCAAAATAATTCAAGTCTATTTCCAGACTAACATTCAGACAGCAGTAAAATTGGTTGGGTAAATTTGATTGAAATCCATCTAAATGAAAGTTTCGAAACAAGGAAACAAGACTTCCTTGGAAGTTCATTTATGTCACACTTCAACAACAATAATTGTGATTCAAATAATGATAAAATGTACAAAGTTATATGCTAGACTGATTACACTTAACAAGTGAAAAAGTACAACATCTAAATAGTAAACAAATCCTTTTTTCCATTGTTTAAAAGTGCTACTTTGCATTATTTAGCTAGTTAATTCAATTTCATGGGTTAAGTGTGATCACTCTATTGAGGTTATTCTAATATTGAACCATATTTTATGTTTGTCAAGCCCAGATATTTGATCTTATGTTTTTTCCAGCATTTTATTGTGGAGATATCATTTTTCTCTATAAAATGTTTATGTCTGAATTGTTATTGATATTATCATTCAGAAACATTTCAGACTAAACTATTTACTAGGATTAGGATTTTCAAAGGATCCTTCAGAAATTAGGATCTTGTAAGGTTCCTTTGAAAATTCTTCACAGATCCTGTGACTTTACAGGATCATAACAAGATCCTGTCAATTTCTTCTCAAGAATCAAAAGATTTTCAAAGGATCCTTCAGAAATTAGGATCTTGTAAGGTTCCTTTAAAAATTCTTCACAGATCCTGTGACTTTACAGGATCATAACAAGATCCTGTCAATTTCTTCTCAAGAATCAAAAGATTTTGAAAGGATCCTTCAGAAATTAGGATCTTGTAAGGTTCCTTTAAAAATTCTTCACAGATCCTGTGACTTTACAGGATCATAACAAGATCCTGTCAATTTCTTCTCAAGAATCTAAAGATTTTCAAAGGATCCTTCAGAAATCAAGATCTTGTAAAGTTCCTTAAAATATCCTTCAAAGATCCTGTTGCTGTGCAGGATCATAGCAAGATCCTGTAAATTTCTCCTCAAAAATTAAAGGATCCTTCAGGATCTTAAGTATATCCTTAAGAATTGAGGATCTGGTGACATTCCTTTGGTGTTAATCCTTCAAAGATCCTGCACAGTAACAGGATCTTGTGGGGATCCTGCAGGATCAGGCAGGATCCTGAAGGATCCTGTGGGGATCAGGCAGGATCCTGAAGGATCCCCACAGGATCCTTTAGGATCCTTCAGGATCCTACAGGATCTTTGTAAAGATCCTTCAAGGAATCAAGCCAAGATCCTGTAAAGATCTTTAAGGATCTTGGTCAGATCCTTCAAGGTTTTTCACCAGGGTAAGTGACAAAAATGGCCGATCGAGTGTCGAGTGCAAGACTTTCATATTAGTCTAATGTAGTGCACTCGTTCGGTATAAAAAAATGATAAAAATCAGCAGTGTAAGGTGATTAGTGTGGGGATGAGTTTAATCCACAGCTTCGAGTTGAAAAATGTGGGGTCCGACTTTGTAATTTGACGAGGCGAGTTGTAAATGTGCAGCGGGGAAGCACAAATACAAAAGAAGAGTGCAAATACGTTGTTCGACGATGTGAAATACAAAACAAGAATGTAAAATTTTCTATTCGAATGTTCAAACGTTGATGTTTAAAATTCAAGTGATGAACTGAAATTTTGGCGAGGATCGTACGCCATAAAGGTCGAGTTGACCGTAAACCTTCGGCAACCTTTTCCCGCCTTCAACGAAAATAATCGACATATATAGGTCCAAGGAGTGATTTATCGGCTAAGAATCATATAGTGTAGCATAGAAACGAGACAGATACATACAAACAACAACTTTCTAACCTGTATTCCCGTTGAAGAAGTAGCAAAAACTCCCAGTTGATAAGTCTCTCAAGCACAAATATCACTTCGCCACGCGTTCGTTGTCACTCGATCGAATGCGCATGTTAGTACCCAGAATACATTGCGAGCATAATTCACAGCAAGCCCAACTGTAAAATTTCATTTCCGAAAAGCCATTGCAAGTTCATTTTTAAGTATATCTAGTTAAAAATCGTAGCATGTACACTGGCTTTGGCTTTCAAATTTACAATTGCTTTCCGTGGTATGGCATGGACTCTTATTAAATTTACCAGCATCTTACGTTACACATGGTCCAAATGTTATGGACTGACGTGGCGTAGCCGATTTTAAAGTTTTAAATTATTTTAAAATCCTTGCCAAAATTAGTTGGCACGATGTGAATTTGACGGATATTCTTAAAAATGTAAACTTTGTGGCTATACTTTTGGAACCCCCTCCCCCCGTCCAGAGACCATAATACTAAGAGAGCGAAACTCAGTATTCATGTCTGTGCGATGTTCGTGGTGGCTATAAGGCTATTTTTAGTAACTTCGCCATCGCGCGCGCAAGGCTCTCAAACAATAGAAATTGATTTTTGACGTGCGCGCGCACAGGACCTTTTGCTGCGTTTCGGCATTTCAATCCAAGCCTTGCTTGGTGTGGTTTGTTCGCTGATTTAGTCGTTGATTCATTCGTTGATTCATCCTTTCATTCATTCGTTCGTTCGTTCGCTCATAGAACAAGGTGAGGCTCGATAAGAAGAAGACAAAATGTACGTACCTTTAATTTACTCAAAAGAGATTAAATTGACAGGGCACTATATACAGGGCACACTAGGAATATGAGGACCGATTGCTATTAAAGTTAGCTAGGAACAAAGAAGACTATTAAAATCTCTCACGAAAAACGTTTACCATACAAGCCAGTCAAGTAAAAATCGGTAACACATTCAAGAAATACATAGAACAAAAGTTGAATAAATTAATAATGATGCAATTAAATGATTTAATATTTATATTAGAACAGATTGCAAAAAAAATAAAAATTCATCAGGAAATGCTAAAATCTAAGTATTAAGAAACCGAAAAAGAAAAAAGAGAGTAAAAAGGAAGGGGAAAAGGGGAAAAAAAGAAAAATATTTCGACCTACACAGGGCTCGAACCCTTACATCGAACCCTTACATCGGACCCCCCCCGGAAATGGGGAAAGAATTACTAGATAATTGAAAAAATAGGAAAAAGAGAAAATTGAAATTTGGGACGATTCTCCCGAGACATTCATAGAAGCTGAGACATTGAATCGACTTACGTTACGGATGAAGATTTCGGCCCCATCCACGCTATCCCGGTGCTACATATAACAGTTGACTTAGCCCGAAGGCCAGGGAGGGAGACGATATCCGGACCCTAATCCATACCTTTAGATATCACCTTAGACCGCTGCGCTACCTAGACACTTAATGTTTTTAATGACTAATCGGGGTAGTCTATTCGGCGAAGTTTCATTGTTATGCTAATAGGACTATTCCAAACCTTTAGGGAAATAGGAGAAGCAATCAAAGATTTCATTAATAAACAGAGTAAAGAATAAATTTCCGTGAATAAAGGTTCTTTGCAAAGTCAGGAAGTTACGCCAATGACTGTTTATGGATTTTACGGGGTTTTTCTTTAGCTGGATGATCATCAAAACTGATTTCCCATTTCAAGAACAATCTTGAGGCACGTTTGAAGACTTAAAGCGTCAGTAAAGTTAAGTACTTTCCGTAATAACCGAGCCACCTGTCGTAGACCGAGCATGCAGGTGTGCAAAATTACCCGTGGCCTTTGCAAGCAAGCTTTGTTACTCGAGCTTCCTCGTTTTGCCCAAATGAACGCTATTATTGCGTCTTCTTTTAAGTAACAACACCATCGCGCGCAAGCAAGGCCGAATAGATCTCGAACAGTAGAATTTGATTTTTGACGTACACGCGGACGGGACCGTTTGCTTTCGGCGAATTAATTTGATTCACAGGGAGCCCAAGCTATACTTGTGAGTGATATCTAAAGAGGAGAAAATGATTTAAAATGAAGTTGAAACCTCTCCAGTGTTGTTGTGTATTATTTATTTGATCTAAAAACACGATTTTTAATAGTAGTTATAATATTTTTTTATAAATCCCCCTCCATAGTAATAATATTATTACTATGGAGGGGGATTTTTTAAAAATCGTGTTTTTAGATCAAATAAGTAATACACAACAACATTTGAGAGGTTTCAACTTTATTTTAAATCATTTTGATTTCTCCCTTTAGATATATCTCTAACAGTTCTGGAGTGTTGCAGAAGTAGAACTCGATCCTACTTCTGCGGCTGTTGCGCGCAACGTTTCGCGAAACATTGGAATGGGTGGACACACGCTGCAACCACAGGTAGCCCAAGCTTATATAATTTATAAGAGAATGTATGTATATTTTTACTAAATAAAAATATCAAAAATGACAAATCAGTCATGAAACTGAGTCTGGATGTTTAAATAAACTTCCTCTTTCGCCCTATGTTATTGGTTTTTCTCCCTTTAGTAATATAATAAAAATTCATTTTCTCCATACATTCTCTTATAAATTATATAAGCTTGGGCTACCTGTGGTTGCGCGCGATGTTTCAGCAAATGTTTCAAGAAATATTTCACCGTATGTCTGGGCCTTTAGTCGCCACGAACATCGCACAGACATCAATACCGTTTCGCTCTCTTAGTATTATGGTCTCTTGCCCCCGTTCAATGTTGCTGCTAGCTAAAAGGTATTTGACTGATTGCCAAGTGGTATGTGTGGGGATTTTCACAGCAACATTGTACAGGGGGAGAGGGGGGGAATTTCATTACCGTCCACTGTGCGCGCGCACTCCGACAAAATCGTGCCAACAATTCTGGCAACAATTCTTATCCGAGCCAGTCTCTACAATTGAGCCTATCGTAGATTTCGTATGACAGTAAAGTCATGGTACAGCACGGTTACAGCAGGAATTTTGATTGTTTTCACATGACACTGTACACGGTCAATGCACTGCGTCGTCCGTTGCACACTCATACGAAAACTGCTCTATCATAAACGAAATCGCGCGGGCACCAATTCCTGGTTCTAGGATGTTGAACTGTACACTACTGACTCCCAAGATCAGCCGCACCTTACTTGTGGCTGCAAACAAGGAAAACGAAGACTCCCTTAATAGACTTGGAATTTTTTATTATTGCATTATTCAGAATTTTATTTTGTTTATCAGACAAAGTCTTGATCAAAAGAATACATCTCATCATCGTCATCTAATGTAACTGTCTTGGAGGTACTTTCTCCTAGGAATAACAAAACAAACGGATTAGTATAAGACTAAGAGAGGATGGAATTTTTCGAGGTAAAAACTTCAGGATGACAGGAAGCAAAAATATTGTATGCTAAAGCGATAACACTAAAACCGTGAAACAACTTAGCAACTAAATAGAGACAAATAGTAGCAAAACCCTTTGTTTTCTATTGTTTCATTAGTACTATTTGAACTTTTTAGTTAGTACTTGTTTCACGGTTTTAGTATTATCGCTCTAGCCGGGATAACTCTTGTATTTAGTGTATTTAGTGTACCCAGTGCACATTTAGTGCACAAGAAAGCCAAAAACGTTATCTGGGCTGTTTTAAAATCGTGTAAAAGTTGTTCCACACTGTGAGAAAGATAAAATAGTTTGTTTTTTTCACTTGGTACATCCCAAGAGCTGTTAGTTTGAAAAGGAAAACAACAACAACAACAACAACAACAACAAAATAACAAAAAAATAACAACAACAATAACAACAAAACAAACAAACAAACAAACAATCAGGGATTTTACGGTCCCTTTCTCTCTAATAAACAAATAGGCCATCATAATGCATTGATATATTGTGTAGCTTACTTTTTCTTTTCTCCCTCTGCTGTTTTTTGAATTCCTGTATAAAATGATAAAGATAAAATGACTACAAGTGCTGTCATTGTTGATTGTTGTTGCTGTCGTCGTCGTCTTTGTTGTTGTTGTTGTATTGGTTTTTAATCAATAAATGATTAATCAGTAACAATTTGGTCTCTTGTGCCGGATAGATATATGCCACTTTCATAGGCAAAACATCAACTCCGGTAACATCTTCGCAAACATACTAGGTCATCTATAACGACTTTCATACCTCCACTTCTCACATGCAGGACTCTCTCCTTCCGCATTCCCCTCCCTTCCCCTTACCCCAACGTCCTTAATTCCCAATGAACTCAAACTACACAATTTACTGACATTCATTTTCATTGAAAGGAAAACATCTGCAAGTTATTCTGATCAACTTACCTTTTTCTTATTTCTATTTACTTGTTGGTTAAATTCATTCTGTTCTATACTACTTATTGCAGGCTTTTCTTTTGCTTGCAATGCTGTTTTACCAGAAACCTTTGGCTGGGATAAAACGACTGTCATTTCGCCTTCTTCTTCCTAAAGAAGAGAACCAAAAATAATACTTTTCATGGTTCCCAGCCATTCTGAAATATTAAATTCCCTGACTTTTCACTGACTTTTCCCTGACTAAAACTCAGTTTTTCCTGACTATTTTGCACAAGACAAACACAACAGTCCGTAAGTTACTGCCAATATGGCTGCCTTAAAGTTGTATCCAGGCCTTTTTTATCAAAATACGCCACACAAGACAAAAAATAGAAAACGTTGGTGTATCTAACATGACCAGTTTGTTAAATGCTCCAAATAATTGATTCTCTTTGAAAGTTTTTTCTTTACTTAAAATAGCATCTACAAGAAATATTTTTTAGTTACTTATAAAAAATTCCCTAACTTTTCCCTGACTTGAAGTGAAAATCTCAATTTCCCTGACCAAATAAAGAATTCCCTGACTTTTCACTGACTTTTCCCTGACTGTGTTTTTCCCTGACTTTTCCCTGACCCATGGGAACCCTGCTTTTGTTCAACAGTGAGCTCTAGATCCCACCTCTCATTTCATATCAGTTATTACAGTAGTACTATGCTGGTCCAAAGCAAACCAAATTGATTAAGTTGCTGAACAAGATGCTTAGGCTTTTTTCAGCTAGTTAGAATATTGTCTTTTAATTTACCCCTTCACCTCACCATAGGGATTTTCGCATTCTTTCATTCCCATTCGCAACACATTCTTTGAGAAATTTTGCATTCTTTCAGCAATTAAAACAAATAACGCTAGAAACAGAGAAAGTCCCAGTCAAGAGGTTTTGTCTGAGATTATACACGACTTTGATAATGGCCGCTGCTAATTAGCATAAATAGTGAAAAATTACTATATCTGGAACTGTATCAACTTGAAATTATTAAGATTGTTGATTTTGATAATTTGTGCAATTTTTAAAACAAAACATTAAATCCTTGACAAGATATGGGAATTTGAAATTCTGAAAATGCACCAAAACGAGGCTACCAAGGCTTTTGGTCAAAATTACATACAAAACTCTCTATTTTTGACAGTGCATAACTTTTTTGATATTGAACCAAAAATGATAAAATTTTCTGAAAATATTTGTCTTGAAGTAATTTCTCACATAGCATTGATAATTTCTTGCACAAGGCCCTCATTTTCTCCAATGGAAAAAACTGAATTATGAAAGTGGTCTATAGGTGCAACAATTTGATGTAACACATGTACAATGTACACTGTAAACCCAAGAATTGAAAATGGATTTCTCTTTAAAAAATTGATGGCATCACTTTATGAATCCTAGTTTCAGCTACAGCTATAAATGAGCACTGAGGTGCAGCCTTGGGAATTACAAACCAAACAAGTGCAAGGTTTACCAGTTGGTAAAGGAAAACAGCAAAGATTGTCCCATTGAAATCCAACTATTTTTCAACATTTCCTAATATTTTGATCAGCATACTTAATTCTCCATAAGATTATAATTCCATTGTATCATTATTTGGAATAGACACTAGGGTATCAAATGAAACAAATGTCATCTAAACATTAATTTATTACCTCACTCTCTTCCATTTCTTCTCCTGATTCCTCTTCATCTGACTCTTGATCCTCATCACTTTCAAAATCGTCATCATCAACATCATCATCGTCATCATCATCACCCTAGAAGCAAGATGGAAAGGTTTGAATAAAAACCTTTGGATAGGCTAGACTGATCCAGAATGAGGGATGGGGAATAGTTTGAACAAATACTTTGAAGTAAGAAAAGAGACAAGCCTGTTTGGACTCCCACCTTACAACCACCCCTGCTAATACAGCAGATTTCACGTAACTATGAAACAAACTGCACTATGCCATGGCCATGTCAATGCCATGTTGCCTGTAAAAATATTTCAAATTCCTGTTGCAACCACGTGGAGCCATTTTCACAGTCATATGAAATCTACTCTATGGCCATCTTGCTATTACAACCAGTAATTACTAATTAAATAAATGAGGTTCTTAGTTTTGTTGTTGTTGTTGGCTTGCTAACAGTTTTATATATATTTACCATTGCTTCATCATCAACAACAGATAGAGCATCAGTAGGTCTACTGGGTTCTAACACCATGGCATCTTCCATTGGACTTCCTAAACCTATTGCATAACAATAATCAAGATATTTAGTCTCATTACCAGGCAACAAACAGATTTTCGTGGTTTGCAAGCAAAATAATCCAGGTAGGATGTATGGAGAGAATAATTAACAGTTGAAAACAATGAGCCAAAAGCAAGATGGCATTGCATGGTTGCATACATGTACTTACCATGTAATTCACTTTCTTCATCTTTCTGTAATGATGCCTGAATATCATTAAAAAACAACTTAATTTACATGTAACTGGTTTTCAAACAACATTCTACATAGCCTGATTTTTGCATGGTCACAGGCCAGTTATCCACTGAAGTCCCTTCTAAAATGGCTGACTGTTGACCATCTGAAAAACAGTCTACAATTTACAGTGACAGGGCCATAACTAGAGGAGTAGTTAGTGCCTCCAATGGAGAAAAGGAGTAACAGTCCAGTAAACCACTAATAACAAAATATCCCCAATCCTCCCTACTTAGGAGATTTTTGTCTGTACAAACACATCAGATGACAAGGAAGTTCAAAGTTTCATTTCATATTTTGAACATAAAGGGTATCACTAGAGCTGATAAATACTGCTTATTGTTTATTATAAGACTGTTTTAAATCTTACAAGGTCAAATTCTTGACTCCATTCAGTAACAACTTGTGCTGAGATGTGTGTTGGCATGGTGTGTGTTTCAGGCGGATGAGTGTAGAACAGGATTTTACCACTGAAAGAAAAATACACAAAAATGAATAGCACTATAAATGACATATATTTTAGCATTTTGTATCCACCGTAGGTACCCCACCGTAAGCAAAAATTGATCTCACAGATGTATACACTACTGTACATGTATATCCACCGAGTGTTCACTTTGTGTAATTGGAGACTGGATGGTCCAATAACCTATGACCTTCAGTTATACTGTGATGAAAATATTAATTAAATGATATTTGTATCACAGTGTATTAGTATGTTTATATGAGTGTGTATAATTAGAGTAATTCATCCTAAAAACAAACCTACCTATTCCAGTCACGTAAAACAGTTTTTCCAGCTGCACTAATGTCAGGTACTCCTCCTTGAGAAATTTAATATGACAGTAAAATTAATACAAATTATAATTTTATTTGATCAATGTTGGTAGCATCAATTACCACTGACCTGCTCCTATAACCATTATCTTACCCTCCCATTACAATTTATCACATGTGTCTTAGTTATCAGTCACTTACAGTACGAACCAATTTATCAATAACTACATGTACATGTACATTTACTGACTGAAACATCACCAAACACTCTTACTAACACCTTACCAACCACTTACTCACACTAATTACCAACCACTTACTTACTAACACCAAATACCAACCACTTAGTAACAACTTCAAACCACTTGGCAACACCTTACCAACCACTTCTTGACACCTTAACAACCACTTCCTGACACTTTACCAACCACTTCCTGACACTTTACCAACCACTTACTGATGTACCTTACCAACCACTTACTGACATCTAAAGAAACACTTACCATCCACTTAACGTACAGTGAACATTACCAACTATGATGGTGTATTACCATTATTGATGATGTGTGGTTCACTGATTGTGGTATACATGTACATGTATGCACATGCACTTCCAGTCCCACAACCAATCCAAGAGTTACAGTCTCCATTGTCTACAGTCCTCTCCGTCTAACATTCCAATTCATCATTCACAGACTGAATATATATTTTCCTCAAAACATACCTTTCTTTAACTTCCCTAGCCGTTTTCCCAGATGTGTTAGAAATTCATTGACGTCTTTATAGTCTGGGACAGAGTACTTTTCCATGACCTGAAAAACAATCAGAACAATATGGCACTGAGCTTGATCAACAGCATTGATACTTCCTCTGCAATAAAGTATGTACATAAAATTGTAACTTACAGAACTTTACATGTATACAAAATCAACTAACCTGTTGCTTTCTGCATCTTCTAAGAATAGCTTCTACTGGAGGAACAGGGTCATCTATGTTTTCAATCTGAAAGTAAGAGCATAACAACTTTGCTGGTGCCTCATGAACAGTGGTTAGAGTGTCTGACCAGTACTTGGAAGGTCATGGGTTCAAACCATATCTGGGCTTCAATTTTTTAGCAAAATGTACACTCAATGAAACAAACACACAGTCACATATAAAATTTTATACTTATAAATTGACATGCATATAACAGTAACTACCGTATTTACTCGAATAAGCGCCTCCCCCAAATAAGCGCCTCCCCTGAATAAGCGCCTCCCCCGAATAAGTGCCCCCTTTGGCCAAAAAAATTAATAAGCGCCTCCCCCGAATAAGCGCCTCGCACCTCGTTATAGTACATTGTATACTAATACCAGTACTGTTGTAGTAGTATAACATTGATATTATTGATATTAAGAGGAAAGCATACTTTGACAGTTGTGTACGCGTTTCCTCCCACTGAATAAGCGCCTCCCTCGAATAAGCGCCTCCCACGCATAAGCGACCCGTTTTAGACGTGAAAAATTTTAATAAGCGCCGGGGCGCTTATTCGAGTAAATACAGTATTCAAAGGTTTCATATACCTTTACACAGTTTTTAAGAATAACAGCAGCATCAGAATTCCCAGTGTCTATCACAATACCAGGGCTATCAAGCAACTTGATATGTTTGTCCAACTGAATTTCTTGCATTGCCCTAAAAACAAATTAAAGTAATCAGAACTTGGCTGCACAATTTACAACATTCAGAATGTAAACACCTCAACATTATGTGTATATAGATGTACTTTAAACTACATTCTAATACAATTATTGTAATCACAATTGCTAACATTGTTATCACAATACTTGCTCATAAATATATATTGTACAAAAAAACTTACTTGGTAACCCCTGGAGTATTTCCAACCACACAAGCTCTACTTCTTTTTAAACTGTTTATAATACTACTCTTTCCAACATTTGGAAAACCTACAAGATAAAAATAGTTTTGATTGATAAATGGAGCTCAAGACTTAGTTAATAGTCCTTATCATGAGATAAAAGATCAATCCTTTGGAGAGATGGTCCCAGATGCTTGATGCCTGCCGACCTGGCAGGAGTGATGAGTAAATACATAGGGAGAGGGAATCATCATCATCACCACCACTACCATATTCAATATCACAGCTACAGCTGTTAGTATAGGCTCAGTTTTCAGCCGTCGGGGTTTCGTGTGCCCGTGATACTCTCCCCCGTGACGGCTGGGCGCGTGAGCTGAAAGTCTTGTCTGTGACGCAACGCATTATCTGTCAAATCAAGGGCAAGAGGTCAAAGTAGTTGTTTGTATAAATTTATAAATTTGATGAATTTACGAACTTTTTTGACCTCCATTGTCCGTTAAAAAGCGTGCACTTTGTGTACGAGAGAAAATCAAGTTATTTATGAGACAAGTTTCATATAACAGTTGTTTGGTGAAAACATTGAGAGCAACTCAGTTATTGACATTTTGATTATTGATCAACTGGGAGTATCAAATTCTCGACCGCTGAAATAAATTTCTTCAGTCTAGCTTTTCAAACAACAATTTTGAATTCCCGGTTTGACTTATCACCTTTGTTAATATCTCCATGTGAAAACGTACTTCAGACTGAAAGAAATCATTCAAAATCACGAAGAAAGCGTTTGGTGGTTACAATGGAATTTTAATTTATGCCCCTTGAAAATCGAGGGGCAGATTGCTGATTGGTCTAGCCAAACAATGCTTAGTCCACGCGCCCAGCCGTCACGGGGGAGAGTATCGCGGGTGCAAGAAACCCCGACGGCTGAAAACTGAGCCTACTGTTAGTAGTACTCTTAAAAAGTCATACACAACTATATAATAACACATGAAGACTGATTGTGCAACTGTAGTGTTCCTTTGGCTTTTAGGGGATGCCATTTTGTGGAATAAAGGACAAAGAGTCACAGAAACGTCTCACTCATCATTCTGGCCTCTCAATTCTGCAGCAACCACAAACACCATCATCACTGTCATCATCATCACCAGCACTGTCATCATGTTACACCATAATGACTCCTTTAAAGGTCATTAATTAGATAGACTGTACAAAGGAAACTTCACACCAACACTACCGTCATCATCATCATCATCATCACATCATCATCTTACACCTGTAATTCCAATCTACCAAACACAAGACATGCATGCATACATCTAGTAAATAATAAAGTTGGGTCATGAAAAGTGTACAAATATATATTTGATATGTTCAAGGACATGTTACATCAAATTCTTACCCACAACCCCAACAGTTATAGATGTTTTGATATCTTTATTGCGACAGTAGTTGCCTAATAGCTTTAACAGGGTTTCTGCACCAACACAAGAACTTGATGACAAGACATCCTTGCTAGCCATACTGACAGGCACTTTACTGTGGCTCTACATTTTATAATATCAAAAATAAACATTGAAACAAAATAATCAGAAAAATTGATATTAAGTCTTAAGTCTTATAGCACTACAGTGTTCCAATTACAGCACAAAGCTCAAAAATTTTACTAGGTAGCTCAAAGTACAGTACTGTATTTGCATACTTTTGGCTGAGCAATCATATATTCAGCATCCTCTTAAATCTTAACTGAATGTTTATTAGAGGATAGTGAGGCAAAAGTATGTAAAAAGATTTATTTAACAGTGCTCATAGTTTTGGGTTTGAATAACATGTTGTATTTTTAAGAGGTCATTTAGTTCGTCACTGAAGTCTCACAAGCACTAAACAATACTTTAACTTTTTTGGTCAGTTCAGGCTGCCATCTCTATTATTTAATATCTTTAACCAAACTTGTAATTCAGTCTTTGACTGTCAGGGGAAAAAAGACCATCTGTTGGCATGATATGGGTGACAATATTGTCAATCAGTAGATTTCTGCACTCCATTAACTACCCCATCTTTCCTTGTGGTACATACCAAGTTCTGTTTCTGTGTCTGTGTTGATGATTTAAAAATAACTGTAGGGAATTCATTTCTTAAATATTTTAACCATTTTTCAGCTATTTCTTTAGGGACAAGATCTGCTAAAAACAAGGTTCAAGTTATAGTATGAATTCAAACAAATTTATATGAGTTCAAAGTAATTCAAGACCTTCTTATACAAGCAAAATTTGAAGAGAAAGATGAGCTGTTTGAAAGAAGACAAGGGTTGGACTCTACCATCAACACTAAATAAAGTCACTTGACAGAAAAAAATTTGTCCAGTGACATTATCTAGTATTGATGGTGGCCCTGTGCACGGTGTTGGTGTACAAAAATGTGGCCATTTTTCTAATGCTATATTTTTTTTATTTTCTCAACAACCAGAAAACATCCATAAATAAGATTACACACAAAGCAAATATAGTTCATGCACACCTCAGAAATGCATTTATAGCTCATGAAACTCGAAGTAAAACAATTCTAAAAAAGTAACTAAAATGCGTATTGAAAAATTGTCAACAATTGGCAAAAGATCAAAAATACAAAATTCCTTTTTACAAAATTGTGTTTCAAATTTACTTGAAAAAATTAATATTTTTAAGGTGTGTATAAAATTCGCTACAATTCTGAAGGTTTTCATTAAACTTTGACCAGTAGTTTTGAAGAAAATTTAATAAAACTAGCGTTAGAATTGGTTAAAAAACAGTGAAAAAAAATCTTGTCGCGCTAAAACGTGCCTGTCGCGCCTAAACGTCGTGCACATGGTGCCTATGTTTGGTGCTTATCGTGCCTTTATAGCGCTCATGGTGCCTCATTTGGTGCTTCATGTAGCACGATATAGTGCTAGTCGTGCCTTACCATAGTGCCTAAAATCGTTCTTATCGTGCCTCAATCGCACCTCATCTTTTCGATGGGGCCGTACACAATCATTTAAATCTACCAGTTTTTAGAAGCTTATTGTTGTATAATGTATTTTGTTTACCTTAAACTTCTTGCTATATTTTTCCAAAAACGTTTGAGAGTTTATTTCTTACAAATAAACTTTGTAAGGCTCAAAATCCCCGGCCTGTTTGCACTATGCGAAAGTCTATTTGTTTTGCAAATCTGTCAACAACAGCGTTTTAGTGGAATATGCGTTCCAGTCCAGTAAGAGTGAAATCTAAAATGTCTACGTCTACTCCTGCAATTCCACATGTTATACATGTACTTGCCAGGATAAATTTTACATTTTTTCTAACCATCGTAAATTTGCCGGTAAATATTAAAAGCAATGAAATCGTACAATCAATTGTGATCGCCGTAAACGGCGAGATCGAATGACACCGGGCGTGCTTTTAAATACAAGACATGTCAATCAAACTATCTGAAATCTCACATTCACACGTGCATAGAACATGAGAAAATTCATACAGGGTTGTCGGCTATCGTTGGCAGAGGAGTATTACTTATTAGAAGTTAAAGAAAGTAAAGATTCTCTGAACGAAAGTGTTGAAGATGACTTAAGTTAAATACCTGGCAGGCGCCGAAATTGAAGTTTAAGCTTGTCACCGTACAATTGTACGATTTATTTGATCAAGTATCTGTAAGCATGAAGATGTCAGTTAGGATCTCTGAATGAATTTTGACATTTTCCACCAAATACTTCAATGTATATTCGATTTATCTTTTTGCTTTAATCCTTTTTCAAAATTTGTGCGCTGAATTTCTTTGTTTTTTATTACCCTTCGCATTCAGTTAATGAAATGAGAGTATTGTGCACGTGAGAACGTAATCACTAAGATTACTTGATAGTAAAATGCATTCAGGTGTGACCAAAATATTATTGTAAACGATCAGTGGTTTTTGTGAAATGTCCTTTTTTGTGTGAAATGACTTGTGCGAAAAGACTTTTGTGCAAATTATCTGAATACCGAATTCGGCTACAACTACTACTACTACGTTTTGAAGCTTCGACCACTGCGCGATAGATGTGATTTGGCACGGTGTAAATTCAAGGGCACGAATTTCAAAGCACGATTCCAAGGCACGGTAGGCGCGATTTCAAGGGCACGATAGGAACGATTCCAAGGCACGGTAGGCGCGATTTCAAGGGCACGATAGGCATGATTTCAAGGCACGATTTCAAGGCACGACAGGCACGATTCGAAGGCACGGTAGGCGCAATTTGGGCACGATCTTCAGAAAATGACGACGAAAAGCAAATCAAGTGTCCACCGTAAATGTCTGATTTTTAGAAGAGGCAGTCGAGATTTTACCTCAATATCTTTAAGTTATCTTTCTTGTATTGGAAAAAAGCGATACCAGTTAGAACCTTGATATATTTGCTTCAGTTTTTGCAAAATACAAAAGTGTTAGATGTGATAAAATGTTTAAAATACGGCAAAAATAAAACTTTTTTTCGGACTGAAACCTCGACAAGCAGCGATGTACACCAACACCGTGCGCAGGGCCTGGTAGAGTCCAACTCCTGTAACCCTGGTGATAGAGTTTGATATTTTGACTCTAAAGGCAAATAATTTTGGTCATTTTAGACCACAAGACAGTTTATTGAGAATTATTGAAGAACAATAATTAAATCATTGTGAGGAATCTCACGGGTATTCTGTGTAGAATTATACAGTGGTGATTTGAAATGGGCAAACTAATAAAACCTCAGGGTCAGATGCACTCACCTATTTTATTTAAAACAAGAACAAGCTTTTTAGAACTACCAGATGCCAAGACAGCTTGTTCAACCTGTAAATCAAGTTATTATAAATGTTTAAACAAATTTAAATCAAAATTACTAATAGATTAGTTATTAAAGTATTAACTAGTCTACATATTTCTGAATTACTGTACCTGTGGGCATCTGCAGCCTATTGGATCTCTAGCATCTAAAACTTCTAAAATGACATCAGCTGCATCAACAACCTTAATAATATGGACAAAAACAAGTATTAATAATATTGAAAACAATAACAAAATTGCTAATAATTAATTAATTAATTAATTAATTAATTAATTAATTAATTAATTAAATTGAAATAAAATTGTCCAGATAATGTGTACACTGCAAATGACAATAGCTAGTCTAGGAATAAAAATAGGTTGAGTGTCTGGGACAGCAGCCCAACTCTCCCCCTCATTATCATTACAAGCAAGTCAGAGTACATTTTGTGGCCATTCAGATAATGAAGTGAAGAAATCTCTGACTTATGTTTTTACCTTTTTGAACTCTTTATAATAAGCCTTCAGTGAGGTTTCTGAAATCACAGTACAGACAAATAATTTATATATTATAAATTTAAAACAGACAAAAATAACATATCAATTGACTTCGAAAAGAAAGGAAATTTGAGACTGAAGTTGGATAGAGGATAAAAATTTTGTTTCATTCACAACTATATCAACAATTAAGTTTGTTTTTTGAAATGCATTTTTAATCATCAATGTACAAAATTAATGACCTTTTATCACTACAGGCATTTTTAAATTCATAAAAAAAATTGCCATAGCTGGAAAGAGCATGTAAAAATTAGCAAGACAGTGAAGTTTCAAGGAATTCAGTCCAAAACTCGCAAGAATATGAAGTTTTGAAAAGTGTGAATTTGTAAGAAAACCTTTGCTGGTAGGCATCATTCTCTTGCCTACCAGCAAATGTTTTCATATGAAATTTCGATTTTGGAAAATTCATATCTTCGTGAGTTTGAAAGTTACTTCATTCAAACTTCACACTCGTACTAATTTTGACTTTTGGAATTACAGGCCCTTTGTTACCATTTCTTGCACCCAATGCAAATTCGTTGCCCATTGATCCCTCTTTTAATGCTTTCTGAAAGAAATAGCAAATTTATAAATAGAACAACTGGATAATGCTAGTTGAGGTTCACCTCCCATCATAGTATGGAAAGATAAAGTAAAGATATGGCTGCCATGTCTCCTGGGAATGATTGCAATTGAAGAATTGTTCTAGATTATGATAACAAATATAACACAATGGCAGCAAAAAAACAAAAACAAACTGGTTTGAAAATTCCAACCAAAAATAATTCAAAAATGACAACATATATATTATTTTCAATATTCAATTTGCACCTTCTTTTCAAACTCCTTTGCTCTCTTCAGTGCATCTTCTTGAAGATTAAACAAATTTCTTCTTTTATTTACTTCTCTTAGTCGTTTTTCTTTCATCCTCCTTTTCATTTCTTCATCCTACATTATTCAGGAGAACAGATGATGAAGCATAACAATTAACTTAGGAATATGGTTGTGGCGTCTTCACTTGAAATTCCAGATCTATATGTACATGTACAGTACAACCAAAACTCAAAGAGTTCTGAAAATCTTTGGGTTTAAAATCATAAGAGTTTTGAATCAATATCAAATGTTATTTTGCAAAATACTGCAGTAGAAAGATACTAACTTCCCAGACAAACCATTAGGTTAGAGCTTCTGTCAGTAGCATGACCAAAACTTTAATTAAATTATGTACTCATCCAAAGATTTTGAGAATAAACAGAGTTTGATCATGGCACTGGAATTTCAAACAAAGCTGCCAAAAGCTTCCTTTAAATTTCCAAGTTAATGGTAATGTTATATGTGACATCACACCACTCTAATCAGTGAACTTTTTGCACAATATACATGTACATATTTGTACATTGCTTATGTACTAATCAAAAACATACCTTAAGTTTCTTTTCTTCTAATTGTCTCAAGAGCTGGTCCTTAAATGGGTAGAGATTTGGGATTCCTGGGTCTTTCTTCTTTTCTAAGCAAGAAATATATCCATACAATGAGTCAGGTCTATTGAGTGAAACCTCCAATTAAAACAATTTCATTGAAGTGACTTTCTTATCAAATTGAAAACAAACAAAATCACATTCAACACTATAAATTTGAATGTATAATTATGTTCCACATCAGTCTTTATTGGGAAAATGAAAAACCATATCACTGACAATCATTAAACTACTTATATTAAAAGGTTGTTGGAGCCATTACTTCATCTTCCCAAAAGGAACTACATGTAACTAATGTATAGAGGAACCCCAACTGGTATATCGATGTACCAAGGGTCTGGTAGAATGAGATATACTGACTGTTATACTGGGAGATCATTAAATCAGAGTTCTGTTCCATAAATTTACTGTACTGGATTCAAATGTTGGTCATTATACTTGGTGCATCATTAACCCTTTCGCTCCTACAGCGCCCGAAACCGGCCGTAAAAATTCTACTCGTCTAAAAAATTACTTCTTCCTAAAAAAGGACAACTCAAACTCAACTTTGGTACGAAAGTAAACTCTAGTAAATGAGTCAAGTTTTGAAAATCAAACATTGTGAAACAACTGGCGATTTCTGCAGAAATTCGTCATTTCAAGGCAAGGAAAGGAAAAAATCACCATTTTGGGCTCAATTTTCATCCTTGAAAATCACACATTTTGGACCTCAATTTTTCTCAACAAATTATCCTTTCCTGCACACAAAACAGCATTAACAACCAAATTCAGTCCTAGTCTTGTGTTCTCATGGACTTTTTGGCCTTCTTTTCCTTTCACGGACACAGCTGTGGCTGATTCATTGTGGCCATTTTGCAAGCATGTGTTTTGGGACTTTTACGACCTAAATGCATTCTGGGTAATTCAGCTCCTACGCGACAGCCACAGCCCTTCCCTCCATCTTTTAGAGTTTTTAGTCAAGTCTCGAGCCCCCTCGGAATTCTGCCCAAATTTCGCGCTTGCTGTGTTCCTTAATCGTCACAACTCCCAAAAAATGCCATGGCAGGTCCGAGAAATTCCCCTTGGACGAGCTTCAAAGCACACTTCGTCTTGGCGCCACTCAAAATTCACCCAGTCAAAGCTACGAGTCAAAATGCCTACGAAGTGTTACACCTTGACGAATTCTTACGGCAAGTAAGCTCTCTGCTACTTCCAGGCTTAATGATGCCCAGCCAGTAGGAACCAAAGGCGAAAAAAGGCTCGAAAATTCACAGAAATCCAAGTTTTCTGCACTTTCAAACTCCACCATCACTCGACCAAAAATGCTACCGCTTCAAACTGGTTTCAAACGGTTAACTTGAGCCCTCAATAGTACAAAACAGCAGAAGTTTCTATGGTTACTCCAGTAAGCAGGCGAAAAAATACACAAATCGATTATGGCCTCAAAATCGCGCAAAAACCTCAAAAATCCCCAGTAGCGAAAGGGTTAAATTGAGGATCATTATATTGTGATAGATAGATCTTTCATCTTACTTTTGGTGATTCCACTTTTTCTGGCATCTTTCCGGAGTTTTCTTTGATGTTCTGCAACCTATAAATCAAATCTTACAATAAATCTAATGGTACAGTTGCAATCATAACTAAATGGCCAATGAATGATAAATATTCCAAAGTACAAAAATGACTTTATCCCTGTACTGACCACAGGTAGCCCAAGCCTATTACAAAAAGCTTCAATGTCACATGTTGAATAAAAGCTTTATGTATCAGGTGTAGTCTATATCTTTGTTATATAGTTCTCCTATAAACCACACAAGATGACACAAGCACCATACATGTATGCAGACTCAGATAAACCAAATACGGCTTTTGGCTTTTCAAATTAGTACACAGTAGTTAATTGTGCGTATGCAGTGCTTAATGTCTAAATGCAAAACATGAGTCTGCACATGTTGTGGAACCTATGTGGATTACAAAAGTCATGTCTTAATGGTGTTAAAAAATCAAATAAATCTTCATTTATTGACTAACTAGTTTAAAGTGTAGGTAAAAATTCAATCAGCTGTTATCAACAATGGTACAGCTGAGAACTTGTAGCTTAATGCCACGATGAAGCACTAAATGAAAATAAATTTCAGAAGTATGACAAGACCGAATGATCACACAAAGTAATGACAGAAAGTTGTGAATAAAATATTAAAATTAAGGTAAAAACTAGAAGTGTACCGGGAAAACACTAAGCTTATTACAAATCAACCCAATTCTCACCTTTTTCTTGACTTTGTATTTGTGCTTAGCCTCCATACGCTTGCTCTTCTTTTCTACAATGTCAGAAAAAGAAACAAAAGCGATCATCGAAGTCGAATTCAGAAAATAAACAAGTTTTTGCCAGCAATTTTTACTCACTTGGACGAACCATGTTTGCTTCTGTTTCACAACACGTGCAACTGGATCCAGTCCACTCGGTTACTAACCATGATGCTCTACGGGGAGAGGAAATAAATAAAATCAAATAATTAAATTCATTACAAAAACTAAAAGACGAGCAATTATAAGAAACTAGAAGCAAGGTAAACTTGCTTTTAGTTAAAATTGTTTTTAATACCCCATGTTTTTTTTTCTTCCGACGCAAAAAATAATTTTATATTCATAGGGCTGGGCTTCCTGTGGCACGCTAGCGATTCCGCGGGTAACAACTCCATGTAAGGACGACTTCTAATATCCTGAAGTTTATAGGGGTATATCATAGTCCGTCGCTTAGTGTTCTGACTAACTATACTTAGTAATTAAGGACAACTTGTATTGTCCTGATCTTACTTAGTAAGGACAACTTCTATTATCCTGAGCTTTTGTGATGGTGCGCATACAATATGTGTACCTAAAGTAGATGTAGCGACTGTAGTTCGTGTAGCACCTGTATGTAGTATCTGTAGTATCTGTTGTAGTTGGTGTAGCACCCGTTGTAGGTGTAGTTACTGTATTAAGGGTAGTATCTGTAGTAGCCCTAGTACAGTAGTTCCCAAAAGAAGGAAAAAAGATCGATATTCGACCCATAGAGCAAGTGCAGCTCAGTTGGTTAGTGCGCGGCTTTCTGAAGCGAGCGGTCCGAGTTCGATTCCCAATCACCTCACACTTGTTTCGACTTCTTCCCATTCCGTGTAGCTTTAAGTAGCTTCAAATGCCCTAAAAAACTAAGCACTGATGGAGAGAGGGGTAAAGAGCGCACCGTCGGCTTCCTGGGAAACGTAAGCAGCTTAACTAGCTGAAGGAACTACCGACCCTAAATATTGTGCTTTCTCTTAACCTTTTAAATTGTCGAAATGTAATGTTGTACTGAAATGGAAGACGTTACTCGATCGGAGGGATTATGTCCAAAGAAGGAGAGTAAAGAAAATTCAAAAGAAAACAGATCCATATATGCGACCTATAGAGGCTTTTTCTCTCTCTTTGCCTGCCGGCCTTTGCGCAAGCGCGTTCGCATTCTCACTCCTCCCAACCAAACCTATATTTGAGTTATTATCACATTTTGAGTAGCCATTACCCTAAGTTCTGTTTCCGTAAAAGTTCCAAAAAAGAGTGAGGGAAATTCAGGTCTATGAGGGGAGTAGCCAGGAGTTTCGTGCGACTGTTTATCGATCCAGCTGGATCAGAAAAGTTTATACAGTATACACAAGCCAAAAATATACCTTTTGCTTGAATCTAAACTTTAAAAAATGTATTCGATCGCACATTTATGAAATATAGAGAAATTGAACGATATCCATACATTAATAATCATGAATATTAATCAATCTCAATATATTTATGAACGATCCAAAATAATTTAAAAAGTTAAGGTAAAAACATTAGTATCCGTAGCAAGACAATAAGTAGTCAGGATATTCAGGTAAAAAAAGAAAAAGTTATAGAAAAAGAGTGAAAAAAAGAATAAAAAAGGATTCGGCCCCGACACGACTCGAACCTGTTAGATATGCACCCCCCGGACACAAAGCAGAAATTATTATTTAACTGAAAAATAAAAAAAAGGAAAAATTAAATTTTGGGACGATTCTCCCGAGACAATCAAGGAAGCTGAGACATCGAATCGACTTACGTTACGGATGAAGATTTCGGCCCCATCCACGCTATCCCGGTGCTACATTTAACAGTTGACTTAGCCCGAAGGCCAGGGAGGGAGACGATATCCGGACCCTAATCCATACCTTTAGATATCACCTTAGACCGCTGCGCTACCTAGACACTTAATAAATTTAATGTCTAATTGGGGTAGTCTATTCGGCGAAGTTTCATTATGATGCTAATATGTTTGTCCCAAATCCTTGGGGACATAGAGGAACCAATCAAAATCGAGTATTTTGAAGAAAGATCAACAAAGTTGCGTTAACAATATGCATTTTACGTCCATCGAGCTCCTTTGTAACGTGAAGACGATACGTTGTATTTTAGTATGGATCTTTATTTTCTACTGCTGGATGAAGGTTTGCAACTGGTAATCACATTTGATATTTAAGAGTAGTCCTAAAGCAGATCTCGATGATTATCCAGACAAAGGGCGAAGATTTGAATTGTCAGCAAAGTTAAGTATCTCGTTTACAAATATCTTAACTCAACCGAAAGTTGTACATTTAGAGATTTAATAAACTTTGTCACTTAGGGTTTCATCAGTTGAATTTTCAAGCCTAGTTGGGCAAGAGGACAAAAACATCTCGTGAAACCCTAACCCTAATCTGCTTAGTCTCTAGCAGGGAATCCCGTACTGATAAAGAGCCTGTGCCAGCGCCAAAGACACGAGCTTTCAAAGCATATGTCTAAGTTTTTCTTATTCAAATTCTTAATAGAAATATCATTTTGTAGCAAAACCGCACGTAAGAACTTGTTAATTAAGAACTTGTTAAACTAGTTTTAATTTTTCTTGCACGTACGATTTCAAGTGATTGCAAGGGGAAACTAGAAGGGAGGGGGAGGGGATTGGGGAGGGAGGAGAGGGGAGGGAGAGTTGTTAATCCACGTCCTCTGGAATTCCCCTAGCTATGTTCGGATTGTACACTCGAGCTACACATTTAATTGAGTCAGTTCGTCGTTCTTACCCCATTTGTTTCCACATATATAACACAGGGCACCCAGCGTGGGGTAATCGCCCTCACCTGATCTTCTTAGGGCGGTGACGATTTTTAACGACGACTTTCCGCGCAACGTTGTGACAACTTGCAATATTTTGCGTTGCGAATTTCTGACTTCGATTAAAAAACTCGCATGGCGTTGCCGAAGCGAAAATTGCGAGGAAAAAACTTGTAGCAAAATATCATGATTACGCCTGTTTTTTGGTGAAATTATAAGATATATAAACATTGATCAAAAGGAACAGCGCTAAGCTTGTTAATGATTTCATACATTAAGCTTAGTCTTCGTTCCCGGAGTAACTGAAGGAGAGACGTAAAATAGCCCATATGTGGCGGGGGCGCACATTGTGGTTTTTATAATGGCGCGCGCAGAGTCTCCGTCTCCTATAGTTGAACTGAATGAATCGAGTCTTTCTAATGAAAGAATTCAACTTACATAGATAAGAAGAGTCGCCACATACTACAGATATAGGTACTACATGTACTACATCTACTACTATATACAGATACCACACCTCCTACAGGTGCTACATATACTACACCTACTACACCCTACTACAGATACTACACTGACTACATGTACAGGTACCACATGCACTACACTGACTACAGCTAAACTTACTACTGGTACTACACTAACTATAGGTACTACAGATACTACTGCTACTACTCTTACCATGTGTGCTACACCAGCTACAACCACTACACCTACTACAAAAACTACACTACTAGACACTACTACAAGTACACGAGTGCTACACCATACACCAACTACAACCACTACATCTACTCCTACTACTAGTACAACCCCTGTTACAGATACTATAGGTACTACAGATACTACTGCTACTACGTCCGTACTCCGTCTCTCTAACACTTCACCACTTGCACCGGAGGGACGTTAAAGAACTCACACCACTATTCGGGGAGAGTAGGCCATGAAGTTGCCGGTGGTATGGTCTGACCTACTACCAGCATTGAGGTCGGCTTGGCGTAAATGCAATAATGGGCTACTTGTCAATGAGACCTCATACTATAAATACAGCAAGTAGTCTAATGAGCTTTGCCAAGTGCTGGGACCATTCAGATACAGATACTACGCGACAGACTGTGATATAGCCCTATAAACCTCAGGACATTAGAAGTTGTCCTTACATGGAGTCGTTACCCGATTCCGTTTCAAGATGGCGGACGACATAATGTGAATATTATGTCTTGTTCAAAAACTAATAACATTATATCATCCAGACTGAGCCAATGATATTTTCTGGCTCTAACGATACGTTCTTTCCCTGGTTTATCGCCGTAGTCGTTGCAATAGTCACTGTGGCTTTCATACACGCTTCAAAATGGTGCTCAACAAGGATCTTCAAGAAATTCCAAGACTTTTGGACAAGAGAAAAAGTGGCTAAATTAGCAAAAGTTTTCGTGCTCAACAACGAAAATGAATGTAACCAAGCTCTACAGGCTTACAAGGAATTTTATCCATTTCCACTTAACTTTCTGGGATTGGATTGTGAATGGGTGAATGAAAAAGGAAGGGATGTAAGCCCTGTCGCACTTCTACAACTAGCCACACCACTAAATGACTGCTTTCTGATACGATTATGCCAAATGAAAGGCCCTTTACCATCAAGTTTAAAGGATATTCTGGAGGACAGAAATATATTGAAATTTGGAGTGGGTATCCAAGATGACGCCAAGAAACTAAATGTAACATATGGTTTGAATGTATGTGGGTGTGTGGATTTGAGACATGTGGTACTACGTTGTCAATCACGTACTGATATATCACCAGATGAATGCTCAAAAGGGTAAGTTAATAGGTGTACAGACAGTGGTAAACTCCCGGGGGGGGGGGGGGGGTGGGTACCTATATTGGTGTGCTAGGGATGATCGTCGTATTTTTTAGGGGTTGAAATCACCGATTTGGTATTTTTTAGGGGTCGTCAGAGAAAATCCAAGGTTTTTCAGAAAAGATGGTATTTTTTAGGAGTATAAAATAAACGAGACAATTTTTTTTACTTACTTTGAATTAGTGCTGTTTGATTATTTTCTTTGTTAATTTTTTGTTTGATGTTTTGGTATTTTTTAGGGGTATTTTTGAGCTGTTAGGTATTTTTTAGGGTCGAAAATTTTGGCATTTGGGTATTTTTTAGGGTACGTTTTGGAGGTTTCCGACGATCATCCCTAGCGTTTTGACCCCGAAGAACCCCCCCGGTAAACTGCTTGTGATTGGGTAAATAATACTGAAATGACTTTGCCATATGGCATAAACCTACAAATATAATGTTGTAACCTAATCTCCAGCTTTATAACTGCAGCAATTTTCAGTTGTTATTCTTTATGATGAAATCAGCCAGTCTTTTAATTTGTTAATTATGGACTGAATTTTTCATGACCATCAAATTTTTAAATAGTTCACTTCCAATATTCTGGTTGAGTGATAATGCTCGAAGCAATTCAAGATGAGGCTCTGGGTAAACAAAGGAATATATTAGGATTACTCCATTGTTTTCCCAGAGCCTTGTCTTGTATTTGCTTTGTGTATGATCACTCAGACAGAATATCGAAAGTGGGCTATTGAACATTAGAAAAGTGACTGTATGCGTATTACAGTATCTAATAGCATAAATTAGAAAAGATTGACCTTGTCCAAAATGTTTGCATGATATAACTAAGGGGCTGTTTATATGGAGGCGAGCCAGCCTGGTAAGCGGGCTGACTTCTTTTGTTCTGTGGCCCCCAGGGAAAAGAAAACAAAAGAATTCACCCCGTTTACCGGGCTGGCTCGCCTCCATATAAACAGCTCCTAAAAATAATTTGTCCTTTTTTGCAGGTTTTCAAAAATGGGTCTAGGTGCACTTTGTAAAAGATATCTTGGAGTTGAAATGGATAAGTCTTGGAGAGTTAGATGTAGTGATTGGGAAGCTGATGAACTCTCTCTAAAACAGATAGAGTATGCTGCCCACGACGCCATTGTTGCTGTTCATATCTTTTTAACACTTGCAAAAATGAAGCAAAAAGAACATGTTTTTAGTGATTGTTTAGAATACCTTAAAGATGCCTCCAAGGACAAATATCATGTTAAATCGTCTTCTGCAGGCATACTTGATACCAGTTTTACATATCACAATGTCCCTGCCATCGCAGTGACTTTGAACAAATATGAAACAGACCCAAAGAAAGGCCACATTCATAACGCTATAGAAATTCTCACTGATGAAGTATTTTATCAAAGAGCTGTATCATTATGCCAAGGAATTGTAGACTTAGGATTTAAAGACAAGTTTATTAAGAGTACTTCTGTTAAAAATGAAAAATCCCCAAAGAAAGAAACCTCAAAGAAGCCTTACAAAGAAAGCACACTGAGGAAGACCCCACTTTATACTAAGTGTCAGTTATTGGCTCCAGATGGGGTCATGTTGTGTACTCTGGATCGTAAGAAGGCAGAATGGTATCTAGAGAAAGATATAGGTAAGGATAATTATGGCCTACAATCTTGAACATAAATGTTAAGAAAAAGGTAGCATTGTCATGTCCAATTCAAAATAGAAGCGTCTCCCACTACGATACTGTATGCTTTCTTCCCCCCTACCCCCTGGATCAATGTTGCAGGCTGACGGGAAGCATCTGGGCCCCCAGGTGGTCAACATTGTCTTGGGTGGGGGAGGGGGAGGGGTGATTTTGGCTCCAAATGTGAGGTGACGCAAGCATTTTCTTCCCAAACAGAAAAAATTCTTAACCCTTTTTGTCCAAGATTGTAGCTTTCACTGAAAGGTAACAATGAAGTCATTTGTTAACATTTGTAGACATCATTGTAAAAACAGCATAGTGCTCTCTGATCAAAGAATATTCTCCAAAAAGACCTTAATTTCAAAGGAGAATTCAGTGTTTGATCAGAAATCATCTACACAGTTTTTACAGGGACCTCTTTGTAAAGTCCTTTAATATTCAAACAATAATTGTTAAATTAATCATTAATTTAAATATTGTTAATTTGTTTGATCTTGTTTCCTTAAATATGTCAATTTTCATGTATAAATTCAATAACAAGCTATTATCCTCTACTTTCAATTCATTTTTCACACATGTTAGCAAAATACATAGTTATAATATAAGAGCCGCATCAAAACAGTCTTTTTATCTACCTAAGGCTAGAACAAATTATGGTAAATTCAATATAAGATTTCAGGGACCTAAAATTTGGAATTCAATCAGTAATCAAATTAAGTCACTATGATCTCATAATCTGTTTATCAGTCTTATTATCTAATAAACAATGCAAAAACTAATACTTGCAAATATTTCATCTTTAATCTTTTTCTTAAACATTAAGAAAAAGATTAAAGATGAAATTATTTGCAAGTATTAGTTTTTGCATTATTTATAAGATATTACGACTGATGATGCTGTGCTCCTTTTTTCTTTTTCTTTCTTTTTGTCTTTCTTTTTGTATGTAATTGTAAATCTTTTTTATTTTTTGTATTTATAAATAACAAATGTATATATGTATAGTTTTCAACCATGAAATATCATTTGGAAGTATCCCATGTGAATAACAAATATATTTTGGTGAATTTGATCACAAGTTCTTATCTGATCCCCGCTATATTGGGAAAGCATTGATACATGATTGATTACATCTGTGGCAACCATTTACATTATTATTGTTTATTTATTATTCTTAGAAGATAACAATTATTATACACATAATTATGTTTGTTATAGGGGTGTTGGTATCTGAAGATCCCTTTACTGTGAAGCTTAAGTTCGAACCCTCAGCTCGTCCCGATGAAGCAGATGGCTACTACTTAACATTCAAAGAAAATATGTGTGTTGTCTGTGGTCAAAGTGAAAGCTACTCACGCAAGAGTATAGTACCCCATGAATATCGTAAATTCTTCCCGGACTGTATGAAGAATCACACATCACATGATGTAGTGTTGATGTGCCCACCATGTCACAGACTTTCAATTATTCATGATGATGAGCTACGGCAGAAGCTAGCAAAAACTTATGAGGCACCTCTTGGTAACAAAGGTAAAGTTTATATTCTATTTAGCTAAAATAAACAAAACTGTTTTAAGGTGTCAGTTATTGGTTGGTAAGATGTCAGTAAATGGTTGGCAAGTAATTAATAAGGTGTCATTATGTGATTGATAAGGTGTCAGTGGTTGGTAATGTGTCAGTAAGATGTTGGTAAGGTGTCAGTAAGTGGTTGGTAAAGTGTCAGTAAGTGGTTGGTAAGGTGTCAGTAAGTGGTTGGTAAGGTGTCAGTAAGTGGTTGGTAAGATGTCAGTAAGTGGTTGGTAAGGTGTCAGTAAGTGGTTGGTAAGGTGCCAGTAAGTGGTTGGTAAGGTGTCAGTAAATGGTTTGTAAGGTGTCAGTAAGTGGTTGGTAAGGTGTCAGTAAGTGGTTGGTAAGGTGTCAGTAAGTGGTTAGTATAAAGGTGTCAGCAAGCAATTGATAAGGTGCCAGTAAGTGGTTGGTAAGGTGTCATCAAGTGATTGATAAGGTATCAGTTGTTGGTAAGGTGTCAGCAAGCCATTGATAAGGTGTCAGTAGGTGGTTGGTAAGGTGTCATAGGTGATTAGTATAAAGGTGCCAGTAAGTGGTTGGTAAGGTGTCAGTCATTGGTTGGTAAGCTGTCAATAAGTGGTTACTATAAAGGTGTCAGCAAGTAGGTTTGGAAGGTTTCAGTAAGTGGTTGGTAAGGTGTCAACTGGTAATTGGTTGGTTAGGTGTCAGTATTTGGTTGGTAAGGTGTCTATAAAAGGTTGGTAGCTAAGTTGTTAGCAAGTGGTTGGTGAGGTGTTGTCAAATGCTTCGAAAGGTGTCAGTAAGTGGTTGGTAAGGTTTAAAGAAGGTGTCAGTAGGTGGTTTGTGAGGTTCTGGCAAGTTGTTTGTAAGGTGTAAGTTTAAAGTGGTTGGCAAGGTGTCAGTAGGTGATTTGTATAAAGGATCCCTAAATCCTGACTCCTAAAGCATTATTAATCTAATATAGATTTTTTTTTAGAATTTTCAAAGTTTGTCCAAGATCCAGAACGTTTGAAAGTAAAATCTGCAGCCAAGGCCCTTCTCTATGCAGCTGACAAAATTCCCACCGGAAGAAAAGAAGAACTCACGGAAGTAGTTCAGCAGTATTACAGAGATGTGGAACTTACTCCTGAGCTCATTACTGAGGCTTCAACCATGGATGTGTTGAAGGAGAATCTAAACTTTAGATCTCATGGAGAAGTTGTTATTAAAAAGGTCAAAGAACAGAAAAAGTTGCTGGAGTTTGAAAAGATGTGGAGAGTGCATTTTGTGGAAACCATGCGACCTGAGCATTTACCAGACTTGTGGTCGGTGGATCATCGTTTAGAGAGAATGAAAACTGCATTAGCGAAACTGAATTTAGAATAGGCATTCATACATTTTACATAAGGTTTTTGTACAGGAAACTTTTAATCTTACACAATAGAAGGGAATATTATTCAATACAAACTAGATTATTTATGACAATTTGTACTTGGACACTATTATATATCACTGATTTTGATGAAACACATCCACCGAGTATTTGAAAACATTAATCACCATTACCTCTTGATAAATGCACATTTGCACACGGTAAAATACACATTTTGCAGTACAAAGTTCAAACAATATGAAGTCTATATAGTGGTTTTTAATGACCATAAAGCCGGTGATACACGCTGTAGTTTGCTCTGGCAATGCAGTTTTAGAAATTTTGTTGCGAGAGCGAAATTGCAGAGTGTATTATGTCTGGCAACAACCGGCAGCAACGATGTCTCGCAACAAAAATTTGTTGCAGAAAGTTGAACATTTCTGTAATGTTTGAAAAATTGCACGCCTCGTCTTCAGTGTTGCAGCGTGGTGATAGATGCTACAAGTTTTCTCTACAGCAAAATCTAAAATTGTACGTGTTGCCACCTCGAGCATCATGTTGCTACAGCGTGTATCGCCGGTTTTAAGTTAATGTTAGTTATATTATAGAGTACACACACTAAAAGTGTGCAGTACTTTGCACTATTTAGTACTAAATAGCACTAATTAAACAATAGGTCTAGAAAACAGAATTTGGATAATTTAGTACTATTTATGTTGCACACTGTTAGTGTTTGTACTCTACCAGAAACGTATGATAATACAAAACTACAACGATATCAAAATTTTGACAAGAAGTGAAACTTGAAAAGTCAAATTTGTTGTTGCAATGGGAACATATCTTGTCTCCGACTGAAATTACAGAAATTCTTTAAACACTCAGAATCTCAGAACAATTTGTTCCTAATGTTGCCCAAGATATTAATGAGACGGACCACTCTTTGACTTTCATAGCGCAAAAATAGTGGATAGTGAAAAAACTATCATCGAAGGATTTTCCTTGGAGCGTGGCATTCTTCACAAGACGTAAACGCAATATATGACAGGTTAACTAATTTTTTTCTATTTTGTTTAATATCTGATTCCCTTTTTATGAAAACTTTCCTCCTGAGTGTTATTATAAATAAACTGAAAATTTCTATATGAGGAACATGGCAAACTGGAAGCATCTTAGCTATTGTTTTGAACGCTCAGTTACGACTGCATGAACAACTGAAGATGTTTTAGTACAAAAAACACTGTTTCAAAGCAGACTTTTTGAAAATCTTATTATAAAAATTTGTTAAAGGAGCAGTAATACGAGCAACAAAATTGTTGCGCTGCAAGTTATAGAGCGATGTTGCTCGTATTACCGCCCAGCGCGCAACTTGTCATGCGAAAATTTGTTGCACCATGGGTTACGTTTATATCTGGGGGGAGGGGAGGGGGATCTCTAGATATTTTGCTAATATTGATGAAAATGGAAAATGGAAGAGCTTTATCAGTATGATTTAATTTTTCTGGATAGACTGAGCTCCTTCCTGAGGTTTAAATATTTGAAATGTGAAACCAAATGACATGACGTCAATTCAGGAATAAAATAAATATCCAATAAATATCCAAAAGGCACTTGAGATAATTTTTTACCAGTTTTCCATTTGCAAAAACATTTCAGAGCAAGTCTCTTTGGGTAGCCTGTGGTTTACTGGCAATGCATGCTGGGATACCTTGACCTGGAAGCTACCCAATTTTGGCTGATCGAGGTTTTTCTATGAATATAGTGGTTTACTTATTTTTTGTGGGAATTACTTTTTCGGTAAGTGGTTATTAATCGTATTAGTAATATTTTGCCTTCAACAATTATTGATGAGATGCCGAAAGATCACTCGAACATGCTCGAAGTACCGATTCGGCAGTACAAGGCGAAAAATGTCGCCAAAGTCGTAGCTTTGTAGTTATTGGGACTTTTTTAATCGACATAGTTAGCGTAGTTCTTTTCTTTTCCAGAAAGTCTTTGCCTTTTTTGCTTTGAATGAAGAGTGCAATGGAAGTTTTAAACTCTTATGGTGTTCGATATATGTAACTTACATGTAAGTTTAATCAAACCGCCAATGGCGGACACAACTCGTGGATTGAGCTATATGTGCAGAGCAAAAGCCCATGAAGCATTGAGAGCTGAATGTTTTTACCCATTTAGTATTTTTTTAACTTTCATGAAGTGTCTTTTGTGTAATCCTTAGCCTTTAGTAGCATTTTCAAGTCATAAAGGGTAATTCCACAGTATTCTGCTTGTCATGGAGGGGACAGTTTGGTTCCAGATATTATTAATATCTCTCTATTACTGTGCTAGTTAAGCATTATCAAATTCCAATCTAAACCTGCAATGGATGGAATACTAATAACCCTCTTTGGACAAAGTAATTTAAAATATCAGCCTGTCAGTTTGTTACTTGGTCATTCTGTCACGGAGGGGACCACAAAAATAACAAAAAATGAAATTTAAAATGTAGACTGAAATTCTACTGAACAAAGAGAAGACATATACAATAGTCTAGTACAGCTTTATTTGGATATTATTCAATGACAAAACACCATAAATAAAAAAGCTCCTAGAACTTTCTTTAATAGTCCAGATAAAAAAAATAGTGTGAATGGTAGTGTCACAGACATACATACATACATAACTTTATTTGGTGACACAGGTTAAAAATTGGCAACTTTACAGCTGATGTGGACCTGCCTAAACTAATAACATCTAAAATTATAAATACAAATATGATATTTACAAAATATTAAAATAAATTAAATAAATAAATGAATAGATAAAATTGCTAATAATAGTAAAAATCTAGATTATTGTTGTGTATAACATTCCCTTCCTTCCCAAAATTAATATTTATAATAATATGCTTAGATTGTTTTAAATAGTATTTGAAAATCGAACAAATTGGGGAATCATTATTATCTGGAAGAGCATTCCATGCAATTGCCGATCTATGAATAAAGGACCTACGACCCAATTCAGTTTTGGGCCTATTGAGTACAACATTCAAAGTTAAGATGCGGAACTTAGAAAAATACTCTAAAGGCATCCATCCAACCCTAGAAAGTATATAACTATCCTTAAAACTATTAGGTAGCTTGTGAATCAGCCTAGCAGCTCTAATATGAATCATTTGTAGATCCTTAATATTGGGTCCAGACCCACAGATCACAATTCCATATAAAACACTTGGAATTACTATCTTATAGTAAAATGTCTGCAAGATAGATGTTGGTAGAAAACTTATACGTCTCAACATTTTAACCTTGGCATGGGAGTTTGTCATCGATTGTAACCCCGAGGCAATTGGTGGAAGAGACGTATCGAATAATGTCCTCACCCCACTTTAGAGGTTTCAAAGGACCTCTGAAGGGGGTGGTGCTTAATACCATTGCCTCGGATTTATCTTCATGTACAACCAATCTGTTACTAAGCACTAAGAATTAACCTGGTCAAGGACAGCCTGTAATACCGTAGATATGTCATCAACAGTATTCCCTATCACATATATTGTGGTATCGTCAGCATACATATAGACTTCTCCACTGGCAATAGAGTCAGGGAGGTCATTAACATAAGATGCAAACAATCTTGGTCCCAATAATTTGGACCGATCTTTCCAAAAGAGCTTTATGTTTCGTGGTATAACTCCACATGAAGTACATGATGAAATCAAGGCAGTAAAATTAAATAAAGCAACAATAGGAGTCCCGCAAATGTGCATTTCTCTTGCAAGTGACTATATAAGCCAGCCCCTGTCCCAAATTTTTAACCAGTCTTTGCTCCAGGGAGTCGTCCCCGATATTTTAAAGGTATCTAAAGTAACCCCTATTGATAAGGGTGGAGACTCTACCGACCCCGCCAATTATTGACCTATCTCTACTTTATCTACTTTTACTCAGATATTTGAAAAATTAGTTTACAAGCAACTCACAAACTATATCGAAAAACATAAGATCCTCTACGAATTCCAGTTTGGTTTTCGTAAAGGACGCTCAACAGCTCTAGCCATCGCAGAAATCACAGACAATCTTAAAAAAGCTATAGACAACAACCTGTATACTTGCGGTGTGTTTCTAGATTTTTCGAAGGCCTTCGACTCAGTTAATCATCAAATATTGCTTAAAAAAATGCAGGCATATGGAATCCGAGGGCTACCACTAGAATGGTTTGAAAACTATCTTTCAAATAGAAAGCAATATGTCTCAGTTGGAAATGTGGAATCCGAGTTTCAATCAATAAAATGCGGAGTTCCCCAGGGGAGTACACTTGGCCCGCTTTTATTTCTGATATACATAAATGACCTCCCTAATTGCTCAAAAGAACTAAGCTTCAAAATTTTTGCTGACGACACCAACGTTTTCGCTTCTTCAAATAACCTTAATTCTCTGGAAAAAACAATGAATACCGAACTGGAAAAGGTTAAGACATGGTGTGACGCTAACAAACTATCCATAAACTTGACTAAAACCAACTTCATGATTGTCAAGTCCGCAAGGAAAAAAGACGCAGATATCAATATCAAACTTAGAAGTGTAGATGGAACCTCCTACTCATTAGAAAGGAAAAATCACATTAAATATCTAGGCGTCACGATAGATGATTCCATGTCATGGAAATATCATATTTCATATATTTGCACTCAAATTTCGCGTAACACCGGGATCATATCCAAGTTGAGACATTACGTTTCTCTAAAGCAACTAAAAGAATTGTACTATAACTTGATTTATCCGTACATATCATACGCTATTATAGCGTGGGGTAGTACATACAAATGCCACCTTCAAAAAATTCAGGTAAAGCAAAATCATATTATTAGATTAATATTCTTTGCCACGCTTTATGGAGAAGAAACGACAAGTGCCAGACCTCTATTGAACCTACTAAGTATACTTTCAGTTTACAATGTATATCGCTTGCATGTCTTACAATTTATGCACTCGTGGCATTGTGGGATTTTACCAAGCATCTTTGACAATATGTTTAAATATGCCAACAATGTCCACAATTACAATACGAGATATGCAAGTAAACAAAATCTTTATAAATCAAAAGTTAGAACAAATACAGGCAAACAAGCTATCTCGTTTGTGGCAATTGATCTCTGGAAAGACCTCCCAGTCTACCTTAAATCCTCAAATATTAGGTCCTTCAGGAAACAATTGAAAGAGTATCTTCTTTCCGAACAACGACTGTAATTGTTCCTACTTGTTTCATACTAATTAATTAACCACAAAATATATCTTAGCTATAATTGTTCATGATATAAGAATGTCCTTTTCATCGTCTTTTTGTCTATTTGTGTCATGATCCTTCACCTGCATTAAATATTAACACAAAAAGGCAGGGGGCTAACTTGAAAACGAAAGTTTATTTAGCCTCCTTTCTCAATGTCACTTAATTATATTTCTATATGTTTATATGTTTATTGGTCAAATTTTGTATTTCTATATTTATATATATTTCTTTAAAACTAGTTATTAATTGTAATCATAATGAAATACTGTAAACGAGAAATAAAAACAAACCAAACCAAACCAAACCTAATAAGGACCCTTGAGGGACCCCCACTCTAATCGATTTTCTATCAGATCTAGAATTATTTACACTAGTCCCTTGCATACGGTTGGAGAGATAATCATTGATCCAATTCCACATATCACCTGCCAAACCAACAGCCTTTAGTTTCTCAGCAAGGATAGTGTGGTCCACACAATCAAAAGCTTTGCGGAAATCAATGAATAAGACTCCAACCTTATGGCCTCTATCCAAGGCACTCCTCCAGGACTCGGTGAGATGAAGGAGGAGACTCTCTGTAGAATAGCCCCTCCTAAATCCCCACTGTCTGTCTGTAAGAATGTCGTTGGATAACATATGATCATCAAATGAATTACATACTACTTTCTCAAGAAGCTTTCCTGGTGTACTAAGCAGGGATATAGGTCGATAGTTGTTAGGATCTAAGCTGTTCCCTTTCTTAAAAACAGGTGTAACTAATGACTCCTTCCATTGCTGAGGGAATTTACAACATTCCATGCTTCTTTTGAACACCTCTAATAGACCCTGGATAGCAGAATCTTGTGCCAATTTAAGGTCTTTGGGAAAAATATTATCAGGGCCCACTGCTTTATTCGGGTTGATAGACTTTAAAGTTTCTCTAACTATATCCCAATCCAAAGAGAGTGGACAGTCATGGAGAGGACATTTTGTCCAATAGACAACAGTAACTAATATCAACAATCTTTTGTGTAGATGTGGGAATATCATGCTTTTGAGCCTTAACAGGAGCTAAAATTCAAAACAATGCCATAAAATTCACCAAAAACTGAATGTATAGTATGTTTACATGTTTTTCTTTTTTGAAAGTGTAAGTTGAAAGTTTTCAATGTGTTCATGTTACTGCTTTAATGTTCAAAATTTAGTTGTTTTATGAACAGATTTTAGTTGCTTCTTTATGAGCAGATGCACTTTAACAACCTCACTGTGTACTGGAATGGAAAAGGGGCAATTGCCCTTCAGTGTAACTGGCCCATAAAATATGCAGCTGGAGTGCACTTCCTCTATGTCATCCCTTTGTGGCCAGTCAAAGGTAGTGGAATTTGCTGCATGCAAAAATTTGACTGTGACACAGTCACCTACAGAAATCACTCTTCCATAATAAAACTGACTAACATAATCAACAGCAAAGTACAACCCCACTTCAATTCCCTTAGATGGTATTGGGCTGAGACTTTGAACGTGGAGATCATGGATAATAGATTTCCTGACATCCTTAAGGTCCTCATCCAAGACAAGTGGACAGGCAAAGGCAAGGGACCTTGCATAAGCATTTCACAGTATTTTGAATGTTATGGAGGGGAAATCCTAGCTTTTCAACTGCCTGTAGCTTCCTGATTTGAAAGTCATTTACTTTTTTTGCTGAATATAGTTATAAGTATCCACCCATACTACATCTACATGGAAAGTACAAAGGAATCCAAATATGGATACATTGGAGACATTAAAAAATGTTCCGTGTTACGGAGGGGAACAGAAAAAGTGTATTTTTTGGAATCTTAAAACCAACTCAAAAACTCTGTGAAGTTATGATACCTTAGTATACTTGCATGTTTATCTGACTTTGTAAAATCACAGGAAAAAAGAAGGATGCATCTGCCTTTGTAATTAAGTGAAATAATTCTATTTGAGTACTGGGTAATGTTACGGAGGGGAATTTTTGACCCTGATGTAAATACCAACCAAACCAGTAATTTACATCATAAAAAGGTTTTTTATTTCTATCCTTTTCAATATAACTTGCTACACATACAAGTATTTTGTTAAAAAAGAAAATCTCTTTGTCCTTTTTATGTTAAGAATTAACTCAAAGTTATAGACACTTAATTAAAATAAAGGTCAATGCAGAAAGTGTCTACATAACTTGAATCCACATTGTAGTACGTATACAAGAGATCGCATAAGTTTTAGAGCTTCAAATGCAAAAACTTGTCCACAGTTATTTCAAAATGTGAAAGAATGTTATGTTACATGAGTTACTTAGGCAATTTACCAACCTTTTTGTAATACTGATAGACTTTTTCCATCTCATTCTGCTCATGCACAATACAGTACCACCCGCGAGTAACGTAACCTCCACTCGCGAGTACGAGTCGCGAGTACAACCTATGACTCGCGAGTCACATTGTTTGAATATTCATAAGACTCATAGGTAACGAGTACGAGTGACTCGCGAGTCAAACGAGTGAAATCGCGAGTCAAACTATAGCGCATCAAGTTGAATAATCATTGACAGCAGTTTTGGACAAATTATAATTATATGTTTAGGTTTTCCGTGATCAACATTTTAGTGGCTTTATTATAATTCGGTCGAAACTCTTCCGAAGCTGAAGACTACAATAAGATTTTTTAAAACAGAGTTAATATTAACTCTGTTTTAAAAAAGATATTGATGACAGACAAAAACATTTCTCCAGTAGATATATGCGTACTGTGAAGTAAATAAATTTGTGACAACTTTGAATTTGCGATATTTGAGAACAAAAATCTTTTAGCAACGAAGTCAAAACACTGAAAAAAGCCTTTCGAGTGCTGTCAAACAGACGCCGCATAAATGGAACCTTGAAATAACTTTTTGTCTGGATCGCTCTATCATCTTAAGTTTCTTTAAAAATGCGCCATTTAACTAAATGTTCTGATTCAAATTGCTCGTAACTCGCAGTATCAATGCATCATCTAGAAAACAGAGTAAGAAAACAGACAGTAATTTAATACGTGTATCAAATTTCTCGATTTCTGTCTCACATCTAATTAGTACTTGAGATAAGAATTAAGATTAACTCCTAACACGAGTACTAATTAGATGTGAGACAGAAAATACATCTACAACGATCAAATATTTTTTATTTTGATATCTTTGTTGTGTTATAAGTAGGGGGAGAATGAGCGTTCTGCATCAGGTATAACTCGGTATGACTCGGTATGACTCGGTACGTAACTATAAATAAACCCGTTACATCATTTTGTAACTATAAATAAATCCGTTGATGGTATTCACGGTACGTGAACCTGGTAACTCGGTACGACTCGGTACGTAACTATAAATAAACCCGTTTTATCATTTTGTAACTAAAAATAAATCCGTTGATGGTATTCACGGTACGTGAACCTAGTAACTCGGTACGACTCGGTAAATGTAACTATAAATAAACCCGTTACATCATTTTGTAACTAAAAATAAATCCGTTGATGGTATTCACGGTACGTGAACCTGATAACTCGGTACGACTCGGTATTCACGGTACGCGAACCTGGTATCGATGACGCATCATTTGGTAACTATAAATAATTCCGTCGATGATATTCATGGTTGGTAAAAGGGAAAACACCGTTTCTGGGCCCGGGCCCCCCCCGGGGCTACCCCCCCCCCCCCCCCCCCTTCATGCCCGAGCGGAGCCGGGCTAACTCCTACTGGGTGGTATGGTATGTGGTACGGTGAATCGATGAGGTCACGTCTATTTTTAGAAGAACGGAACGAGGTGCGATGAGGTACAGGGAACACGGGCTGCCCGGGCTACCCGGGCACTACCCTCCCCTCCCTTGTGTAATCAGAGGAGATCGATTTGACAGGCCCCCCAGACGACCGTCAGATCTAGTTTGAGAACAGGATTTTGAAGAGCGACGCCGATTCCCTTTCTTACTTTGTCAAAGACGCCCTTCTATTTGTCTACTATACTTTTTGCTCAACGTTTTGCTCTTCTTCTGGCAAACGGATTATATATATTTACCTTTTCGTGGTCTGGTGATTCCACCTCTAGTTTCACCACTTTTCAATTATAACTAAGTGATCTCCGCGAGTGATTGTAACACCACTAAAAGTAGATTAAAAAAAAGTTTATCGAACCAGACCGAAAATAATCTATTGTGAAGTTTAACGGAAAAATATATAGTATAGTGGCAGAACCAGTCATCCGATTATTCAATGAAAGTTCAACGAACAGAAAAATATACAGTATATATAGCGGCAGAAGCATGCACCCAATTATTCGACTCTACTTTATCGCCGTCCTACGAAGAAATCACTGTTGAGTTTCTACAGACAGAATTAAGTTTTATCTTCTTGTCAACTGAGTCACTTATAGTTTATCGAACGAGACCGAAGATTCACCTATTAGTGAAGTTTTCAAAACAGTTTAGCGACAGAACCACTCATCCGATGGTTCACCAACTCGGGAGTCATGGCTATTTTTAGAATAGATCGTGGTGCAATAGGGACCTATGTGTGCATGTTATGTGACGTCATGTATGACGCTGATGCATGGATGCGCCAGACGTTTGAGTATTGATTTCAAAAATGGACCTTTGGATGATAGTGGGTATTTGAAAGAAGTGTAGACTTGTGTGATGAATGAATTAATGTTGAACACCAGTAACAGTTGTAATTGGTTTTATTTATTTTTTCGACATTTCTACACTTTTTTCGTTTATCATAAATGTCCATGTAGTGAATTGCAACCACCTTTCAGAGAAAAGAGGTTCATTCGTCATAGGTTCTCTATGAATGATCAAGTATCTTTCTCTCTTCTTCGTTGTTGGTCTTCTTGTTGTTGCTGTAGTCCCGTTAATTTCCTTCGACGCATTTGCTCTGCTAAGGGTACACCACCGAACTGCCCACGACCTGATGTAACACCGTTTTGTGGTCCCACTTTAAATGTAAGCCCTTTGAACCAGTCAGGATGAGGTGACTTGCATGAGAAGTTAATCCTAACATCATCCATAATTGCTTTAGTTCTTCAGCTTGTTTTAACCTTTCCGCACAGTCGCGTATGGGTTTGTGACTCGTAAAGTAGGGAGAACCGTTTATATATTTATCACACTGAAAAACGGCATACAAAACCAACCATCCGAATGAGATCATAAATCATTCTGCAGTAACTGAACGGTGGCTATTCTGACACATGCAAATTCAGATCTTTTTCACGGTTGAAAGGCACACAGACAAACCAGACTCAAATTCAGTGTGAAAAGTCCTTTTATTCAAGTTCTTAGTTTTACAATTCAACACGATTCCTCTCGATCATCAATGAGTTTTAATTTCTTAAATTTCAACGACAGTTGATGGACTGCATCACAATCTCGACAACGACAAAACTTGGCTTTCATGGTATTCGCATCCACTGGAAAGACGTAACGGCAAATGTCACACTCAACCAGCTGATTGTCACGACAATAGTACCCTTCTCGCCACAAGCATCGGGGGCATTGAACTACAGGTATGGTGTAGAACGGTTTAAAGTCACGACAAACGTGACACTCTTTGGGTTCCTCGTCTGAACTTTCTGCCGATTCTGAACTTTCCGACGCTTCATCGCTTTCTTGTTTGCTTTCTTGTTCATCCTCTTCGTCACTGTTTTGACTTTCAGACAAGTCGCTGTCCTCCTCTTGCTCAGGTTGCCTAGCAACCAAATCCGCCAGCACCTTTTTGTTGCGAATGAGTTTTTTGTCAATGCCTATTTCTGCCAGTCCTTCTGTGAACGTTTTGAGCCCTCTTGGAACTTTAACTTCGAGATGGTAAGGTAGCATGACATACTCAACGAGCTCTACTATGTTGGTGACAGGGATTCTTCTTTGATGGTACATCATTTCACCGTGAGAGTTCCAGTACAAAATACTTTTCGAAGACGCCAGGGTATGAAGAAATGCGAGAGCCTTTTCTTTGGGGATACTCTGGGAGAGATCCTGCCGAACCTCTTCAATATCGTCGTCGACAAAACTGTCCCCTTCGGTGTCGGAAACCATATTGTCTTCAGAATCAGTGCAATCGCTATGTGTTCTTTTCATGTTGCTCCCTCAAATGATCAACGTCAAAATGAGCTTCTTCTTTATGGGCAGGAGTATTTATAACAAAAACAGACTTAAAGCCGACATCAGGGGTGACATGATATCAGACACAAAACCACCACCTCGTTGAGCTAGAGTTTGTTTCTTGATTTTGAAAGGAACGGATGGGTCAGCTAATTCACGTATGTCGTCCACATGCTCTCTCAGTCTTTCTTTTTGAGCAGTTGTGACGGGTAACAACCCTTTGGATAAATTCGAGCAAACTTCACAAATGGCATGAACCTGTTCTGGACTAGCGGTGGCCAATAAAAGCGTTCTCTGATGTGGAGGACAATAGGTTAAGTGATACAAATACCCAAAATGGTCACAGATCAAACGGCTCATGTTGTCTGGACGGAAGACACCTTTAAATGAAACTTCAACGGAAAAAACTCCTATATATATTTTTCCTTTATAGCCGAGCCTAGACAAGACGAGCCTAGAGGAGACGAGCCTAGACGAGCCAAGACGAGCTTAGACGAGCCGAGCCTACCCGGGCCGAGCCGAGCCTAGACGAGCCGAGACACGAGCCGAGCCGAGCCTAGACGAAACATGAGCTGAGCCGAGCCGAGCCACGAGCCAAGACGAACTGAGCCGAGCCGAGCCGAGCCGAGACAAGACGAGACGAGACACGAGCCGAGCCGAGCCAAGCCAAGAAGAGACGAGACGAGACGAGATGAGCCACTCATGCGTGAACTACTCACCTATAATGCTTCACCCATAACAATTTTTAACTTATTTTCGTTTGGACACGAGATGGGTCGGACGTGTCCTATATGCGGCAAGTTCATGCAACACGTGTGGTCTCATTTAAGTCGAGTACACAAGATCGATGGTCCGAATCGAACACGATTACTACAAGAAGGAAAAATTCAAAAGAGTGGTCAGCGGTTTGCGCCCTACCCTCAGGTTAAACCTCATGTGGAAACCAAATGTCACCGGTTTCAATTACTTCACCCGTTCACAGCCTTAGTGGCCGGAATGACCGGCTCTGGAAAGACCGTCTGGGTTCAAAACTTACTGGAACATGCCAATCAAGTCATTCAGCCCCCGCCTCAACGTATTGTTTGGAGTTATTCCCAATGGCAACCCGCTTACGATCAGATGCTCAGAACGGTTCCTGGGATCGAGTTTGTCAAAGGGATACCACATGACCTCGACGAGGATTGGTACTTTGATCCCAAGATCAACAATCTGATGGTCATTGATGACCAAATGACCGAGACTTCCAACGACAAACGTATCTTGAATCTATTCACAAAGGGATCCCATCACCGAAGCCTCAGTGTCGTCTTCCTCTTGCAAAATGTCTATTTCCAAGGCAAAATCATGCGCACCTTGAGCCTGAATGCAGCCTACCTTGTCCTGTTTAAAAATCCCAGAGACAAACTACAAATGATGACGTTAGGAAAACAAATGTATCCAGGAAAGATGGACCAGTTTGTTCAAAAGTACGAGGCCGCTGTTCAGCGGCCCTACGGCTACCTGTTTGTGGATCTCAAGCCCAACACCCCAGAGGGGTGTCGACTGCGTACCAACGTTCTTCCCAATGATGTCCACCCATCACAGACTGGGGGTCAAACAGATGCGACGAAGACTATCGCTAACTTTTTTGAGCGTCAAGGGTACTTACAGCCACCCCAACTTAAAGCCATGCAGGAACTAGAAGAACAGATGGACGCCATTTTGAAAGACCCCACCCTATTTCCAGAGGTGAAAATCAAAGAATACGGTTCATTGTTGAATCGTTACCTTGCTCTCAAACAACAACTCTCCAACACCGGTTTAACGATACCGAGACAGGAACCTATTTCAACCGTACCAACAATGGTCGACCAGAGTCAGCCCCCAGCTTACGTGACGACTCCGCAAAACGTGTCTTCGACAAGTCTGACTAGTGACAGTGGTATTGGCACAGCTACACCGAAAGAACCTTCCCTCCTCCAACGTCTGACATCCAAAATCAAAACACCTTTCAAATCTACTAGTCCACAGGGAACAGAGGAGATACCGTCGACTCCATTAAAACTAGACCAACCCTCTACTTCCACTCCCATCACTCTGTCGAGTGTAGCCCCACCAGAGTTTCCACCCACGCCTCCATCCAGTAAAGAAAAACCCCAAGCTCCCAGGTGGATACGTTATCAAGATGAACATAAGTATAGAGGACAGGTGTTCCAACCTCCACGACGCTCAGAACGAATAAGAGCCATGATTAAGTCCATACCCGGTTGGGAAAAATATTAAATAGTCTTTGACTCATGTAACTAAAATAAAATAAATAAATAAAAAGAAAGACAGAACTGAAATAAAACCAATTACAACTGTTACTGGTGTCCTGTTGTTTTATTATACTTCTTCAGATGTTCACGTTTCAACACGTTGCAACAACAAGAAGACCAACAACGAAGAAGAGAGAAAGATACTTGATCATTCATAGAGAACCTATGACGAATGAACCTCTTTTCTCTGAAAGGTGGTTGCAATTCACTACATGGACATTTATGATAAACGAAAAAAGTGTAGAAATGTCGAAAAAATAAATAAAACCAATTACAACTGTTACTGGTGTTCAACATTAATTCATTCATCACACAAGTCTACACTTCTTTCAAATACCCACTATCATCCAAAGGTCCATTTTTGAAATCAATACTCAAACGTCTGGCGCATCCATGCATCAGCGTCATACATGACGTCACATAACATGCACACATAGGTCCCTATTGCACCACGATCTATTCTAAAAATAGCCATGACTCCCGAGTTGGTGAACCATCGGATGAGTGGTTCTGTCGCTAAACTGTTTTGAAAACTCCACTAATAGGTGAATCTTCGGTCTCGTTCGATAAACTATAAGTGACTCAGTTGACAAGAAGATAAAACTTAATTCTGTCTGTAGAAACTCAACAGTGATTTCTTCGTAGGACGGCGATAAAGTAGAGTCGAATAATTGGGTGCATGCATCTGCCGCTATATATACTGTATATTTTTCTGTTCGTTGAACTTTCATTGAATAATCGGATGACTGGTTCTGCCACTATACTATATATTTTTCCGTTAAACTTCACAATAGATTATTTTCGGTCTGGTTCGATAAACTTTTTTTTAATCTACTTTTAGTGGTGTTACAATCACTCGCGGAGATCACTTAGTTATAATTGAAAAGTGGTGAAACTAGAGGTGGAATCACCAGACCACGAAAAGGTAAATATATATAATCCGTTTGCCAGAAGAAGAGCAAAACGTTGAGCAAAAAGTATAGTAGACAAATAGAAGGGCGTCTTTGACAAAGTAAGAAAGGGAATCGGCGTCGCTCTTCAAAATCCTGTTCTCAAACTAGATCTGACGGTCGTCTGGGGGGCCTGTCAAATCGATCTCCTCTGATTACACAAGGGAGGGGAGGGTAGTGCCCGGGTAGCCCGGGCAGCCCGTGTCCCCTGTACCTCATCGCACCTCGTTCCGTTCTTCTAAAAATAGACGTGACCTCATCGATTCACCGTACCACATACCATACCACCCAGTAGGAGTTAGCCCGGCTCCGCTCGGGCATGAAGGGGGGGAGGGGGGGGGGGGGGTAGCCCCGTGGGGGCCCCGGGCCCAGAAACGGTGTTTTCCCTTTTACCAACCATGAATATCATCGACGGAATTATTTATAGTTACCAAATGATGCGTCATCGATACCAGGTTCGCGTACCGTGAATACCGAGTCGTACCGAGTTATCAGGTTCACGTACCGTGAATACCATCAACGGATTTATTTATAGTTACAAAATGATGTAACGGGTTTATTTATAGTTACATTTACCGAGTCGTACCGAGTTACTAGGTTCACGTACCGTGAATACCATCAACGGATTTATTTTTAGTTACAAAATGATGTAACGGGTTTATTTATAGTTACGTACCGAGTCGTACCGAGTTACTAGGTTCACGTACCGTGAATACCATCAACGGATTTATTTTTAGTTACAAAATGATGTAACGGGTTTATTTATAGTTACGTACCGAGTCGTACCGAGTTACCAGGTTCACGTACCGTGAATACCATCAACGGATTTATTTATAGTTACAAAATGATGTAACGGGTTTATTTATAGTTACGTACCGAGTCATACCGAGTCATACCGAGTTATACCTGATGCAGAACGCTCATTCTCCCCCTACTCACCCCATCCTGAAGATAATCCTGGACCCGCCCCTGTAGAACTCGATTAAACTGTCAGTGCGCGCAACGCTTTTGTCCGTAGCGTTCCAGGAAACGTATAAAGGTAAATTTCAGCAAAGGGCGTGGAAAAGGCAGGGGGGACAAGACCCTACCTTTATACCTACTCCCGGCCCTTTTCTCCATTCCCTCGCCCAATTTAGAAAGCCTAGCTATTAATTAAAAAAGGACACCCATTATATTAAAATGACTTTTTCCTGGATTGGCATATCTTATCATTAGATGCAGTATTTGCTGGAGCGATGCCTACAATGGCTACAGTTAAACTATGTACTGGAAGGGCTGTTGTCAACCATCCCCATTATGAAGACGTCAGGATACGGTAATGTCCTGTTTATATGTCAAGGCGAGATGTTGGAATAGTGTAGCAGCAACTCAGATCTGTTGTGACTAGAAGAACAAAACAATACCTTTCATTGTCTGCTCGTTCAGTAGTTTCATTTTCCAGTGTTTTACATTGAGAGTATCAATGCATTAGGATAAAATCTTACGAGAGCTGCTGCACTGGCCGAAGCCAGGATAACTCTTTCGTTTTCTTTTCCCTGGGAACACAAACAACAAAAGAATTATCTTGACTATCAAATGAAGAAAAGGAAAGAAAGATTTTTCATGTTCTTCATGTAGGACTTATATAGATTGTGTTATGGCAAGGTCAAACTAGCGACGATTCTCGCAAAAGGCATGATTTTCCCCCTCTGTATCCTTTATTCCAACTGGACACTAACGTAGTTTTTTGCATCTTCAGCGAGAGAACCCGTAAAGTTTATCAAATCTTCAGCCGTAAACCACCTCAAGAAGTGTGGAACACGTTCAACTCTATGAAAATCTCACACGTAATCGTCGACAGACATTGGTGTTTTGGACGCCCCAAGTAAGTACAGCTTATTTGCTAGTGTTGGAAGGTAACATGCCGATTGTTCGCTCCTCAGTTGAGCTTCCTGTGATGTAAAAGAGCGAAAACTACGACTCATGGAATCAGTCTTGAAGAGTGACCTAGTGGTTAAGACCGAGAAGTCGGGAGTTCGAGTCGTGGCTGTGGATTAGTGTTTGTGTCACTGCACAAGACACATTATTTGACATTGCGCTATCAGTCTACTCAGCTATATGAAGGCCCGGATAGGCCCTGCAATGTTGCGCACATCGTTTAAAAAAAGTTGCAGCATTTTTGGAGCAAAGTTGGGATACAATAGGGGCGATTGAAGAAGCCTTTGATTTGCGTACGGCTGCTGTCGAAACTGTCCAATCTCTAGCTTTGCATATTATTTATAAAAGCAATGAGTAACATTTGAAATCGACTGATCTATGTAACTTATTCGTTTTCTGACCGTCTTACAGGCCTGGGTGTGCTATCGTAGACATGTGGGATCGAGAAGATCAAGAGAATCAAGATAGAACACCTTGTTGTAGGATTCTAGATATAAATCCAGCACCATTTCATGGAGTTTTTAAAAATAAACAATATTCAGTTTATCAACTGATAAAAGAATCTAATATTACTAAAATATAAATATATCAGATAGGTTAACATTTGAGAAATACATTAGGGTGTTTTAATTTTAATCCTCCAAGTGAGGGGTAATGGTAGAAAAATTGCATGATTTTCTTTCCATGGAAAACTGTTCAGTCACGATTTCACTACTTGACAGAAGCCAGTGCAAGACAACTATCGATCTTGGGTGAGTTTCTCACCTCTAAAATAAGTACGACTATTTAAATAATCACATAAGCAACTGTAATTTCGACGTATTTTAAGACCAAAGAAAATAAAAAAATGTACTCTTAAAATGTCTGGATGGTTTATTTTGTTTTGCTGAAAACGCCGTTATTTACATCTATCTACAAAGTTAACCCCAAAATCACTCGTGATGTACATGTAAAGACACAAGCACCGGCTTAAAAATGCACAATGTACCCAAGAGCAGTAATTGTCTTTAGTGACGCCTGTGATATAAATGTAGCATGGAGTCTTTGTCTCTTGTGAGCCTTCCAAGATCTCTGTCTCTGGAAATACACCCAGCTTGACCGACATCACGGTATATCACCACCTAGCAGGAGAAGGGCCGGGACGAAGTCCGAAAGGTCATTTGTTACTAGCAGCAAGTGATAACATCTGCGCATGTCTTCAACTTCTATTGTCTTGCACAAATGGATAATTTTGAAAGGATAATTTCTAGCTGTTCGTACTTCTGCACTCGACTGTAATGCTCCGAAAAACTTTGGGAAGACTATATACGACTCTCTTTATGAGAGAGGTAGCCCCAAGCCAGGTTAAAACCGTAATTGAGGCCACTTCCGTCCAGCGGTTCGCGCATAATCGTCATGTTATCACTTGCTGTTTTGGTTACTGGAAATACAACAGTTGTTTCTGTCGCCAACCGCACAGGTTGTACGATCAAGAGTCTATATGAGTAGGACGAAGACCGAAAGGCAGAACTATTTGGCCAATACTATCAAATCTTGTAATGAGATAGGCTTCCAAATCCCTTGTGACTGTACAAATACAACGCCCTGATCAATGTATATGGTTGTTCTACCAAACGTATAGAGAAGTTTGCCTTCGTAGCGACGATTAGGGATTGGCATAAAGACTAGATTATTGTCTTCGGCCTGCAAGATAAATTCAGAAAGGACTGTAACATGTAACTGACACAATCGAGGTTAGAAAACTTTACGATTGTACACCCCCTACCACGGCTGCTTGCTGAAGACCAACATTCCATTTCAGTCACATTAACCGATCACAGCTCCATTACAAAAACCAATAATTTTTCACACCACAAATGGATGGATCAGCCGCTTGTTTGTGAGAAAGTGTTAGGTCATGTTACGTGACAAGTAACAACTCAAAGAGCGCACGCCTACAAAAAGGGGCACCTCCCGTCCATCGCTCTCTTCACCAGGAACACGGTTAGAAAAAATTGATCAAAGCCCATTTTTCTTACCATTTTCTGAATAAGGTCCTTAAAATTGGACGGGACGTTTTGATTAGATGCTTGGAGCCTTGCTGATTCCGCCTACGGAAAGAGAGAAAACTGCAATGACTAATAGGCACGAAATGGTTAGAGTTTTGGTCCAAAACACTTGCCTGTACAAGAGGCTATTAATTGTGCACAGTAGCCTTTTTTCTTAAAGTTGTGCGCGCATTTGAATTTCGACATTAGCGCTCTTAAAAGCAAAACCATCAGACTTTGACGAGCTATAATGTTGAGTGAAAAATAATTCAAAAGCCTTAAAGAATGAAGACTCCTTTGTCGTAGCCCGTCATGAGAAAAAGAAAGCTATTGTTAAGTGGAAGGGCTATGAACACAGACTTTAACTTACCCTAAGTCTTTCTGCTTCGGCTACCGCGGCGGCAGCTTCAATTTCTTTCCTACAAAACAAACCACATACTTACTTTGATTTACGATTTAAGGAGGTATGATAAGAATAATATCTACCACAGGAGTATGTTGAAAGAAGCAACTGTCCAGTAAACCACTTAGTAAACCACAATTTCGACAATATCGAAAAGCCGACAGTCTTATGTTTTATCCTTATCCTAAGCATCCTAATCATCATCATCGTCACAATCATTCATATCATCATTATCATCGTCATCATCTCAAGTATTCATCATCATCGATCATCATCATCATTGATGGCATCAATTCATCAACAATATACTTCAAGTCTCGTTTTTGGAACCTTTGTTCTGTGAGCTGCTCCCGCCCTAGGGCGAAGTTTATAAATAAATAAAATAAATTTTTCTCATCACTTTGTTTTCCATACCTTCTTTCAATGCTTGTAAGATAAGCAATGTGTTCTTTAGCACCAGGTTGTAGATATTCACCAGGTAATGACACAGCTTGGTTCATAATATCAAGTGCTCGGTTGAACTGAGCTAAAACAATTCATAGAATTAGAATTAGAAAGACTCGTTCACGGAAAGAATAAGACATAAATGCGCATTGCCTTTTTGCTAAGCTGTCTTTGGGAAAATAAGAGTTTTAGTCTAGGAGAATGAGTCGTGGAGGATATTCAAAATAACCGCATCTGTGGGTTTCCTGTTCCGTAACACTGTCTGGACTCTCTATTTTGACTTCACTTTGACCTGCGAGCTGAGGTTCCATTTAATCTATTCCTTCCAAGAGAAGGGAGAAGATGAAAAGGAATCTCTGCTCGGAGCGCACTGAAGAAACACAGGAAAAACAATCCACATAGATACATCATGCATTTAACGGTTTTAAGGAGTTACCCCCAAATTATGAGAACAAGAGTAGAATACCTCAACTGTTCTATAGCGGCACTTTTAGTGAACGGAGCGAAACAGAAAAGGGTTAAATTAGAGTAGCGGTCTTTACCCTTGATAACTTGGTTGTTTAGTAAATCATCGCTAAACATCGTCTTCCATCCTTTGTACCTTTAATCATAAGATAAGTGCTGTGTTCACTTAAAGGCATTGATACTCCCTCCCCTTTCACCATGCCTTCCATTCCCTTCTCGCCCTCCCTTCTCCACGAACTGAAAACACATGTACAACAAATACTTCAGTTCTACAGAACCCTGCTTAGGTTTTCAAGGATAACTCATATGTAGGACTTGAGAAAGGTCTAGAGTCACCCTTCTCTGACACTCATTGCCTCCACATTCAGTAATTTTCGTACTACAGTGGACCCCCTCCCCCCCCAACTGCCACCCTGTCAATACGGCAACCCCGCTATTACGACCAACACATTTTGGCCCGGTAACGAGAGATTGCACTCAATCTCTTGTAGAAATACCCCGTTAATACGGCCACCCCGTTATTACGACCACCTCGTTTTAGCCCGACAACTAGAAATTGCTCTTGTAAAAAACACGGCCACCCCGTTATTACGACCAGTTATTTTCCGCCCATAGGTGACTGCATTAACGGGGTTTCACTGGCGCAGTGCTGTGGCCATGCCATATTCACAGTCATACAAAAAGAGGAGAGCTCAGTGAATCACCGTGCCTGTAATGCTACCCATGCTGTGCGATATGTACACTGCTAGACTTACCATTTTGTGATTTCATCATAATTGGGGTTATTTGACAGCCAGTTACGCAGAACCTACACCATATTAAAAATACCGTCTTTAGAAGTGTTATAGACAAAAGCAAAGTCTTCCTATACAAAAGCATCACTCCTCAAAACACTACTACTACTAATAATAATCAATAGTCAAAAGAGATCGTTCACTTACCTGAAACCACTTTGGAAAGAAATGCTTTTCCAACAAACTAACAAAATGCTGAAGAGGTATGATATCTTTCCATGTCAACACCCAAAGGAAAGGTTCTATAATTACCAGTATAGGATATAAATAGGTCATCTCCCTTCTCGTTTTTTCCCTTCTCCCTATCCCTTCTCTTTTCTTTTCTTTCTCCGTACCTTTCTCCCTTCCCTATTCCAATCCTTCTTCCTTCCTTCTTTTCATTGCCTTACCTTCCTTTCTTCGCCTCCCTGGTCCTTCCCTCCCCTCCCCTTCCCTTTCGTTCTCTCTCCTCTCCCATTTTCCTTTTTCTTCTTTTTAAGTTACAACAGTACATTGTAGGTTTACAAGATTGACACTTTACCTAAGTGTTGTTGATGAGGATTAATAACAAACTCAGACAAACACAGAGATAACTTGGGATACACTGACCGCAGGACAAATGCATCCATACTGCCCTTTGAAAAGACCTTAAACAGAAAACGAGAATGAATGAATAAGGCCTGAATTCTACTTTAAAACTAAATAATCTTCATGACAAACCTTTGTCCAAGGCTCAAGAATCATCTTTGCTGATGGATCTGAAGGATGCCAATTAGTCAATGCTGATGCCAGTTTATAACGTATTGGACCATATAAAGGCTCTAGAGTATTACCTAATATCAAGGACAAAAAATGTAGTGAAAGACTGCATAGAACTGAGACAGAATGAAGTGGAAGTTTGAATGAAAGATGCAGTGCTAGAAAGAGTGCTAGAAGTTCCCTCAGTGGGGTTTCTCCTCTAGCACTGCATCTTAATTATCAAAGACACAAAACATATTGTCGTAAAATGATATTCTTGCTCTGCTACGAAAAAGAATCATCATGTACAGTGTACAGTATATAGCTGACCATGGGGCAAAACTGAGCTGGGATTAAATTTTAAGAACAGTGTCCAGTTGCTTGAATGTGAGTTAGTGCTAACCCAGTGTTAAGTCAAAAGAAAACCTTCTGTTTTGACCCTGGAGTAGCACTTACAGCACATGCCTTTGAGCAACCAGAGCCAAAAGAACAGCCAGAAGGAAAGGGCAAAAGAACTGTTTTTATATTACTTTTAGATAGATACATTTATATATCTTGCTTACATTTCTTACGTACTGTACATGACAAGACATTGACTTACCCATGAAAGGCAGCCATGGATGAATCCAGGCATGAACAGGAACAGCATCAGTAAGGGGATTCCATGAATCAACCTCAGTCTAAAAACAAACAGATTTTAACACTGTATGCACACACCAAGTGCAAGAAAAGGGTTCTTTCTCGATGTAAGAATCCCAAAGACATTGAAATAATAGTCAAGAACAAAGACCCTGGAACGATACAATAGCCTGGAAAACAAAGACCTCTGAACCGAATTACAATACGATTCTTACATCGAGAAAGAACCAAGAAAAGACAGATTGTGACTTTCTCTGCCGTCTGTTGGTCTTAAGAAACAACTCTTTTGTTTTCAAGAATATAACAAAATTGTGTGAAAATAATTATCATGATAAAGGACTGGAGGTCTACATGCATATGTACAATTTTCCACTATTACTAACCTGTAAGCGAGGTAGAATCAATAGGTTTTTAATATTTTCAATTACCCATGGAGGTAGCAGAGGTGACCAGAGCTCCATTAAATGAACCATTGGTTCACTGTCACGTGTATTCCATATGCTAAAAGTACACAAAGAGAATCAAAATGGCTAATATTTGAGAATTAAAACAATGGGCAAGCTCTCCTTTTCCTCTCTATTGGACTAAGACATCATAATAATCATTGATAGCCAGTAATTAAGGCACAGTCTGACTTGTCAAAGTGTTCTTTCTCTACTAGAGTACTAACATGTATTTTCACAAACTTTTGTTTCTGTACAATTCTGTAATTGAAACATAAAGTACAGTGTATACTGTTACTGCAAAATACCTGACAGTTGTTCTTATGAATGGCATCCACACTTCCCAAACAAGTTGATCATAAATATCCATACTGCAACAATAACACAGTGAGGATTAGACTAGTGAGACATCTCACACATGTAGGGCAGGGCATTGAGGGAGAGAGACATACATGTACTTGTAAACAAAGGTGAATTCATGTACTCAGTTCATACAAGTACTACATGTGACAACCAAGAAGGGGGTAGTAAGTGGATAACCTAACCTGTTTCTGTCCACAGGAGCAGTTTGTGAGAGGTTAAATGAAGATGGTTTATCATTCTGAAGAAGATTTTTCCATTTCTTGAAGACATCTAGACCATATGTAGGGTTGACCAGTGGGCTCCATTTACTCAAGCAATCTTTGATCTTCAATATCAGATAACAGGTACAGTATTAGCAATTTTCAAACTATCATAAACTAGCAAATACTACAAATACTACTGTATATACTATATAACATATGATAATTATAATGTATATGCTGTTAGTGATATACATGCAGACAACACATGTGTGTATGCTGACTGTATATTGGCAGCATAGCTGCCAACCCTCCCGGATAATGCGGGAGTCTCCAGATTTTGGGCCTCGTCGCCCGGTCTCCCGGATAAAGACCTAAATCTCCCGGATAATCGCTCAAATCCTAAAATCGCGGCCATTTTAAAAATGTTGATCTGCAGATACGAAAGCCTTGGGGGTTGGCAGCTATGTATTGATCTAAAAAGGCACAAAGGAATCTGTCTTAAATGTACGTGTATCTTAAAGACTTAAATGTTAGTATCATTTAAATACTGTAATGAACCCAATAAGTTGAATTGTTTGGCCTTGCTGTACGTACCAATGGAAAAACTAAAGGGATGGCCAGGGCAGATAATTCATCCATCTAAAAAAGAACAAATTTCAGTACTCTGACTCATATTTACATGTACATATTATACACAAAATGTAGCTGCCTGCCTGCCTGCCTGCCTGCCTGCCTCCCTCCCTCCCTCCCTCCCTCCCTCCCTCCCTCCCTCCCTCCCTCCCTCCCTCCCTCCCTCCCTTCCTTCCTTCCTCCCTCTCATTCTATTTCAATTACTCCAAATTACAACTGCATACATATGTACATGCACGTGTCATCCTTATCATTTAAAATACACTTCTGTCAATTAACTCACCATGTATTCCTCACGGAACTCATCTTGTAAACGTTGAAACATTTGCTCACATTTTTGAAGGGACACAACACTGTTGGCAGTTGACTCTGAACTACAACTGATGAGTATTCAATAAAATCAAGTAAACACAAAATGAAAAACCAAATGTAAAGGAACTGATGACAACATTGGGGAAAGGGAATAGGTTATTTTGTACCTATAGTGCCTAATCCCATCTAGCAAAGTGAAATGAAATGAAATGAAACAAAATGAGATGAAATGAGAGCATTAAACCATTTCTTGGAGTACCTGTATCATTGAAAAATTATTCCTTCCCACACAAGGTCGTTTTTACGCTTCATCCCAAAATGTCATAAATTTGTTAAGCACTGTTTTTGTTTTACTTTAGGTTAACAAATTAATTAAAAGTACAAGGCATCAAATATTACCTTTCTATAAGTTCAATGATATCTTTCAGTCTTTGAATTTGCTCTTCTTCTTGTTCTATTACTTTGTTGTTTCTTTCACTCTCATATTTTAAGTTTGAGACCATATCTCGTTCAAAGTTAAGCCTGTAGTCAGCAATAATAAGTGTTAGGGCAGAATTTGTATGAATGCAAAACAATTACAACACAGAGGTGTTACAGTACCACAACAACAAAATAATTCAACTATGATAGCATTAGTAATGTTTAAGTGTGTGTTCATACTTCACACTCAGCCTACTTAAATTCATTTTTTGATACAGAAAAACCCCAAATTTTAGCCACAATCCCAGTTTCAATTTGTGGAAAGCCAAGTTGTTCAATAATATGTCAGTGTACTTACTGTTTGTCAGTCTGAATTATGTCTTGTTCTGTCATGTCAACCAGAAGATTCAGGTTGTATGTCAATTCAGGCATTGCAAAGGCTGCTTCAGCTTCTTCAACTGTTGTAAAGTATGTTTAAAGGAAGGATCATTATTTTATGATGTACATGCAAAATCAATAGTTGACAAAAGGAATAAATAAATTGTCAGTAAACAGACAGACTGACTATTTTACAGTAGTTTATCCCACACCACAGAAAATACAACCAATCAGAAAGTAGGAAAGATGTTGTATGTTTGGCAGTATTCAACTGCTTCCCATAAGACATTGCTGCAGTAATTTACTGTTAAGTTAGTATATTTTCTATGATATGGGATAAAATACTGTCATACAATGGCATACTGCACATGGCATATCATAGATGTCCCACCCGTCACTTATATTTTATTTGTACACACACTTGCCTAAAGGCTTGTGTGTATACTAGAAAATACAAGTTTGGGACTTGTGGAATATTCCACTGTATTCCACTTGAAACAACTGTAAAACTAGACGTATATGTACATGTACATGTGACTAACTGACTGACTGACTGAATTATGATTGAATGAATTAATGAATGACTAATCCACTGACTGAATGAATGAATGGCATAATAACTGAATGAATGAGCAATAGGCCGACAGACTGAATACATGATTGGGTAGATTGGTTATTGAATGAATGAACAAACAAATACAAATCCATGAACAAATTAATTGCTGGATGCAAAAAGTAAATAAATAAACAAATGAATAAAATGAAAAAGGGAATATTATAATAATAATTTTTTAATAAATAAACCAACCTGTTGTTGAAGTAAGCATTTCACCAGGTTTTGCATGTTGCTGAGACAGAGAACCATATCCAGTCAAGATTTTTGCCTCTGGACCTGTCATGTCCACAACCTGTTTGGAATAAAATACCATCAATGGTAATACTGAACAATCTGCACCGTCCATATGGTAAGTGGTCAGTAAGTGGTCATTAAGTGTTTGGTAAGTGGTTGATAAGTGGTTGGTAAGTGGTCGGTAAGCGGTCGATAAATTGTCAATAAGTGATCATTAAGTGGTTGGTAAGTGGTTAATAAGTGGTTGGTACATGTATAAAGTGCATGGTCAATAAGTTGAGTGTTGTATGTAGAGTATATTGAATGTAGTGGTACTGAGTGTGGAGTGACTGTCACTGAAAATAAATATTTATTTCTTCCTTTCTTTAATAAGTGGTTGATAAGTGGTCAGTAAGGTAACAGTAAGATAATGGTAAAATGTGGTTGGTTGTTGACAAATAGACAGAGTAATGAATTGAGTAATTCTCAATTTTGATCTCTGGCTTCAGGTTGGTAAGGTAACTGTAAGGTGAGGGTAAGGTAACGGTAGGTAAGGCTAAGTGGTCTACAAACCGAGTTACTGACCACTAAGTGGTCAGCAACTCTCTCAATACAAATGCTAACCCATCTCACTGCCTGCTGATCATTACTGATAGTGGTTATAGTTAACAATATATGTAACTACATTTTATGCCATCCCTCATAGTTATATCAAAATATTACATGCTGTATTCATCTGTATTATCAACAAGTTAAGTTTTCAAACAGCATTTTAGCATAATTCATTTAATATACAATTACTACTAACATGAACTGAGTGTGTATATCATATTTACCTTAACTTTACTGTGTTTCAGTGAAACGGAGGGTCCTTTCTTGACAGTTCCTGTCGCCTGATCAACAGAAAAACTTGTCTTATTATATTTTGATTCTCAATTGTGAATGCACACCACTCAGTAAAAAATCTCTTACACATATTTGCAAAAAAGGGTTGAGGGATACATGTATGTATCTGATCAAAATACAACTTCTCCTTTGGAAATGAAGGAAAACGAAGGAGAATTTACAACTAATCAATAATATTGATCAGAGGTTGTTTATGTTGCAGGTTTCAGTTAGAATTAATTTCAACCAGTTGAAATTGATTTCCACTAGTCAAATTTAATTTCAACTGGTTGAAATTGATTTCAACTAGATAGAAATTAAATTTGACTAGTTGAAATTAATTTCAACTGGTTGAAATTAAATTTGACTAGTTGAAATTAATTTCAACCAGTTGAAATTAAATTTGACTAGTTGAAATTAATTTCAACCAGTTGAAATTAAATTTGACTAGTTGAAATTAATTTCAACTGGTTGAAATTTAATTTGACTAGTTGAAATTAATTTCAACTGGTTGAAATTAATTCCAACCAGTTGGAATGAGCATTCCAGGACCTTGGGGTTAGGGTTAGTATTAGGGAAGACTATGTAGGTATAACTCCCAAGTACCTTGGGGTTAGGTTTAGGGTTAGTATTAGGGAAGACTATGTAGGAATAACTCCCAAGTACCTTGGGGTTAGGTTTAGGGTTAGTATTAGGGAAGACTATGTAGGAATAACTCCCAAGTACCTTGGGGTTAGGTTTAGGGTTAGTATTGGGGAAGACTATGTAGGAATAACTCCCAAGTACCTTGGGGTTAGGTTTAGGGTTAGTATTAGGGAAGACTATGTAGGAATAACTCCCAAGTACCTTGGGGTTAGGTTTAGGGTTAGTATTAGGGAAGACTATGTAGGAATAACTCCCAAGTACCTTGGGGTTAGGTTTAGGGTTAGTATTAGGGAAGACTATGTAGGAATAACTCCCAAGTACCTTGGGGTTAGGTTTAGGGTTAGTATTAGGGAAGACTATGTAGGTATAACTCCCAAGTACCTTGGGGTTAGGTTTAGGGTTAGTATTAGGGAAGACTATGTAGGAATCAACAATCCAGTGCTGTGTATGTAATAAAATAATAAAAGTGAAATTATTTGGACTTTTGTGTCTTTGAATGAATTGTCTTTATTGATCATTTATAAGGTAAATCATTTATCCTACTGTGCAAGAGCCATTTTACATGCTGCAGTGAATGTGATTTCTTTGCTAGTGTCAAGTTCAATTCTGACATTGTCAATTTTTTCAAGGCGGTTTGGAGATATCAATGTTTTAATGATACTTATGCTGTACACTGCACTGACATGGAAGTTTCCTCAGATCCATGAGATCAATTTGTATATGGGCCAGGAACTTGTTCGTCATAATTGGCTTGACAACTTGTGTCCTCTGATGATTTGTTATAGATCGTTGTTCCTGGTGAATTGGGCAAAGTGACACAAAGAGTTGCACAATTGCCTGTGAAATTTCTGCATATTGACCACGAACATAACTTAGTGTTTTGTCTCTCCCACGGTGTGCTGTGGCTGAGTGGCTTTGACAAAGTACTTTGTGGAGATTCTTTTTCGGTATTATAAGTTTGTTGTCCTTGTTGACGATCTTGCCAGACAATCTTTCAACTCTCCATCCTTTTCTCTTGAGAGCAGCTTTTTCGTTATTTGATAGCTCTTGATTGCCATTATCTGACTGCAGCCAATTTTTGGCTCTTTCATAGAAATCATCCTCAATATAAAATGAAATTTTGCTTGCATTATGTTTTGTAGACGCTTTCTTCTTATCTAACTCTTCGTAGAATAACGCCTTCTCTACACACAAATGGAACGCCATCTTGAAATATTTGCATGCGCAAATTTTAATATATGAATGACGTAACCGATTTGAGTATTCAATGAATAAATAAAAAATTCATGAAGGTTTTTCCATCGAATCCATCGTGGTCTAGTGGTAAAGCAATGGCTTGGTAAACGAAAGGTTAGGAGTTCAATTCCCAGGTAGGACATGATAAAAATGCTAATTAACTTAGACAGGGAGTGAGGTAGACAGGAAGTGAAGTTGACAGTATGGGAATAGGAGGATGGTTGGGTTAGGAGAAATTGAAGGGAGGGTGGAGTGAGTAGGATATCAAGGGAGGGGCTGGTGAGTAGGATATCAAGGGAGGGGTGGGTGAGTGGACACCAAGGGAGGGGTGGGGGAAATGTTTGAGTTCTTTTTAAGAATCCCCTAAAAAATCCAAGCCCCTGTTTTTTAATGAGTCCCCAAAAAAGAATAAATCCCTTTTTAGAATGCTTGCAATCCAAATAAACTAGTTAAAATTGAACTGAACTAGTTAAATTTGATTTCATCCAGTTGAAATTAATTCTAACTAAAATTTGAATATTAACTACAACATTTACATAGTTTCCACATGGACCCCTTCAATTACCATATATATATTCATAGACCTGAAGCTTGTTAATCACAAACCACCATTCACAGATATGTGATCATAACATTGCTAAATAAATATGGTACTGTTACCTTCACTTCATCAGCAGTCTTGTAGATATATTTGGGAGAAGCCGTCCCAGTCTTCGATGAAGGAAAAAAACAGTATAAATACAAGATGAAACAATTAAACCAGTGAACAAAGTTTAATAACTACATTAAAGTTTTGCATAATTAATCTACAATGTATAAATTTAGTACTGCAACAATAATCCTCTAAGCTTGTCAACAGTCAATATAAACATTAATTTTACTCAATTTACAGATGTCTCAATCACCTTTGTTTTCTTCCACTGATGTAGCTGTTCCTTAAATGCCTTTTCTTCTTCTTGCTCTTCATCATAACGAGGTTTTGCCTATGGTTTTGACAATTGTTTGTAAGAACAAAACTCGTTTGAGTACAATACACTTTGGAATGGTAGGACTAGAGCACAGCCTTTTGTTACATGTGACAGTTCCAAAATAGCCTCCGCAGACCTGCGAACTCTGTATTTATGCACACTCTGTTCCAGCATGCACCCTACCCTACCCAATGCCGACACCACTGTATTCTATAGTATTATATTTTTTTAAGTGAAAAAATTGTAGCCTCAATATACATACAGTATGTAAGTTTTAACTAGTACGTAAAATGCAATCCTGATGTAAAAATGTAACTCAAGAGTTTACCGATTTAGTTTCAGGTCCATACATGCCAAGAGCTCCTCTACCTTCCCTCTTGAATGCTTCAACAGGCTGAACTATTCCCTGTTGACAAGCAGTAAAAATAGCACAGTAATTTATTAATACCATTATTATTTGACTGTAAACAGCTACACTGTATTCATGGATACAAACTTTTATATTATGAATGAATAGAGTTGTCACTACCACGTAAACTTTTAATTATTCATTCATGGCTTCTCCCATGTACAATGGCCTTTTAGATATAACTTTTATATTGTTATTATTATGTCTGTTATTACATGTAACTCTCCATACTGTCACAGCTATATGTACAAATGTCAGTAGTTCTCTGATTTCCAGCTCCGGGTCCCCTCCAATTACTGGGTTTCAAACAGCTGATGAATTTCATTATCTGCCTTAAATGGTGGTCAAACATTAACCACCATCTACTTTTATCCAGAGAATATTCTTCTACTTTATTACTCTTCAACACTTTCGTATCAAGAAGAGAAACATAAAATATACAAATATAAAATAAATAAATAATCTATAAATAAGTAAATAAACGTAGGTATATATATATATTATATATACAAATTCTAAAAAAATATGAAATGTCCTAAAATGTTTAAAGCTCATATAATAATATTCTAGTTGTCTGATATATACCCGTCAATCCTAATCAATATGTAAACTGATAAATGTGATAATTAAAGCTTATGTCCTAAACGATCTCTATGCTGTGGAATATTTTTGTCATTAAGCTGATGGAAATTCCAATTATGAGATTGAGAATTATGATGTCAGATGAAACACAACATTCCCATTGATAATACTATATATACTGTATATTCTTTTATTACAACATCTACAATACAGTATATATTATTACGTATCTGATTGAACAGATGTCAGTAACTATATATCCAATGGTTAGTATACCTTGCCTTCCTTACCAAGGCCTTGACCAGGTTGGTAACCCATCTAAAAAGAAATAAAAACAAGCTTTACTCTGACAAGTTATAAAAGTGTGGTATATCAAAAGCTAAGTACTACTGACAGTATTACAGCTAAAATCACAATCTCCAATGTCCGTAAGTTTTTGTCTTTCATTTCCTGATCTGTCCATCATTCTTGGAGGTGGAGCTTACATGAACTCGTCCAGTGATTGGTTGATTTGAAATACATTTGTAAGCTGTGCCCCAAAACTGATTGACGGATCAAAATAAAACAAAATTCAAACAAAAATTTATAATTTGCTGGTCGTGATGCAATGATTATGGCAGTAAGTACATTGTTATTTATTCACTTGCCTTTTGCAGCATTTTCATACCAAAGCCTTTGGTGTGTTTCTCCCAGGATCCAAACTGCCTATAAAAAGTATATTTTTATCAAACAATATGAATACAACAGTATTAAATTTTGTACATGAAAATTTTGTCAAAAAATGCATCAAATTCTATTAATACAGCCTTACTTTCCACCAGATTGTTGGATTTTTCGTGCAAAATCTCTTGATTCTAAAATAAGATCATGAAAGCAATAAATTTACAACAGGCCTGGACATGCGATGTAACTTTTCTTGCAACTTTTTCTGCAGCAATGCACACAATGCGTAAAGCCGCAGCTACACGAGCGATTTTTTGCTTGCACAGGCGATGCGATTTTTAAAATCGCCAACGCACGAGGAAATCGCACGTGTAGCCACTCTTGCACAGGCGACGCGACAGCTGAAAAAAATCGCCAAACAAAGTTGCGAGAAATTAATTGAGTTGAATTTTTCGCAACGTATTCGTGGACTTTGTCGCTCGTGTAGCCACTCCACGACTTTTTCTTTGCACTCGTGACGCGACCAAATTTAAATTCTTCAAAATTTTCTTCCAGATTATTTTGACCGACAAAACCACGATTTGTTTATTTATATTTTTGGATTTCATCGCCAACATTTATCGTCAGCTTTAGTTGCTTCATGTAGCCACCACCGCGCGCCGATCATTTCAGAAAATTGCGTCACCTGTGCAGGCAAAAAATCGCTCGTGTAGCCGTGGCTTAACTGCCACAATAGTTGCAATAAATGAATGGCAATAATGTTAGTTACATGTACATGTAGCTTTTGAGCAGTTTTCATATGATTACGAAACAAACCATGCTCTGCCATGACTGTGTCAGTGACATGATGTCTATAAAACAATTGACATTCCTGTGGTGGTCATAACATGTCATGACCATGCTGGCCACAGCTCTAGAGCAGATTTCGTATGAGTGTGAAATGGACTGCGCCGTGCCGTGACGGTGTCAGTGCTGTGTTGTCTATAAAAACATTTGAAATTCCTAACATAACTGTGCCATGACCATGCAGTGCCGTTTTCACAGTCAAACAAAATCTACTCTAACAAACAAAATACATCCAAACTGTTTATTTAAGAATCGTTGGCTTACTTGTAAATGAAGATGTTGTAGTTTGTCTTTGTCCTTCATCTTTAAACAACTTTTTGCTTCTGTATGGCTTACTTGATAGTTCAACTTCTTTTAAATCTTCATCATCTAAGAACAACAAAAGTTCTTCGAAATTAACTCACAAAACTTATAAAACTAATAAGACTTAAGCTTAAGTTTATACTAACAAGAGAACTGTCAAATCTTTCAATACCCTCATCTAAATCGTCCTCATCTTTTCCTTTCTTTACAATACCACCACTTATAAAGTTCAGTGGTCTACCATAGTCCTTCTTTCTTCTTCCTCCAGCACTACTGTCGTCGTCAGAGTCATATTCAGCCCACATTCCATAAGTTGCCTCTTCTTTGAGCCTCCCTCTAGACTTATAAGGACGGTAACCCAGTCCAAGAAACCCAACTTGTTGAAGGTCATGATCGGTTATTTCGAAGGCTTCGACTTCTTCTTCTTCAGCCATTGCTTGGACGTAGTTACAAAAATCGTATAAACCTAAAAGACTGGCCAAATAACTGAGTTATATCCTTTTCCTAAAGTGAGAACGGATCGTCCGCCATGTTTTTGAGTCCATGCGCTTCTCGACCCAGTGCCTCCGCTAAACCACAGGTAACCCAATTAGACTTCTGATAAAAATAATCAGAGAAATAAAAGCTAAGGGATTTTAAAAAATTACCTGACTACCTGTTAACTCTTAATTAATTCGATCTTCACTAGATTAAATTAGCTTTTTTTGTATTTTTTTACTTTATTTCCAAATCATACCGAGAGAACGACACAAATTATAGTAATTATGACGTCACAGATGAAATACGACCAAACTTTGAATCAAAATGCGACGTTGAATCAATGACAACAAAAGTTGCTCGTTTTTATATGACAGTTCTTGTCGTTATGGCCATGATTTTATATTCTTATGGTAAGTAATTTACAATTCTGTGCTCTTCTATTGGGACTTGCCGGGTTCGATTTCATTTGGATTTTTAGTACGTATATAGTCAATATAGATGCTGTTTGACTCATGCGCAGTGAATTCGTTTGGTGCATCATTGTTAAATTACACAATTTTTTTTAGGGAAGCAAGGGTGGCGGTTCGATTCCCGGACGGGGCATCACATGTGGCTTGAGTTTGTCAGTTCGTTCTCTCCCTTACTAGAATTAAGGATTTTCTCCGGGGCCTCCGGTTTTTCCTCAATAAATACGAACTAGTTTGCCGAGAGTTGTAAACATAGAATATTGGCATGTAGTGGAAGTGTGTGTGAGAGTACAGTGTCCCCCAATTAGTGCGCAAGCGCTAGGAGACATTGGACACTTAAATAATCAGTTATTTTTCTACACAAAAAGCTAGTCGCGCGTCGCAGATGCGGTGAGTTGCGCAACATCTGATCTTGGGACGCTAATTGTGCGCGCAACTTTGTACTTGTTTGGATCCCTTTAAGCTTAATACTGCAGCTGCGTGTTGCTGTGTACAATGTAGTATACAATGGTCAGTTAATTGTTTTCGTAAAAAGTCATTGCAAAGGCTCGTCCGGTAAAGGAGCACTGAATTTTGTATCTTAGGAGTCAGCCCTGTCCAAGCCTGCCGGATGTTGAATTTCTTAATTCCAACTCTTGAGTTTTGCTTCGGAATCACTCGTGTAGCCTTCGGTTACCCTAGTCTCAGAAGCTTTATTTTTTAGCGAAAATTGAGCTGCGATGCAGCGAGAAAGAAGGAAAAAAGCCTCTGGGACCAGGGTATAGCCTTCGGTTATCTCTTCGTTTATTTCGCTCCTCGCAAAAACAAAGCCCAAACTGCATGAACGTCTGTACGATCCCACAATTGAATTCCCAGTCATATCTAAATTGTTGTATCAATAATTTGTCAATCTTTCCAGAAAAAGACACAACTGCTTGTCCTTCACCTAAAGACTGCAGAAAGAAGCCATTTGCGCCAGTCTGTGCTGTGCTAAAGCTAAAAGGCTCACCGAGCAGCCACGTGACATTCGATAACTATTGTTCATATCTGAGTGCTTGGTGTTACATTCGTTCAACTGGAGGATTCATCAAGAAAAAGCCAACATGTGGTACAGTCTTACATAATGTTAAACCAAAGGATGTTTGAAAGCTACAGTGGCGCACTTGTATGAACCAGGCATTTGTAGCAGTAGCTGCCAGCAGTAGCGAAATCTTTTACATGGAAATTCGAAATAGCTGTTGATTGTGCATGCCCATGTAGCAGTGCAACTAGACCAATCCAGATTCATCATGGACTATACCGCATGTTTTTTAGTTGCTCGACTAGTTTCAGTCGTTGTAGACCGACAACGAGATAATAAGCACAGCCATACACAACCAGAATTAATGACGTGAAATTTTCTCAAGTAAATAATTAACGAATCAAGAAGCGAGTTTTACAGCTTTCAGTGCATTAAAAACTGTTACTGATCCATTCTGAGGCCTCAAAAGAAAGTAAGAAAGTAAGAAAGAATGAATGAAAGAAAAAAAGAAAGAAAGAAAGAAAGAAAGAAAGAAAGAAAGAAAGAAAGAAAGAAAGAAAGAAAGAAAGAAAGAAAGAAAGAAAGAAAGAAAGAAAGAAAGTAAAAAAAACGCGCGCCATTTTTGTCGCTTCTATGCCGAATTTTTCTTTTATTTCATGTGAGCGTGCTTGATAAAGTAGTGTCACTTTTTCTTTGATCAAGTACCTACTTTAATTAGAAAATTTTTATTCGTTCATTCTTTCGCTCTTCCATTTATTCATTTATTTATCTTTCTATTCGTGTCTAAAATTGATTGTAACTTCGGATATAACTAGCTAGTCTAGTCAAGTTATACATGTAGGGATCAATTTTCTCACCTGCCGCTAAGCCGCTTTGATTGAACAAACCGATAAATCTCGAATCTGGCTTTCTGATATAATATACAGTGCATTCACGTACATCCGAAACTCGTGCTCCTTATCGATATTCCCACGGCTCGCCATATCTTATCATCAAAACTAAAAGTCCTGATTATAATAGCTTAACAAACTAATGCTTTAATACTCACCCTTCCGAAACATCAAACTAATCAAAAGAATTAATCTACCATCACTAGCTTTCTCAAGCTAACCATCTATTAATGACCAGGTAGAGCAATTTTTGTATGAGTGTGAAACGGACCGCGCGGTGCTGTGGTCGTATATTAATGCCGTGTTGTCTATAAAACATTCGAAATTCCTGTTGTAACCGTGCCGTGCCTCGCGCCGTGACCTTGCAGTGCCGTTTACACAGTCATACGAAATCTACTCTATACTGGGACTCATGCAGACCTTGCAGCGCCTTTTACACAGTCATACGAAATCTACTCTATACTGGGACTCAGTATACAGCGAATTAACGGGTTTGAGGAAAACTATCCTTGTGATCATGAGTCCGCGTCCAAACTCATCCCGATGAATTTCAAACGCGCATCTTTTATCTCCATTTTCGCTACATTTTCTCCACTTTCCTGAAACAAAAACAAAAAATGGCGCTTATATTTAGCTAGTGTGGACGAGAGTCATAACTCAGTGTAGCAAAAACGATGGTTGGCGGCTGGCGACAGCAAGTTCGTCCACGATCTAGTGCGATAAATAATATAGCTTAAAGCCGAATTTAGTTTTGTTTAGTAAGCTTAATTTATTGATATCCTCAGGGACTCGATTTCAATTTTAGATTTGAAAAACTGTATTTACTGAGGGCAAATAACGTATTAACCTTTACTTTTAATAAGGATAAAAGTAAAAGCTACAACTGGCAATAAGTTTCTTTACACGCCCAAATTGGATTGTTTTTTTAATATCATGTCAACTTGAATCCCCATAAATCGCCCCTAACCGATAATCCCACCCTAGGCCTCAGTATACAGCCAAGAATTACGAAGTGGGGGATATCAATCACATTACTCTATGTGATCTTATCACAAACTGCGCAGCCGTTTCGTGTGATATTTCACATATTCCTAGAACATGAGTTTCTAATCGGCCTTTATTAAGGTTTTAAAACCGATTGTGCGATTGTATAGATATCAGTGCAATCAGTTATTTAGATTACTGAGGCACTACATAAAATTTCTCTCACCGATGAAGGTGACACTGCTCATCTGGTGTCTGGACGTATCGGTACTAAAACGGGTAAGTTGTCGTTTATGAAGGAAAATGGCTTGATTTCATTCTAACTATTTGCTCATGTTTCAAATTCTTAAGAGATATGATAGGTGCTAGATGAAGCAAAATGCGTCAGCCCCCTCAATTATAAGGCTTAGTTTTTATGCAAATTATCCAGGTTTTTTGTTTGTTTGCTTGTTTGTTTCCTTTATAGATATTATACCCATTATGGAAGTTCTAGATCCTGATGAGTAATAGATTAAAAGCAAACTCTTAATTTTGTTGGTCACGTGCGCAGCAAAGGCGGGAGGACAAAAGCCCTATCTCTATCAAACTGAAATTCACTTCGATTTTTAGCTACTTGATTTAGTACAGATATATGAATTAGCCTTTGAATAATGTTGTGTCAGTGCCGTAATGTCTATAAAAACATTCGAAATTCATGCCGTAACCGTATCGTATCGTAACCGTACAGTGTTCCCACTCATACGAAAACGACTCTATGCAAATGAGGTCACGTTACTTCTTGTCTAAAATACAGTCAACTCTCTCTTAGCGACCACCTACCGTAAGCCACAGCTACCGTTTTGTTCTCTCCTAAGCGACCCGGCACTGATAGATGAAATTTCTTAATTTGACACATTCTTTTGGCATATTTTTTTGATCTGGTAAGCGCCCACCTAAGGGGTTGTTAAAAAGTAATCGTTCAGTTGTTTCTGATAGTAATGACAGCTAAAAATGACACTCACAAAATTAAGAAAAACCGCGCAATCTATAAGAGCTCTGGATAAAACTGACGTTTTTACCCCTGCCAAATGCCTTATATATATTTCTGAATCCAAGTACAAGGAAGACGTGCTCACAAAAGCTTGACTTGATCTAGTATAACAATATCAGTTTTCTTCCAATAGCTAGTCTGTACAACATGGCGCTTATAATTTTTCCAGCAAGTGATCACCTGCCGTAAGCGACCATGCACTTTTCCTTGCAGCAAGAGTTGGTCGCTTACGAGAGCGGAGTTGACTGTAACTCTTTGAATGAAGTAGTAACGGAAAAAGCCTTATTTGTAAAGTCCCCCAAAAAGAACCAAAATAAACTAACAATTCAATACAATCGGAAAAAGTCGACGTTGTACGTGTAACCAATTTTTAATTAAAATTTTCAAACAAAAATGTTATCTTTATTATCACGTGACACTTCTGAGTCCAAAAAAAAGTCAACATGCGTCAAAAAGTTTAATCCCCGGGAATTAGATATGCTGACGCAAATCGGGCCTAAACTGAGGGCTTAAAATAACAATACACCCGAGCCATCAAACCAATATCAGTCAAACTAACTGAACTGCATGCCATTCAGAATTTTCGCGCCCTGCTAGCTGACTGCGCGACATGCATTGAGACGTCCATATTGCGAAATTCTCAACAGTGGAATAGTTCATATGACAGCTACTGTTTTGTTTACTATCGGTGCACATGTACACGCTCAAACATATTAACAACAAATTACAAGATGCATGATCAAACATCCATAAAAGCGGCTTATAAGAATCGCTTTAAGGAAAAAGTACAAGAATTTTGCTAGGGAAGATCAGACTTTTTTGCCAGGGGACGAGATTGAGGGAAGAAGAGTCAAAATACAAGTTTATTAAAAAACTTCCCATCGGCTTGTCAGCAAAAATAAGCGAAAGAAATGCCTTTCTATATAAGTTCTCTCACCTTCAGAGAGGCCAGGGTGGCGGGAGCCTTCGTATTAAAAAAATCGAATACGTTACTTTTGATGCTGTCTAATTTCAATTAAACATGTGTAATATCCACTAGCTAGGAAACCTATTTTTGTATTTTAAATTAGAAAAGACAACTCGGATTGACAGCATGTTACGGAACATCAAACTGAGCAAGTGGCAGTTGATGAGCGTTCTATTTTTAATTTGTTTTGAAGTAAAAAATTGTCTGCATAAACTGCAACAGCTTTTGTTGGTCATGAACGTACTTTGAAAGAAAAAAATGTGACAAATGTAACTAAGGAACCATGGCTTTAACCATATGGAGCTAGTGGGAGGAGAAATGTCCGAAAAAAGTAAGAAGGAGCTCGAGCTAGGAAGAAATGAGGCAGAAAAAATAGGTTTGGGAAAAAGGAGGAATACAAAACAAGAGAAGTAATGAAGCTGGAGAAATGGCCAAATTAAAGAATAGGAGGGAGAAAAATGGCATTCAAAATATGGAGGAAGGATATTGAAATGCCTGTTCGATCGGCTCTCCGCTCCATGATCATGTGGAAAGCTTAAATAATTTGCTGGCAAATGGCCGGGGAATTAACCGTACCAGTGTTTCAGTATCAGACCAACTGAGATTAAAATTCTACCAACTCAAATGATCCTAGCTCTTTTGGATTTTTCATTTGAAAAGATGTGGGTTTCCAGGTTTGGTGATTTGAAATGATAATTTTCCAATTGTATTTATTCGCTTAACAGAGAATTATTCTACAGAATAATAATAATAATAAAAAAGAAAAGATGAGATGAGAATTCGAGTTTGGTTTATCTTTTTAGTATGGATTCTTTGAAGATAGATGTGATGTGAACATAGAGAAGCGCCGGCTGGTCAGTCGGTTGCTCATACATTCCAGAGACCTCTAAAATTTCAATCAACTGATTTACCAGCCGTTTGATATTACGCTAATTCAGCGGGATGGGAAGGGTACACCGTGATGTCACTCAGTTGTCACTCCAGTAATCTAATCGCTACCTCAAACACACACGATTTGACCGATACCTCAAGGTAATACATGTTAATCAACGTAGCAAAATTACGATAACACAAGAAATTTAGCTTAAAAGCTCGATTATTAGCGGAGTAATCCACAATGTCACGTTTCCTCTGAATGACAAAGGTATTTATCATATATTTGAAGAGGTTTGGGGTTCGTGCAATTATTCTTTCCTTGTAAATACTGTTCAATTTATGTCTGACTAATTGCTTTAAGACGGTCTGATGCCATTACGTTAAGCAAAGCTGTTGGTCTAGTGTAAATATGTCTACATTTATCAATCGAAAGGCGAATCGTATGTCAGTTAAACGGACGTTATTCTGGAACTTTCTAAAATCCATGGATACTCGATGATTTGAAGCTTAAACGTGCCTTCTTTTATATACAGATCCATTCTGCGTCGGGTACCAAATATAACAACCGACTACTGACATACAGAGCTGAAAGAGTTGTACTAAACAACGCCGAAAGACCTACTACGACGACACCGAAACAATGAGTTTCTCAAGCAATGGCACATTACTCAATAACACTCTGCCAAGAATGCCAATAGCAATTTGGTACAACTATCCTTACAATGTATCGATGTTTGTGCTTTATATTCTCGTGATCGCTGCGGCATTGGTTGGGAATTTCCTTGTCTGCATCGCAGTTTGTATCAACCAAAACCTCCGTCAAAACGTAGCGTCTTATTTCATTGTGTCTCTAGCTGTTTCGGACATTTTAACTGCTGGTTTATCGATGCCATTCGACTTGGAAACCTACATGACATTTGGTAATTGGTTACACGGTGAAATTTTGTGTATAGCATGGCTGACAGCTTACCTTGTTACCGTGCCTACCTCAATATGGAATCTATTTGTTCTGAGTATCGATCGATATAATACTCTTAAGAACCCTTGGGATCGTTTTAAACCATCCCCCTTCATGTCGAAGAAACGAGCAGTTATAATTATAACTTTGCTGTGGGTACTTTGTATGACTTATGCCCTTGTGCCCATGATTGGCTGGCCATATAAAGGAGAATCGCCATTACAAAGGCACCCTTATGGAACTTATTACTGTTTAATCAATGCAGCTCCCCTCTATCTCATCATAAGCGCGGTTGTGAATTTCTACTTTCCAATGCTAGCAATGAGCTATATTTACTATAAAATCTACCAAATCGCCAGAACTCAATATCTAAGGCCTTCTAGTGCTTTAGACTTGAAAACATCTGAGTGGAACACTTCTCCTGCGCTTAAAGTAAAATCACTGAACAGGGAATCAAAAGAACTTGCACAGTTGCATCACAAAAAAGAATTTGAATCGCGTGACCCTACATTGCTGATTAATACAGCCAAGGGTATTAACGGAGCTGCCAATCTAGGTGCAGAAGTTGATGAAAAACTGAATCGTAGTGGAACAATCATCGAAGAATTGTATACACCAGAAGAAAATGCTGAGAAAAATTGTGATGTTGCGAGAAACAGTGTGGGGAAAAAGAACGACAACAATGAAACTAAAGTTGAAATCGATCATATTGAAGCTCAATCGTCAAGCAACAACTGCGAATCTTCTGACACAAACTTAGGAGATAAATTACAAAAACCCGATGCCACCAATGAGTCAGAACTTGGAAGTGAAGCATCGAAGAGAATAGAGGATATTTCCTGTAATGATTACGATCTATTTGATGGTCAAAATGGCCCAACTACGTCGAATGATGACAAAGAAGTAAAAAGTCAATCACCGGAGACTAGAAGCAGCGAAAATTCTGATCTTTTTGATAAAACAGAAGCCGAAACGAATCAAAATGAAGAAAATCGCCAAAAAGAAGAAAATAGTCCAAACAGTCACGATAGCTTGTTTGTTGAAGGAAAAATGTCAGAAGAAACCACAATCGCCCCTCACCCACCCTGTGAGGAAAATACAGAGGAGAAGGGTGTGGAAGGAACAGCTTCCGACCCTACCCCGATACAGCATTTCCTACACCAGGACGAGAATTCCAATCCGGCCGCGGACGTGGAGCAAAACACGCGAAGTATCCATGTTGACCCAGTTGTAGTAGATATCAGCGACAACGTGGTGGATGACAGCCAAGAGGCCCCTCCATCCGAGCAAAACAGAATTTCTATGCCAAACAGTTTGACGATTCTTCATCCGAAGAATTCTGATGATACAACATGCACAGCTCAAATATCTCCCCAAATGCAGGAAATCCTAAAAAAGAAAATAGGTGACCATAACGGTAGCAAAATTGGCAGCAATGAATCCCTTGCAAGTATATGCACGCAACGCACTGGTACAAACGAATCTCATGCGTCTGGAGAAACGCTCACGAACTTTGGGTCCATGGAAGACCTGACAAAGAGAAGGAAAATCTTTGTGAAAAACAAGAAAGCTGCCAGGACCATTTCAATTATAGTTTGTGCATACTTGGTTTGCTGGTTTCCTTTAACAACTTACAGTATTATCACAAACATATGCGGCCGGGATAAGTGTTTTAAGACACCACAAGAAAGGATCATAAGAAGAATAATAGGTCAAGTTCTTTTACTTCTTGCTTACTTTAACTCTGTAATTAACCCCTTGGTATACAGTTACCGAAATGTACAGTTCAGAAAATCGTATAGAAAATTGTTTAGACAACTATTTCCATGTCTTCGACCTCACTGATCGTCTCACAAGATCTCAAGTGATTACAAGGATTACAGAATCAAAGAGGATCATATATAAGATCAAAAAGCGCTGAGGATCTTAGAAGATAGCTAGGACACGTAACAGTGAGAACCATAGGATTTGTAGTATTCAATAAATTATCTTATAACAAAGTCGTAACTCAGTAATCGTAAGTCTGTTTCCTTAGCTGTTCGTTCAGTATTAAATGTGAACATTTCCCAGGAAGACACTTTCGGGATATGACAAAGCTATTGTACTAGCATTAGTTCTCATGTACTCTTTGTACAAAAGTTTCAGTTGAAATGATCAATCGTCAGAGATTTCTTTGCATGTCTTTAACATTTTGGTATAATTTTATCTTCATTCGTTTGTTTTTAATTAAACAAGGATTTATATTTACAATTTTCTATTTTACAAAGTGCATCGAGGTACTTATAGGGTGCGCTATATAAGTGCCTATATTATTATTTTTATGGCTACGTATAGGAACGGGCTAGCTATATATTAAGTGCCTTATATTGTTTATTGCCATGTATAGATAGGGAGCGGTATCCATCATTAAGGTCTTGAGGTACGTGGTCTTAATATTATAATTAAACCTTAAGGTCTTAAGGTCTATAATAAGGATAAGATAAGGATGTTCTTTGTAAGCATGCACTGTATTCAAACTTTGTAGATTAATATATTTTATTCTAATGTTCTGGTTCCAAAGGTGTTATTCGTTTTATTCTTGTTTATTTATTTATTCTTTGTCGAAACGCGACGCAGCCAGTTAACCGTAAGTCGTTCCACGACTTTGAATAGAGTAGATTTCGTATGACTGAAAACCGCACGGTCACGGCACGGTTACGGCAGGAATTTCGAATGTTTTTATAGGCATCACGGCAATGACACGGTCACGGCACGGCGCGGTCCGTTTCACACTCATACGAAATCTGCTCTCAACGGTCCTAATTAAATAAATTACCATCACGTACTCATATACGAAAAATGCCTATAGAACCAGGATATTATTATTATTATAATGGTAAGGAGAAACAATTAAAACGTTTATAGAAGGTGGAAATCATATTTAAATTGTATTCTTTTTTATAAGTATTTCATAATTATTAAACAAGGGAGTTAATAACAAAAAATCTTTGTGTGTGGTCGGGTCGGGAATGAGGCGGTGACTGAGCAAACACTCTCTGCAAGCCCAAAACACTTCCCATAATGGTCCGTGGATTAGTTTCTTTATCAATTACTATCTGTCATTCTGGAGACCTTGGGAGTTCAAGGTATGTTGCATTGAGGTCTTACTGAAAAGAGAAATGTTTTTGGGAGGAGCTGCACACGTCGTGGAGCCTGAAGGACAGTGGGATAAAATAGAGGGTTGGCACGCATCGTGTAAAGTAAAACTCTCATCATTATTTACTATCAATAATCTTCATTTTATCTATAACTCTAGTTATCGTCTCCTCAGCACAAAAAGAAAACTGACCCAAGCGAGAAATGTTGTCTAAAGAAATAGTTTCAATATTTGACGGATTTGACAAGAACGAGTGTGACAACAACTAGGTTATTAAATAACAACAACTGACAACTACTGAACCAACAACGATAAGAGCGGACAATCGACAACCAATTGCATATAGTACTCCAAAAACAGCAATAGCCAAACACAAAACATCATTCACCGATACAATGGATAATGTTCGAGATCTCAAATATATGTTGCTCGACAACAAGGCTTCTCAGTAGTAAAACCGAAAGAAACTGAGTACTTGAAAAATGACGTCAATTGTTTTGTTTTATTCCTGTTTTAAGCTTCGGTATTAAGAGAATATTTCGGAAGACATTGTTGACAATTAAGACTATACTCCCTGGTTCATTAGCAAAAGTAATAAGCTTCCGAAACCAATAGTAAAGTCGTGCTACAGAATTGATTCTAGTTCTCTCTAGCTACGAGTCAGCTCAATTAAGTGGTCGAGAAAATGCTTTGGGAACTAAAGAAAATAATAATAATTTATATATCTTAACTCATAAAATCTCTATTTATAAACCTATGGAATCTAAATCATTAAACATATAAAATATCGACAAGGTTAATGATGTGTAATTTACAATATAATACGCTAAAAAATAAAATAAATAAAATAAATAAATAAAAAGTAGGCTAACTAGCAAAATACATATTTCCAAAATTTAATGTACAGTCCTCGATAAAGTCATTGTCTCTTCTAAAAGGTGACCTTGATCCTTCTAACGCTTAAATGTACAGATTTAACAATTTCAAAAGAAATCAAAGTTCTCAGCCACGTAATTGTTGTTGCGAGGTCTCATCATTTTTTTCCTGCAATCTTTAATGCTAGTTCCTTCAAAAACATTGGCATTCTTTTCCAATGCAGCCGTTGATTCCTAGTAGAAGGGGTGTGAACGAGCCCATCTCAACGTCCAAATCCGCTACTGGTACTTTCGTTTCTTTCTCGTCTTCTTGACCTTTTAAAGACAGTAGGCGGTGGCTTGCCTTGATGGTTGTGGAGTGCACGTGCGTGACTCTAACATCAAAGAATACGTGAATCCATGTTCCCAAAAACTTCCTGCCTTAATATCTAATCTTGCATCTGAACTTGTAACTGTACTTTTGAGATTGAACCTTTCATTGTCTAGAGGCTGAAGATGGGGCTCAATTTCAACGTTCTTGCAAACCTTGTTAATAAGCGGGAACTAAAGTGTTCCTTATACTTAATTTCCACTGCCGGTAACGAACTATTGTATATATCAAAAGTGCTTAAATTTGTCATAATTGAAAATGATAGAGGAGTATATATACTAGCCGTTTCTAATAGAAAGTGCTAGTGGAATGCTGCGTCATCAGGGAATGTAAAAGGAGGGCTGAGAAGGGGTAGGGGTGGTGATGAAGTGGCTGGAATTTGTTCACTAGGGCACTATTTTACCTTCAAAAGCTTTCTTTGAGTTTATAATAAGCCTTTAACTTAAACTAAATGTAACACATTATCCACCATATAACACTTAACTAGGCCCTAAAACCACAAGATCTGCTAGCCAAACAATCACCAGTGTAACAATTCATAACAGTGATATATATTGGTGTGGGATTTACAACATGCTATATATAATTATCAACGGGCTAGATTTCAACATATTTATGTTTTAGCTGCTTCCCAGGGTCCGCTATGCTCGTAGATAACTTCGTATCTCTTAGGGGTAAAAATCAGCGATTTCAGGGTATCTTTTAGGGTGTTAAAATTGAAGTTTAGTGTTTTTGTATTCCCTGGTATATCTTTTAGGGTATCAAAAGAGCCCAGCTTTTCGTATTTGATAACTGCGCATAAGGAGTTTAAGAGGTTTAATATGATACTCAGAATAATACTCATAGAAACGGTTTAAACAGTTTATGTATTGTTGAGTGATATTTCTTAGTGGATTAAAACTTGTCTAGCCACGCCCTTCTTAAAAGACTTCCCGTGATCTTTTATGGATATTTTTGAAAATTTCCGACGAGCATACCCGATCCTTTTACAATGGAGTATCCCCAGGCAATTAATTGTTCTGCGGCCAAGCCAATACTACTCATTAGGTGCTGATGTCAAAACTATAGATTTTTGGCACTCAGCCGTTGATCTGATGTATACCACACCCGACTTTTCGATATGAAACAGGATCTGGTGGGTCGACATCCTTTTATTCTTGTGCATATCAAGGCAATGAGAAGTTTTAGCGCGGCGAGCCTATCTGATCAATCACTCGACGTGGCATTTACTGTCTAATACGGCGCCACGAGGACCATTTGGCCGCCCATTTATGATTCTTAGCTTTTATAAAGTTATCAGGTATATGCAACGCAAACCGATTTAATGGTAGATTATCTTTTTAATTATTCATCGAAAGATTCTCGTGATTTTGGAATCATCAACGGGTTGAGTACAACAGCGTTACATGTCACACCTTTTTAAGTTCATTCCTCAAATGACACATTTTTATAGGCTGCATATAAAAGAAACTAAAATGTCAGCATTGCAAAAACTGGCCTCGTCTTATGCATTTTCATTTTTTGATTAATCAGGCTTGAAGTAAAAAGTTGGAAGAACTGTAGATTCTCTAAGTATGAGACGCTTTGCGTAGACATCGAATAAGATATTAAACTAGCTAATGAATATAGAGTGGTTGTTAGATCATTGTACTCGCAGAGTCAAGTTATAACTAATGTAAGCAGTTTTAAAAGAACAGAGATGTCCGAGACTTTTTTTTCAATTCTGTTCCTTTAAAATTGCATCGAAAAAGATACTAGGATTATAGTTCAGGGTTATGCCCGTACTGATCGAGATAAATTCAGAATCATTAGTTTCTCCCGTTAAAATTGAGGCAAAGACCACTAATTCAGATGAATTTGAAACGGCATCTTTTTAGTTACTAGTTTAATTAGGGGCCTTCCGTTCACATCAAAACGGTGTTTTTCTTTGGTCTACGAAACGCCTTTTCCCGTGCCGATAACGGAGTAAAAAGATGCGTTTTCAAATTTTTTTTTTTAGAAATCCGGAAAAGCGTGGACGAAGCGTGAGCATCTTTAAATATAACTTCTTTTTAATGGCTTCTCAGTAAAAAACATCTTTCTTTTTTCAATACTTCTGAGAGTTTTTGATATTATACGTAAATTTACCATCTAGAAAACTACAAGAATGCATTTTTTGAGCCAGTGACTATAAGCGAAATACGTTTGAAATAAAATAAATTCGGTCGCGTGGATGTCTTTGATCTACTTTACACTCAGTTAAACATTCTGTAAACAGTGCTGTCGGAATCACTTTGTACCTAAATTGATAAACGAAACAAAAGAACGACGATATCAATAACGATTTAAAAGGCCATTTACCAAGACCTAATTGTTTTGAGCAATAAATTTGACACCGAGGAAGTGTATATACGTCCGATGTCGCCATAATTAACCACAATGTCACTGAAGCAAACAGGTGCAGATTCGTTTGCGCATGGCAACTAACGCTTCGTCTCAATCAAAAACGCATCTTTTATGCTACGGCTAGGATATTCGTCCTCAAAAATTGCCTTTTTCTTTTGTCTAGGGAAAGCCCGTTTAACTATAGACAGAAGACTGTCCAATACCCTGATAAATTTACTCATAGCATTGTATTATATCGCCATTAATAATAGTTTTATTAATACATTTAACGACACAATACAACACAATGCCTACAGTACAACGCTATACATAAATTCGTCAGAGTACTGAACAAGTAAGGGCCGTATTGGCCGAACTGTTATCTAGACTAGACGCACAATGGTGCGTTTACTCTTGCCAAGGTGGAATTGGCCTAAACTGTTTTTCTCAGAAAGCTCAGAACTTGCTGGAACGTGCGCTGCCTCGTTTTCATGCTTGCCTCATTTACGTGGCAGATTCTCGACGTCGACGAATGATAGAAAACCTAAACCTAGAATCGTGTCGGCCTAAAGGCCTGGGCACGAGTAAAAAATCGACAAGCTGCTAACTATCCAGTGGCGGGAAAAGCAAGATAACCTAGAGGGGGCTAGGAATCAATTGTGCTACTGTCAACCCCACACCAACCTCATGCTGATGTCACCGGAAGTAAACTCATGACAAGTGTTCTGTTGCACAAAAACTTCAACCGAGCTAGCCAAAGGAAACCCATCTGATAAGCAGAACAAGCACCACACAAGCTGTTCAACCCATTGAGTTAATGCCCACATTGGCATCTTGTTTATTATCCAAGTGAATACTACTAAAAAGCGATTTGTTTATTATCCAAGTGAATACTACTAAAAAGCGAAGAACTGCAAAAAGGAGTTTTTAAAGTACTTTTTTTGGTCTTTACATTTTTTTTAACTTTTTTCTTTTCGGTATATTTCCATTGTTTTGTTTATTTTGTTTATTTTTTTGTTTGTTTGTATGTTTTTTGTTGGCTTATTTTGGGTCCTTATCAAAATTCATAATTACACAAGCATCATGGGATTGATTGGTTATTTGATGCCAGTCAGATGTATTATGCCAGTATCAATATCACCACAACGTGGTCTACTGTTAATAAGAACCTCCCACCCTCTCACATAGTCAGGTGGACAGAGAGGTTTAATTTCTCGTTTTGGATGTTATTTGTCATTCTATCTTGTCTTGTTGCTGGAGAAATAAACCTCTCTCTGTGCCAAACCGAAGGAGTATTGTGTTCTCTATCTAGATAGTTCTCATATGCTTAGGGTAATTTGTTACTAATGAAGCAGTACTATGCTATTATCAAAGGTTTTCTTGAATTCAAAACCATTTCACTTGGGTCATTTTTCCAGTCAACAATTATCCATTATTTCATTACACGAAACAATTCATAGTTTTCTAGAAACTCTACGTGCGGTACTGAAAAGTCCCTTGTGGACTAACTCTCCATGGCCATGTCTCTGTCCAATTGTCCTCGGTAGCTGGGTGGACAAAGAGTTGGAGGTTACTGAACCCAATACGGTGATCAACATCTACTGGAGTATTATCGGCAGTTCCAAAGGTAAAAGCCGTTAGTCTTGGGTCTATATTCTGAAACTGAAAAAAGAATATACAGAATAATGCACCACTCCATATAGCCAAAGACCTATAAATACCTAAGTCTACAGCGTGTCTGTATGAATAACCACTTTTAAAGGGAGGTTGACTTGAGGTAGCAAGTGTGGCATAGTGCAGTGGTTCTTCAACTGGCACTATTGTGGTCCGAACCCGGGGTCCGAATTTGATTTCCAACATTTGTTTGAAGTGTTGTTTCTCCTTTGGTTTCCTCTGGGTTCTCTGGTTTTGTTCCCTCATCATGATCAATAAGCACCCACTCTCAACTCAGTCCCAACAATGTTGACCTACAACTCCCAACATTGGTAGCTCGTACTTAAACAGCTTGTAAATACAACATTCCTTCGTTCTGTTATCACCTTGCACATCAATGTTGCCGGTCTATTACAATCGCCGAATGACAACTTAAGGGGTACTTGGATGAGAATAAATCAAAATTGGAAATGACTTGGAACTTAGTAAAACCTATTTGTACGACTTCCAATAATCACCAAAATCAACATTTTCTTTACATTCAAGAAAATTTCTCTTTGAAAATGAGCTTGAAATGCAGGTTTTTGAGCAGAGGGTAGACAGTAAATTTAACTACATTCATCCTCAGATAGAAATAAACAGTTTCCAATTTTCATCGATTTTCATCCAAGTGGGCCTTCAAAATGTGCATTCAAATTAGCGATTTGTTGGCTTGCTTCATTCACGTACCTCAACATGCAGGTTTCTGGCCAGTTGACCAACCGTACAGCAAGACTTTTCTCTGATTTCCACCAAAAGCAAACCTTCGGCAGTGTAAAACTCGACTTTGGTCAAATCTTAACTCAAAGACAAAATCCAAAATTAGGAATAGCAGAAAGCTCTGTTCCGTCCACGTTAATGCACTCTAGTTTGAAAATGCACACTACTCTGAAAAACGCAGGCTACTCTGAACCCCAACAACGCACCTTTGATGGCATTGATATGTCTGATATCAAACCAAATATTGATTTTCTTGCGGGACCCTTAAGCTACCTCATTAATCTATCAATATCATCTGGAACTGTACCTGAGTATATCAAACTAGCAAAAGTTATTCCTATCTTTAAAAGTGAATGTCGTCTACAATTTAATAATTATCGACCAATATCAATTCTCCCATCCTTTTCAAAGTTCTTTGAGAAGATAATGTTTAATAGACTTGTTGCCTTTCTAAATAAACACAATGTGCTCTATGAACATCAATATGGCTTTAGACCCAATTATTCAACCACATTAGCAATGATACAGTTAGTAGAACAAATATCTTCCTCAATTGATAATAAAGAAATCTGTGCAGGCATCTTCTTAGATCTATCAAAAGCATTTGATACTGTTAACCATAAAATTCTCTTAAACAAACTTGAACACTATGGTATAAGAGGCATAGCACTGGATTGGGTAAAAAGCTATTTGAATGATAGGAAGCAATATGTTGAAATAAATAATATAGCATCTGCTCAAAAATCTATAAAATGCGGTATCCCTCAAGGAAGCATATTAGGTCCTTTGTTGTTTATTTTATATGTTAATGACATATCCAACTCCTCTGATATATTGAAATTTATCTTATTTGCAGATGATACCAACATTTTCTATTCCTGTAAGGATATTAAAAATCTAGAGAACACTCTGAATATTGAACTCGAGAAAGTATCAGTATGGCTTATTGCAAACAAACTCTCAATTAATATAAAGAAAACCAAATATATCATATTTAAAGCTAGACAAAAGCAAATTTCCCAGTCAAATCTGCTGATAAAAGTGAATAATGAGGTGATTGAACAGAAACAGAGTATTAAATTCTTAGGAGTAATTATTGATGAATCATTAAGTTGGAAAGAACATATCAATGCTATTGCTAGCAAGATATCTAAGACAATTGGAGTAATTTCCAGAGCCAAATTCTTTATTTCACAAACATCATTGACGAAACTTTATTATTCATTAGTATATCCATATTTGTATTATGGCAACATCATATGGGGATCAACCTATGCAACAAACCTTAATAGATTGAAAGTTTTACAGAAGCGAATAGTTCGAATCATTACTAATTCTTCCTACGATGCACATACTGCACCCCTGTTTTATAAATATAGCCTGTTAAATCTAGATAATATCCATTTTCTTCAAGTAGGTATATTCATGTTTTCTGTCAATTCAAAAACAATTCCTAAAACATTTCAAGCCATGTTCTGTAAAAATTCGGAAATTCACTGCTATCCCACCAGGCATTCTAGTGACTACAGAACCCAGTTTTGTAGAACTAATATTAAAAAATTCTCCATCTCTACCCATGGGCCTCAACTATGGAATTCTCTTCCCAATGAGCTTAAGTCAAAATTATCAATATATAGCTTTAAAAGGCATTTAAAGCTATATCTCCTTAACACATCAAAACCTTAAATAAATATTAGTAACTGATTAAATATTAAAAAAGAACTTACAGTCTTTCAACAGACCCTGAAATTATTTATTATTATCCTGAAATTATTAATTACTATAATTAAATTTATCGTATCTAATATTTCTGGCATCTCTTTTCTTTTCTCTGTTCCTTAAAACTTTATATCTATATCCAATAATATTTTCATATAAATTTGAGACGGTACAAAGTAATAAGCCTGTGGCTTCTTTTGCACCGCCTCACCTTTAGAGATAAACATTGCCTTGCATGCTTCGAATTCATATCATTTATACCTTTGCCAATAAACGTAGGATATGTATGTGTGTATATGTATGCTTGTATGTATATACATATATATATATATATATATATATATATATATATCTTTATATATAAACACAATCAAATTATATTACTATGGCAACATGTAAAATATCATTGAAATTTGTAATATATGTAGAAATGTAGAAATGTATATATGTAGACATGTAAAATGAATGTAAATTATTTGTATATTTATAAAAAAGGTAATTTTTTCTCTATTGGATAAAAATTTAAATAAAGTGTGAAGTGTGTGATGAATAAAAGGAACAATAGGAATGACTTCCTCCATCCTCTTGAGCTAGAAAAAAAAAAATGTGATAGCATAGTCCTTCGTTCAGAAGTTTTGTTCAGACATCAACAACATCAACAACTGGTATAAAATTTGACAATAACTAGAAGGGGAAGGCTGGACACTATGGGTTCCAGTGATTACCTTGCAACATCAGCACCAGTTCTTCTTCAACTTCTTCATCGACTTCCTGCTCAGATTGATTTTTGTTCGTCATGAACTCCAGATCATCAGTGCCTTCAGTCAGTGAAAGACTGAACAACAACTCTGTAAATATACAATTTAGAGTGACTTACTAAAGGGGCCTGGACACGATATAACTTTTCTTGCAACGTTGCATGTAATAGACCCATATTACGCTTGCAAGCGTGACATTATAAACTATTTGATTTATCGGGAAAAAGAAGTTTACTATAAAATTGGTCACAATGATTATAGTAAAATTGCAAAGTTTCATAAAGATTGGCCTCAACTGACGAAGAAATGAATTTTTGAAAGTAAGCATTTTTACAAAGAAATGTACTGTGGACGTGCATCGCATGCACGCCCCGCCTCGTTATCAGGGTAGGACACATACATTTCTTTGCAAAAAATTTTCACCAATGCTTATATTTAAAAATTCATAATCTTCTCAGTTTAAGGGCAATCTTTACGAAACTCAATTTGAATAATATCGATGTGGTGAATTTGATAGTGAATTCCTTTTTCCGATAAATAAGATATTTTATAATGTTACCATCTGGAACTCTAAGTGTCGAAGATTGTAGCTAACAGTAACTCATAATTTAATCCACATACAGACAATGTTTATGTACTCCTACCTGACTGTAACTGAAACTGGTCCATAACTTCTGGTATTTGGCAACCGCTTGCCTGATCACCAGCATCTGAAATATCTTGATCGTTCACTTCATGTACACTTAAAGGCACATGAGTCATATGTTCATCTGGCTCAGTCGCACTTTCATAAGGTGCACTATCATCAAGTACTTGTTCATCATCATCATTATCATCATCATCATTGTCATCATCATCATCATCATTGCCATCATCATCATCATCAAATGGCTGCCATACCACTGAAAAAGAGAAAAACAGCATAAAAATGATGAAGCAAAAAGCACACATTAAGTATGTACAGTTAATTTTAACTGCATTACCAACATGGAGACAAGCAAATAAGTCTATTGGCACTAAACTGATAGTATCACCTATTTCAGGGTAGCATTTACAGAGTTCCATGTCAAAATGGAAGTTTTGTTGTTGTGTTATTTTTTTTACTGAGAAAGCAATCACACATTCAACATCTTTTTTTCTTTGTACTTCGTTGTTTATGCCAAAGAGCTTTGATATCATCTGACAAAAATGATACAAGTTTTTATTCTAAGGGGTTACTTGGACAGTAACATTGATTGTCTAACCTTCTTGGAATACTGGATCACACAGGAGTTCTTTTGCTGAGGGTCTGTCTGATGAATTCAAGGCAAACATCCTTGTCAACAGATTCTTCACTGCAGGGCTACAATCAGGCAATGGTGGAGTTTCCTGAAGATTGCCAACCTGACAAAATAACATTTCGATATTAAATAAACAGACAAAATAACAAATGAATGAATGAATGAAAAAACAGACAGACAGATAGACAGACAGACAAAAAAACGAAGGAAGGAAGGAAGGAAGGAAGGAAGGAAAGAAAGGAGGGAAGGAAGGAGGGAGGGAAGGAAGGAGGGAAGGAGAGTTGACAGAGTTAGCTCTTGTTTACCTTCCAAAGGACTGATCCTGGAAAATCATGCCAAGGAGGTTTTCCGGTCAGCAATTGAACCCCTAAACAACCAGAACTCCAGATATCTGTGCTATAGCTGAGGAGTTCTCCACGGCAAGCCTTTTAAAACATAAGTTATAAACAAGTCTCACAGAATGTAATTCACTACCATGTATTCAGAACCATCCTAGGAATTTTTTGATGTACAATGTATGCGTACCTCAGTGCTAATTATTACCTCAGGTGACATAAACTGCTCTGTGCCACTCATTCGAACTTGTATGTATTCATGTGCAGAGAGTTGTCGTGCAGCACCATAGTCACCTAACTTTACTTTGGTCAATGTGTCATTAACAAACACATTTTCACCTGAAAGGAATATTTTGTGTACTTAGATACAAGGCAAGTCAAACCAAGGAATGTGAGATTATGGATTCAAGGTGGCATGGTGGTAAAAGAGTGATTTAGCAAACGTGATGTGACGTGAAAACAGGAAGAGAGATGGTGAATCTCATTCGTTGGGTGACTACTGTAACTATGTTGTGACAACACATTCAGGATGACATTTACTAGCCTTTTTTTATGGTGGGGACATCGAACAGGATTTTGAACAAAATTCATCAGCATGCATGGTGTCCTTTTTCACATTACGTTGCATTTGCGATCAGAGTGAAATCTTCAGTTCTATATAATTTTAAACAGACCTTTGATATCACAATGAATTATCCCTTTTGAATGGAGCAAAGCCAAACATTCTAACACTTCCCTGAGGATGTACAAGGAAGATGTTTCGTTAAGGCCATCTTCAAAATCATTCAGTAGTTGTGCAACTGATCCACCTAGAGTAAGACAATCAAAGCAAATATAACAAAAAATGTGGAAAAATTATAGCAACCCCAAAAATGCAATAAATTAAATCATTCTAATTTCTTATGGACAGTCTTTAAGCCTAGTTGTCATGAATAATGGAAGCAGAAACAGAAGCAACATATGCAGACTCTGTCGTATGGCACCTCTCATTGTTTTCTCTCTGCTATTCTGTTTCTGACACTCGTGAAACCATACAGGCTTAAGGGGAGTGAAATCATGCCATCAAAAAGCCAAATTGTCAAAAAATATCAAAAACCTATCCCCTAGTGCATGAGTATCGATATCACCACACAAGAAAAGCGTACATGTAAGACAAACTTACCTTCCATGTACTCCATAAAAATGACAACAAAGTCATCAACTTCAACAGCTCCATAAAGGTCCAAAAATCTGATATTTTCTCCTGACACTGTTGACCAGAGTTCAAGTTCCTTGGGGTCATACTTTCTTACTGGAATCTGAAATTATTGAATAATTTATATGCAGTTCTTAATAAAATCACATAGAAAAACTCCTGTTGCACAGCTACTTTAGGCAATATGCATTTAACCAGCATTCTTCTGAGATTTACAGTGCAAAGCCCAAAACTATGACTAGCTACAGTATAATATATTTGCATACTTTTGACTGAGACTGGGGGGAGGGGACTGGAGTTCCGGACTGGCTTCAGTTCTGGACTGGCAATGACACTCTCCTCCCCAGTGCCCTCCATCCTCCTCCCCTCCTCTCCCCTCCCCTCTCCCTCTCCCCTAGCGCCACTATGCAAGCTAGGGTTTTCCCATGAGCAATGACATTTAAGAAGTGAATATCCTACTCAGTACAATTACAAACCTTTTTTATGGCAAACAATTTGTTTGTCATCAGATCTATACACAGGTAGCACTTGCCAGATGATCCTTGTCCAAGATAAGCACGGTCTTCATGCACTTTTCTCCACTCGAAGTTTTCATCATATCGTCCATTTTGGACACTTAAGACACTCTTAAAAGAAAAGCAAAATACGTATGATTAGACAACAGTAAATTGACAGTACATGAACCATACTGTACAACTGCAGTACAATGGGCAGCACAGCATGAGCCTCAATGTAGATGGAGATGGAGAGGTGCTACTAACACCATTTTCATAGTCTGTTCATTATTAATGTTAGCTTCATTTGCAACCCCATCGACCCTGCACCCTCCCCCCCCCCCATCACTCTAAACTTATGTTTGAGTACCCAACTAAGTGGATAAGGTTGGTCTCTAAAGGGTCACTAAACAAAATATCACAAACAAACTTTACACTCCTACCTCATTATAGGGATACAACACTGATGTTTGAGGTCTTGGTTCCAGTTCATATTCTTGAGGAACTCTTTGTCTACCAACTGTTGCTTGAGCTCCTCTGGGGACAATCCTGGCTGTAGACCCACCTTGATTACTTGTCATGCACAGACTTCTGTGAGTCATATGATCAGGTGGCCAAGGTTTAACTTGATACAACAATGTAGTGCTGTTGCTCTGGGACCGAAACTCCTCAATGAATTCAACTATCTCTTCTGGGGTTATTCGTTGGTGACTACTGTCATTATGGTCACCTTCATAATCATCAAAACTTTCACTGTCCAAACTGATTGTTGATGCTGGTCCTTCATTGCCACTCACAGCAACAGCAGCAGCAGCAGAGGCAGCAGCAGCAGCAGCAGCAGCAGCAACTTTATCAATATTATTCTCTGGTCTTTCTTCTTGATGTCTTTCAGTCTCTTGCTGTATATCCAAAGTACCATCATTTACATGTATATCAGAAGGCTTGACATCATTGTCACCACTAACTGGTTGAGATTCAGATGTAGTTGAGGGCTCATCGTCATCACCATCTCTATGTACACATTCAGATGTGGCACACTTGTCAACAACATTGACATCATCACTGGTGACTGGTTTGGCTGGTTTGGATTCAGATGTTTCCGATGACTTGTCATCAACATCATTATTAATGTCATCATCATCATCACTTTGAACATCATCATCATCATCATCATCACTTTGAACACTCCCACTACATTCACTTTCACTGCTTATCTTTCTTCTTCTCTTGTTCTCATCATCATCATCTCCATCATCATCATCACCACCACCACCACCTCTGCCACTTGCACTAGCTCCATGAAATGATAATGGTGAACCACTTTGATGACCATCTGAAGTTCTTGATGAGCAATGGGTACTTTGACCAGATATAGTACTTTTCTTGGATGTCTTTCCATTACCTCCAGCATCACAGCACTCATTGTCTTCTTGACTGGTATGTACTCCTCTTGAGCTTTGTGTGATGTCTTCAAGTGAGTGCTCTTCAGGTATTTTCTTGTCATGTGACCTAATAATAATTCATATCATAAGTCATGATATATATCTGTACATTTTGCACAATGGCATCATTTTATTTCAACTACCAGAATGCTTTGCAAATTTTCTTTCTTATTCAGATTTTTGTTCCCTCTTGAGAGTAACAGAACAATTGGCACTTAGACGCCCCTATTGGAAATCAGTTTAACAAATTGAAGATGGTTTTGAGTTGTCTGTCCTCTTATTGACACACTCTTGACGTCATAAAATGTTCAAAACTGCAAAAGTTTTGAACATTTTATGACGTCAAGAGTGTGTCAATAAGAAGACAGACAACTCAAAACCATCTTCAATTTGTTTTTCACAACAATTATTTGAGATAAAAGTTAAAAAATCCTTTTCGAACGGGGCAACAGAACGAGCGCGCACGCACTGAAACGCGTCAACAGTGTGTCTGTCCTCTTATTGACACACTCTAATCAACCAATCAGATCACGAGATTAGTATCAAGTGTTGTAAAAATATATATTTATGTTGAATAGGTTAGCATCTTTAAATAGAGTTGATCTCATCTCACTAATCACTTTACAAAAGAAAGTGGACAAAGCCTTCTGGTAGTCAAAGTATATTGTTGTGATAATGCAAATAGCCTGTTGGAAATTAACAGGAAACAAGTCTGAAGACCCGGGGGGGGGGGACTCTGATCGGAAATGGTCGGGGATGCTCGCCGTACCTTTTAGGGGTCAAAATCTGCAATCTGGTACCTTTTAGGGTGTCTAAGACTTAAGTGGACTACCAGAGACATAGCTGGTACCTTTTAGGGACTGTTTTGGGGTAAATAAACTACAAGGGACAATTTCGATGATCTGAATTGAATCTTCATAGCACACCGATAGCAAAGTGTTTCATTACTTTAATTCTTTATTATTGTTTTTGAATTGGTACCCTTTAGGGGTACTAGAAATCAATTGTTGCCACTCCCACTCAGGTACCTTTTAGGGGTCATTTTCAAAATTTCCGACGAGCATCCCCGTCCTCTTATATATAAGATATATATTGTATGACTTCCTTCCCTCTTTGATTTTGGATTTTATGACAATTTTCCAGCATGGGATATCCAAGCAATGTCAAGAAACACAATGCACTAAACATGTTATAAAATAATGTATTTGAAATCAGAATCATGTATAGGAGTCTATACATGTAGATCAATTTAATCACACAATACACACCCTCCCCATCCCCCCAATAAAATAGAGAAGAAAATGAAATATTACATTTTGTTTCCACATTTTCATTTTCAGGGGCCCAAAGAATTGATGAAGAGAATGTATGGAATCTCTAGCTTATTTGCCCCTATTAAGCAGCAACCTTCAGTGAGCAGACAAGTACCTGCTTTATAATAGGGGTTGACCACTTATGGGGGGTGTTTTACAGTGACATCACTGATTTAGGACTTGATAACTTGTTGCTAAACAGTGGATGGCACTGAATAGGTGGCCATTTTATAGGAATTGCACCATACTAAAAGTCCTAGAATGCTTTACAAATTCTATTTCATATTTATAGATTATAATTCTCTCATGGGGACAGAACATTTTTTTGGCATAAGTCACTATATGGAAACAATTAATAATCATATCCACTAGGGAGTAACTTCAGAATACCCATCCACCATAATATATTCTAGAGCAGAACTTTTTGAAAATGATACAAGAATACAGGAGCTTAACTATTGTTATTCAAAAAAGTGGACGCGGGTATTCTGAAGTTAAGCATCTGTTAGTTGTAGTAAATATTATGATGACTAATATAAATACAATAAAATTGGTCCTTTAGTTGAATCAAGTGTCTCCAGAGGGATTTCATGACAGCCAATGGTGGCCAAAATAATAGAGCTTTCCTCCCAAGGGAAATGAAATATTTGTCATTCAAAAATTTTCTTTTGTTCTTGCCCACAAACAAGGCTGCTATAAAAATCCCTGTACTCAGAAATGGATGGAAAAGCCAATGACATAAAGTTAAAATTCTATTGTTCAATGTCTTGTGACTCGAATGTGATTTGAAATTTGAGGGATTCCCCCCATTTAGCTATTCAGAATCCCCCTGAAGATTCCCCTATAAACGTCGTTACTTAAGGAATAAACCAAACGATTGCATGAAAATAAATTTTCAGTTATTCATTTACGATTTGACAGACAATCTGATTTTAAGTTTCTGGTCTAATTTCACGAGAAGGCGAAAAGTTGAAAGTCATTTTCACTATCTGGTCGTGGTTTATACGTGGTAATTATAAGTACATGGTTATACATCAATTAAGACTTAACTTACCCGTTCTGTTCCTCTGAGTGCAGCCCTTCCTGTAACGGATCCAAACACCTAGAGGTCTTCGAAATCAGATCACATAAGACTCCATACCAAAACATTACTTGTAACAACGCTGCAAACAGCCAAAAAACATATTTTAGAATGAATTTTTGTCTGACAAAGATGAAATATGACGAAGACTCATGTTGAACACATTTTAACATTCATACCTGTTGTAGAAGCTTCGGAAGCTCTTTTCATCGTCTCTAATCCTACAGACAACACCTTAAGTGACTGCGATGGATTGTAGAAGCTTTCTTTGCTTTCCTTTTTCACGCGTTCTGCGAAATCCAAAGAGTTTTGGCGGCCAAGAAGACCTCCATCTTGGAATTTTACTCCAGTTTCACTTTGGGATGTCCGTGAACATTCAGGAGTTTCTTCGCTACAGAGCGATGGAAACTTTAAAACACTATGTATATCGGTCATTTTTCTATGGATAAAAGACCTCGTTCTTACAAAATTGGAGGATTTTGGTACTTCAAAATTCTGATCTTCAGACCACTTGATCATGGAACTACGCAGACCAGAACTGATTCTAAGCTGTTTCGCGGAATTTTTGAGGGGAATCCCTCGTTCCAAGCCCTTTCTTTTATATCATATAAAGGCAGCCCAAAATATAGGAAGCCCATAAGAGACAAATCCAAAACAAATCCATGGCCAGAAGTCATGTTAATGATGAAAAAGAAAAAAAAGATACGAATTTCTATCTACGCTTTAATATTGGCCAGAATTTGGAGCTAATTTGTTTTGGAAATAAAGTAAAACGAGTTGCACTAGTTTCCCGCCAAATTTCAGAGTCGTAGAGGACTGGCACTAGTTGTAAAATTACAAAATGGCGGACATAAGTTCACTTTCTGAAGACGAACTGCTCCATGAATTGAAAAAATATGGATTAAAAGTGGGGCCGATTACTCAAACAACACGAAGAATATTTGAGAAAAGACTTGCAAAAGCTCGTGGTGAGGAAAAACCAGCATCTGATATCGAAGAAATTAGTGTCATCAAAACTTTTCAAGACGATAAGCCTGATGGAGCTCGAGACTCAATAAGTTTTAGTGGGAAGGACGAAAAATCTTCCGATATCACTCCTCTCTTTTACTACGGTGTTTGTTTTGATAGATCTAATGACAATGGAAGCGTTAACGCGGAACCTGCAGTATTTACTTCACAGCAAAAAGCCCTTCAAGCTGTAAAGCAAAACAGAGACAAACATGCAAGATTCAAACCTTTCAAGTCTCGAGAAGAGGCTGAAAGGTTTTCTACATCTTCTGTTTCGAGCTTAGTTGGTTCTCCTGTATCGGATGCTAGTTTTCAAAAAGTTCTTGAATCATCGAAACAACGCAACAAAAATGCAAGACTTAATCCATTCAAAACATTTGAAGATCCTGAGAGATTTTCTAATTTGTCTAGTAACTCAGATTCTGTCTCGACTTCTCCAGGATCGGGTGCAATTTCTCAAGAACCAGTTGACCCAGTTAGTAATTACAAGAGACCTACTACTCAAGAGCTCGTAAAATTTCGAAAAATTATAGAACAAGGGGATTCCCAAGAGTTTTCTAATACTGTAAATAATAATCCGAAATATTTGATAAGTTCTGGAGATACCCCTGTTGTGCTACAAGAGGGATTTCGTTACAATGCTATGCATATTGCAGCAAAGGAGAACAAATCAGCTATGTGTAAGCTAATTGTGGACACAATAGAAAGTGACAGGTTTTGGCAAAATTATCTATCTCTTCCAACAGATACTACACTTAGCCAAATGAACTACAAATGCAAGCATTTCTTGGTGGATTTGTACTTTAACACTCCAGATAAAGGTGTAAGTTTGATGTGCTAAAATAAAGCCTCTGGTCATTTCAATAAAACTTGTAATTCACAATAAATTATGCACTGCTAGCTATGTTATTTGTATAGCTAAAACAGTGATTATACTTGTGAATTATGAGTGTAAAGGTTTTGTTGCTAGTTTTCACCTGAGATACAAGCATATAAAGCAGAAGCATGAGTGCAAGTACAATGTTCGAAAGTTTTCTTTTGTCTTTTGCCAAAAGTTACACTTATATCGATTTTATGTCATCAAAAAGTGGAGCATTATGCTTGCACTTGAAAGTTGGGGATACTTCAACACAGTAACATCCTCTTAAAATGGATAGCCTGGTAATTAAGGCAGACACTTGTGTGTGGCCTGGTCTGACAGGGAGACTTCACTGATCTGATGCACTAGAGTATCAGCTGAACTCCCTGAGTTAAAATGTCCCAAGTGGAGGACTAAACAGTACTGAACTGTACATGTGCTGTGCTGTATTGTACTGTACTGGTTCCAGGTGAATTATATGTGTACATGTACATGGCACAAACCCATCTGAGCAGACGTCATTCAGAATTTCTTAGAAATATTCATCAGCTGAATGACAATCTAGAATATTCTCTGGTTGATAGCACATGGTGGTCAATGTGGGTCATTCATGTGAGCAAAGGCTTTCATCAACTGAGCGTTGGTCTGACTGGGAATCAAACCCAAAGTCCCACACAAAACCCCAATGCTCAGCCAATGTTGTGTAGTGATTTACTCTTCCAAATGGAATTTAAAAAATGGGATTTTCAGTCTGTAGTAGCACAGTATACAGGCAAATTCTTGGGCTTCCTTTGGCAATGGTTGCATTGTTGCAATAACAACAAATTTATTCTACTCATCAAAGCCAGATTACAAAATTTGTAAAATTAAAAAAAAAATAATGAAAATATGATAAAGAATAACATTTATAATAAAATAAGAGAACTTGCTCTCCTCCCAAATGCCCAGAGAGATCCCTGCAGAGGAGGTCTATAGTTCTTTGTATCTTTTCTTGTTGATGCCGTTATGATATGAAATTGAAATAATTTTTCTCATTTCTCTTCAGAACTTTGAGACACCATTACATTTTGCTTGTAAATTTGGTCATGTTGATGTAGTAAGGTATTTGGTTAGTCACCCTTTAACAATGGTTACTCCAAGGAATCGCTATGGTGACACGCCTGAACAGGTAATAGCATACTGTTGCCACATTATAGTAATAATAATAATAATGTTTAAGATTTATATACCGCAAATATCTATATGTATATAATCAAATGCGGTTGAAATTAACTGAAATGAAATGAGGTATAATCAAACAAAGTGTTTAAGAATCCCAATTGGCAAGGAGGCAAACCAGTTGGCCATATTACAAGCTAACATGGCCGAGAAACTGAATTTGAACTAATCAAAATCGGAACAAATTCAGTATCAGCTAGTGGCCAGAGTGGGAATCAAACCTAGGACCGCCAGATTGCGAGACCAACAATCTGACCACTCGGCCATGCTACCTCCTCTGGGGAAGTTGTTTCCTTCTCACCAATAGACACTTCCTGAATGTACCTCATTGTATGTATGCCAATGCTGGTTTTATATTGAGCATGGACTTCACAATGTGCATTAAATAGAGTACAGTACATGCAGAATTTTCATATGAGCTTGGTATTTTGTGTTACCAGATCATATGCTCAAGATGTAGTTCACAAACTGGTTCTGTTAAAGTAATGGAAGAAATCAAGCATTTATTGCAAGGTATGCTGTACATTGTATTATTGGGACCAGTCATTATTAACAGGGTGGGGGAGGGGGGGACTGATACAAATTTCAAATAGCATGTTGGAAATTGGTTTTTCACTTTCTTCAATCAAAACCAAGAAAACAGTAATAAGAATGATATCCAAAAACCTAAATGCCAAATACATGTGCAGTTTGTAAATGATTTACAATAGCTAAAGATGATATTGGGGCATCAGTAATTCCTCCATAAAAACATCAGTAATTTCTCCATGAAAACAAATAACCAAATTTCAATGGATTGTTTCGAAAAATGTTTCCAAAAATTCCCATAATGTAACTTTCCAGATAACCATTTTGTACCAGTATTTGGTTATGAGGATGATGCCACACCTCCCCACATAGGAGAACCATGGTCTCCTGATGTCCATAAAGACTATAGGCCTCCATCATATTCTGGTCCAAGTCCAGCAGAACCTAAAGTTACTGTTCGAGCTTATGCAGGGCCAATGTCACCATCAAAGGTAGATGAATCAAGCATTATACAATCAAAACTCCACTTATGGCCATCTCTATGGCCACCACTTATGGTCACCTCCACAACCAGGCTAGGGGTGGATTTAGGAGAGGGGTGCAGGGGTACACACCCTCCTCTTGAGACAAAGGTGTTTAATAAAATGATAATTTTTTTTCCAATCAAGGCAGCAGAATTCCATCATCAGTGGAAAACTCCACCTACTACTCCAGAAGAAAGAGAAAAGTATGTTGATGTCAGGAGAGGAGACAGTACACGTGGACTAGAAAGAATAGGAAGGTACAGTTCATGAACATGTATGTGGCAATGAGTGGAAAGCTGTAACACTATATAAATGGAAAGTACTTACACTGTACATTACCAAGTTTTTGAGCCTTGGGTTTTGGTCAGAGTAAAAGTACATGGCCTACATGTGTCTCTCTCACCCCAAGTTAATTCATATACAAACTCTTTGGTGCTGGACTGAGCTTGCCAGTCCCCTCTCCCCCTTCCACTTTCCTACACACATAGTGCATACAGTGCGTTTGTAAAAGGCTTGACCTCTTGGCTTTTTATTGCAGAAGTCTTGCACATTCTCAAAACATTCCATGGGTTGAATACTGGAACTTTCTGGGAACCTACATTGATTTAGCTCAGCCTTCAGGCTTGAAATGTTTTGAAGAATACTTGAATGGCCAGTTAACTAAGAGAAAAACATCATGGACTGCTGGAAGAGAGCAACCAGGGAATGTGTTCTCTACCCCTGTTAGCATGAGAAGTGGTTCTGGTAGTGTTTTCATGGAGGAAGGAGAAATGAGTTTCACTCAAAGAGCTAGTGACACATCTCCACCAACATTACATGAGTACAATGCTTCAAAAGACATTCCTCAAAGTACTAATGATGCTTCTGAAATTCTGGAGCAGTTCAGCAAACTAAACCTTGAGGACAAAACCTCACCTAGTAACTACACTTTATCAGAATCCCCTGATAGCAGAATATCTTCATTTAGTTCTGTTAGTGAAGATAATGACTTATTTTTGTGCAAGAAAAACTTGTTTACTCAAATAAATGAGATGGACGTTGACGGAGACTCAAACCCCTCACATAACGTTAAGAAAACAGATATTCAGGATAGCTGTCATCATAACGACAAACTTTCACCATTGCACAGTTCTTCAGAGCTTGGAGAATCTGAAAGAATTAGTAGTGAAATAACGCCACCTTCTAAGAAGGAAACAAAGTCAGACAGATCATCAGTGGAAAGCACTGATAGCGTGTTCCATGAGAAAAGGGAAGGCTTGCCACTGTTTATTAATGGGTAAGTTTGATGTTGAAAAATTTGCTTGGCAGGGATGTTACAATCATTTGAAGGGTTCCATGTGAAAATGGCCTAGGTGACTTTCTGAATATATTTTTCCAATGGTATAAAATGGTATAATTAACTTTCCTATGTTGGGAAAATGAATCTCAGTACAATCATCAAAAAGTCACTGAGGTCATTTTCACAGGAAACTCTTCATTTTGTATAGTTCATTTGGGTTGCCTGTGTGTTTTCTGTCTCTGCGGGATTACAATCTGCATGTAAGACCTGAAAATGCAGTACAAATTACAGCCCTGTTACTTTGCAAATGTGGAGAAGTTGTGTCAAACTCTGTGCAATTCTGTCCGTAATTGTTTGACTGGAGTGTACATTGAGATCTGGAAACACCTTTTTCATCATTTCAAATCCTTTGACCTAATAGTTAGTTTTGGATGAAAGTTGGAATAACTTTCTCATTTTTGTTCCTAACCACTTCCCCCTTTTCATTCTTACTTGTTACTATTTCTCAATGGGAGTGAATTCCTGTATTTTATCATAAAAGCAGTTTTTTGTCTATCTACAGTTCTTATCCCACCAAAACTGACTTGGATGTACTGAGAGCTCTTGAAGGCATTTCCATCTCACATGACACTTATCCACTGGTAGCTGAATGGCACAACAGAGTGTTGTCATACACAACTACTACTAGGGAAAGGTAATTTAAAATGTCTTTTTTGGCTGTGCAAATCTACAGGTAAAATCAATACAATAGGGAACAAGTGCAACAACGTCCATACAAAATGAACGAGAGCAGAACATTTTCCAATCTGATCCAAACTAACTCAGGAAATAATTTTTAGGTGTCCAGATAAGTTTTTCTAAACCACCTTTGAAAAATTGGTACAAGTATGTGCTGGCTAGTCACATGACTATTTTCAAAGTTTTTTTAAGAGTGTGCATTGGGCCAAATATGGGTCATGTGATGATTTCTATTATTTTGTGTTTACAGCTGGCCAAGTCCTGGTTCACCTCTGTGTAGAAGTCGATACAAATCAATGTTACCGATGAGTTGTTGAAAGTCCAGCTTGTGAGGCAGGTCAAACATCTTGCATTTTGTACAAATGTTTATCCCACACCATTGAAAATAAAGCCAATCAGACAGCAGGAAAGCCATTGTATAATTTTATTTGGCAGTATTCAACTGTCTCTTCCCATTAGACATTGCAGTAATTGGCTGTATGTTTTATGATGTGGGATAAAATTTATCCTAGATTGAGAGCTTTATATTAGAAAACATATTCTATATAGCACTATACTGTATTTTTATAAGACAAAACCACCAGAACAGTGGCCATATCAGCGTCGTCAGCACTCCTTTATCAGTGTCACAGCTATTGTGATTACATGTGGTCATTACATGGATTTATGATATTGATTGTATTACATGTGATTACAACTCACTCATTTTTATAAAGAAAAAAACCAAGGTCATGTTTTATAGTCTGTCAGGCTGTTAAGGCGTGATACCATCCTACTAAAACCTTGATGAAACTATGTTCACAACTATAAATAATTATATACACTGACAAATTATGCTGATAAAAAGAGGAATTATTAACATATAACAAAATAGCTAAGAGCTAGTAAAATGATAGCATGTATATGGGGATATGTGTAGCAAACATTTAAATTGCAATAATTATTTTATTGAACTGTTTATGCATGTAATTTATTAAAAAACTATATTAAATATCACATAAAAACACTTGATCCTAAACAATTAATACAACCCATAATTCCTCTTAGTTGCATTAGTGACTTCACTTTTGAAACAGTTGTATTCTGTAACATGCATATTGAATAAGACTCATCAACTTCAATGAACATGCTATAAATTTAAATTATGAAGGAAAGGTCTAGAACAAAAATAAATGAAATTGTGGTAGTCCTATACGAGTAAACTAGTACGTGTAATTTAGTGTGAGAGATCGTGTATTCTCTTCCTCCTTCTATTCTGTAGTAGAGGTTATGTGGTAGTCAAGGTATTGAGGGGGTTCGTTAAGGGCTGGGCACCAGGCAAATTGACTAACTGTGGACTGTGGGTTGGTGGGTTGGTTGGTGGGTTGTGCCTGGCTGTCTTGGACAACTTAAGACACCTTTTGGTAACAAATATATCTGTTTCTTGTCTTGATGTCTCAGCCACATGCCCCCAAATTCAAAGTGTTAATGATTTTACCAAGGCCATGCAGTTAAATGGCCAGTATTGTTCATAAGGAAGGCTTGCTACTAATGTAACTCTTTCCCAATAATGAAGGGTTTCCTGTGAAAACGACCTAAGTGACTATTTGATGGATATCCAGAGATTAATTTTTCAGCATAGGAAAATTGGTTAATATCATTTCATACCATTGAAAAAATATCATCAAAAAAGTCACTTGGGCCATTTTCACATGGAACCCTTCATTATTGTATTTTACATATTTAGATTTCCTTAGTCTTATCCCAAGATTTATATGTATTGATCTGAACCGTTAACAAATGTATCAACACCTTTCCCCTTTCTCACACCATTCTTCTTTTCTCCTTTATTTACTATCGATTTAAAAGGTTTTCTATCAAAAATGTATTCTTTTCTCTGGCGCTCAACTATTTGTATGCTGCCGTCAAAGATCAGAAAATGGTGCTACTCCTTTAGGCAAATTCAACAACTTTTCAAGTCTTTGGTCATCTATTAGTCGATTTTCTCTTTTTCTATTGCAGTGGTTATGAATTATGTGCAAAATTCCACAGGGATTTTTCACTCGGAAATTGCCATACGCCTTCAACAAGAAGATAAGAACATTTTCTACTCCTATGACATTAGGTCGATACTCCAGGTACTTGAACATTTCTCCAGGAAGAGGTTTTACGAGATTCATTACAAAAGCATCATGAGATCCAATGTACTTGGATGTATTTCCGCAGAAATCCTTAACCCCACACACTGCGATCTGCGCGGGTGTTTCCCGTCTTGTTAACGCGTAAATTGTACCTTGTTGCAGAGTGCTTACGTTAAGTTTGTCAAAGCCATCGCCAATGTAGCAATCAGCGTTCATTATGACACTAGTTTTTGAGGTTAAAACGGTTGATGCGTAGATTAGAGCATCACTATATAGCATTCGTCTACCAATGTTCTCTAGCTGTAGTTTCCAGTGAGAATGAGGAACAAGTAAAGGAATGAATTCCATGGTGTCACGATCTTCGCATAGTATATGAACTTTTTCTACCTAGAAATTTGATCAGAAAATAAAACTTTATTAAAGACCTTAGTGTACGAATATTTGGCAGCAGGAATCACTTTTAATGTTCTTAACCAACCATCAAAGTCAATGGTAAATTACAATTTGATCATATATTCGGCGAATGCATGGTAATTAAAGTTTTACGCTTTAATGAATGCCTTTTTAATAACTGATATATATGATCACTTGCCAAGCTGAGGCGCGTGATATGTTCATTCAGTACAGATCATGCTGATGGCCCAGCAATCGTAAATTTTGAACATGTTCGACGAATTCGGGCTTGCGCTCGACTTTAAAGCTGTGCAACGCTATCGATAACATTTTTCATCGTATTTAGATGTAAAAGAAAATTGCGCGCGTCGATTTTATCATCATTAATTATGTTACATACTGTAGGCTGCCAGAAAAAATCGTGTCACAGGGCCTTTTTATAGCACTATATATCAGTCAGTTGAATTACTCCCTGGAAGTACTAGCAGCCTGATACCTCAGACGGCAGGTGTGTCATACAGCTCTCACTAGAGCGTGTGATGAGATTAAGTGTCTGAAGTATCGGCCTACTTACATGTCCCGTGGTGGTGGTAGTGATGGTGGTGGTAGTAGTGGTATAGTTGTAGTAGTGGTGGTAGTGGTATAGTGGTAGTAGTGGTGGTAGTTGAGGCGGTAGTGATGGTGGTGGTAGTAGTGGTATAGTTGTAGTAGTGGTGGTAGTGGTATAGTGCTAGTAGTGGTGGTAGTTGAGGCGATAGTGGTGGTAGTGGTGGTGGTATTGGTAGTGGTGGTGGTGGTGTGTGTGTGTGTATGTGGTATTGGGGGGGACACAGTGGAGTTGGGCACTTGGTCAGAAGATATGGTTGGGTATATGTATGTAAATTAAGACCGGTAAATTAAATGACTTTTTCAGCCCTTATCCGAAATTAATCTTGTTTTCTTACCATTAAAAATCCATTAATTAATTCAGATTAATTAAAGCCGGTCTCACAAATTTTGCGAGCGTAAGAAATTCAACGGAACCTGTTCGTTGCGCCACACGTTCATATTCGTTTAATATTAAGAGTTCCCCGACCTACCAATGGATGATTTACGTTTCGTTCTAAGGCTTCAATGAATTCCTGTTGTCTTTGATGTATTTCATGGTCAGGACTGTCGCTGCCATTGAGCAACACAGGAAACTGTATGATTAGATGAAGGAAGCCAGGATTATCGATGGCTTGAAATTCTGTGATTAATAGGAAAATAGCAAGGCAATCAATATAGATTGTTTTTTTACACACTTGTATCCATCTATCCGTCTGTCCATCCATTCGTTCGTTCGCTCGCTCGCTCGCTCGCTCGTTCGTTCGTTCGTTCGTTTGTGTGTTTGTTTGTTTGTTTGTTTGTTTGTTTGTTTGTTTGTTTGTTTATCGGCTATTCATTAATTTATTCATTCATTCAATCAACTATCCATCCATTCTTTAATTGTGTATTTATTCATTAATTCAATCCCTCTTTTTTATGTATTCAATGAATGTCATTTATGCACCATATTTTCGTTATTCCAAAAACAGTTGAATCAGTAAACCATTGTCACGATGGAGCTCTTAAAGCAGAAACTAGGTAACAGTATAAAAATAACTGAACTCGTAAAAATCTGTTCTAGTTTCGACTGCATTGCTATAAATACAAATTGATTGTTACTAACCTTTGGTTGTAATGACTTCTTTGATCACCATTAAAATCTTGATGGAAACCAAAACCACGCATGTCAAAAAGAAAACCCAGCGAGGCAGTAAACGTAATTTTGATGAAAATATCTTATATATTATGTTCATTTTGCTAGAGATTCTTTCGGCCCATCAGCGAAATCCAATCATGGAAAAATAGTTTAAAATTGACTTGTTAATGTACCAGATGTAGAATCAAATCTTGAAAATTAATCAAAAATGAATAAGTTATGCCTTTGTTAGATTTTGATTTTTTTATCCAAAGCAGTAATTTTTTAGATTCCATTTTTCAAGCGAGCAAAGAGGAGTTTCTTTCACGTGTGTACCTGCTAGAGGTCACTCACTAGCTCTGGACCAACAGGTTGTCATGGAAATAGTGCTCCAACAGAACTTGCAAGTTAAAAACTCATGAAAGTCGATAACTTTTGTCTTTTCATCTTTTTTATTTTCTTTCCTTTCGTCTTTCTGGTCCTTTTTTCTTACTATGCCTTCCCCTTTAGTAGTTTTGAATGAAATTGAGATTTATATACATGTATATACGTTTCCATTTTTTGTTACCAAGAACGACTGCCATATCATATATTTGTTTGATAATTAACACGACTATAAAACGATGAAACCTTTCTGGACTTTTTATCTTTCATCGTTTTCTTTTATTGCAAAAATAAGACAGAAATGAAAACTAATAATTTGGTAACTTTATTTGTTCTACTTAATTATTCATTCACTGGTTTTAATTCATCTATTGTGATATCGTTTATTCTTCTATGGGTTATAACCAAAAAATATAATATCTTTGTCCCTTCCAACACGAGTTTAACCTCGTTTTTTCTAATATAATCCAGTATTCTACAATTTCACATCAAAATCTTCATTTTAACACTGTTAAAATCCGTAACTATAATTCATATTTCTTTGTATTTATTTTGGGTAGTTAATTACAAAGAGCATTTTACAAGACATCTCTAGCTTGCGCCAATCATTTGAATGGCAAAGTAAAAATGTCTGGTAGTACTCTACTCAGTATATGCGACAATGTATCAGTATCTATCCAACATAGGTATACAAAGACAATTTCTTTGAATATATATACTATCATATATGGTGTGCTTTTCCGACTAGTTTACAGAGTAAACGTCGCGGCAGCTCCGCCCGCCAAAAGTTAATGCATATAAAAGGGTTGAGATTTCATGAAATGTAGAGTAGACTTAAGGGGCTAGAGAGCATCCAACTCGAAAATGTATGTGAAAAGGTAACATTTCCTTTGAAAGGTGTATAAAAAGGGAAATCTTTTTCTCGAAAATGGTATAAACGGTAAGGGTGTTGACCTTGAAGTAGAGCATACCCGTGTAACATTTGGTTGAGCAAACATCAAATCTTTACTTGTTTTATGGTTAACCATAACGATTCCAAATAACTGGTAAGATATGCATCTCGACAGTTAGTTTTACAGCATAAATTTGAACGAAAGAAATATGACTATGGAACTAGAATAACATCCTAAATTAAAAATCTAAACCTGTAGTGAAAAAAATATCCTTATACGATATACATATATGTATTAACGGTTTCTTTCCAAAAATATTTTTCGGGAATATATAATTATATAAACATTTGACTAACCCACCCCTCCCCTCTCATTCTTATGTAACCTTTAGTTTTCATACATTGTAAAAGTAAAAATCTTGCAATACAGAATTCTTGCCTCGTTTCTAGTCTCCTTCGAGATTAAACTGTACGACCGCACCGCATGTTTTCAAATTATGTGTACTCTTTGCGACGCGCAGGCAACACGCGGTTTTTGGGAAAAAAACTATTTCTTGGGATTCCTGTGTTCTCGGAGACTTCACAAAACAGGAAACCCGAGAGACAGCTTTCGTCCCCCAAAATCGCGAGTGTTGCCTATGGAGATTAGTTTGCGTACTGTTCCAGACATACAAAAAATCACTGCGTCATCATCTTCAATAATCTACGTCCAGTGATATCGGTAAAATGGCTCAACTTTGAGTTGATCTAGGCATCTGTGACATTAATTAATTAGTTAACTGGCGCGATTTGAAATTCATAGTGTTTTAGTACATCATTCAATATAGCCTTAAATGTTTGTTATTGATCGACTACCTATACAATGTTGCTGGCAGCGTTGGGTCTATCCGACTATAATAATGATTTCACTGTCGGTAGGTACCAGAATTCGCTCAGCAACATTGCAAAGGAGTGTTGGGGATCTATTCTCATCAAGATCCACTACGCGCGCCTCAAAAAGCCAATCGTATAGTTCCAACAATGGGCGATTCCAGCTATCACAGTTCCCTTGATTCCCAGTGCCCATAAATTATAGCTGAAATCGCCAATTCTGGCACTAATTGTAGTCTTCAGATTATTATTAATTGTTTGACGGACTTCTGCATGCTGTTCACATCATGAGAAAAATCCAGTCTTATCAACGACGCGGTCTACAACTGGATATAAATCTCCTTGGGTTTTGTGCATAACTGTTGATTCCATCGCGGCTTTGAAGTGCAGCTTCATTGCTCAGCTGATTCATCCACGACTTCCAAGAAAGCACAAAACATTGAACATCGTGACGACATCATTTACTCCTCTGCTTGATAATTCCGTTCTAATATTGCTCGAATTCTGACGATACATCACTACTATCGATGTGTGATTCCCGTACATCGGACATAGATACCGATGGTCGTGTAGTCCGTTTGTCCTCCTTCCGCCTTTCACTCCTTGGTGACTTCTTGAGTAAAATATTAGGGGCCGATTGGGCGCGGTCTTTTAGTGGGTACGAACAAGATGCACTGAAATCCTTTGCTTCAAACACTAACGGTGATTCTCTTGTAGGCTGAGAAGACGATTGTACTTCAGGTTTTCTTTTAACGAAAGTTTGTTTTTGTCCTTTTTTCTTTGATTTTGTTTCCTCTTCTTCCTCGCTTGAGGATGAAGGAGATTGTGTTTTTTGAGGTTTGATCCTAAATACTTGTTTCGTTGTGTGTTTTTTCTGTGACTCCGAGGGACTCTCCTGGTCATTTCCGTTGCTTTCAACTTTTTGTTCAGCTAATCTTTTACGCTTATGTCTCTTTATAGTCCTCGAAACTTTACTCCTTCCACTGGAGGGACTAGTCATTTTCCCCTCATCTTGTCGCCTGTGTTTTTTGGCGCGAGAATAGTCCCTAGCGCTAGCTGAAGCATTGCGACCCCGTTCCGAGTCAGTCGAGGTACTCTGGACAGGAATTCTTTTTCCATTTTTTTGTCTTAGATTTGCTGTTGTTACGATACGGGGGTCCGAGTACATGTCCGACAGGGCCTGAACAACATCCGGTCCCTGGGTAGAAAAAGTCTCAGGTACATGCCACGATACGGGAGAGTCTTTAGATTTCTGATTCTTGATTGGTGAAGCCGGCGTAAAAGGGGTAAACGGAACAAGCCTATAGTACTCCTCAGGGGCTGGTGATATCTGAAGAGGTGATGGCGGCACAGGTTCGGGTTCAACTGCTTCTTCTTCAGCCTCTTCTGCTTCGTCTGGTTTTTGCGAAGGAAAAAGAAAAGAGCCTGAGCGCTTTCCTTTTTGAACGACTTCTTCAACATCAATATCTTCTTCTTCTACTGCTTCTTCTAGTTTCTTCTCCGGTAATTGTTGTTCTTCCTCAGGGGGTCCCGGACCATACGGAAAATAAAACAGTGGTCCCACCTTCCCTGGACTACTATCTACGTTTTCTCCCTCGCCAGACGAAAACATGGATTCCCAGTAAAACTGCGTGTCTTGTCCACCAAGAGACTGAGAAATGGCGCGAAACCTGCCTTTAAGGACGGCTGCTTGGACAATCTTCCACATGGACTTGGCTTTTAGTTTTTCTGGTGATGATTTAGAGATCTGAAGTAAACAACAACACAACAACATGATTTTTAGCTTTAGTTTAACATTATGGTGGGTTGGAATACCATCGAGGTCAGAGATTTTTTTCTCTGCCTTGTTAGGGTAACAGATCGTAGGATAACCGCTCGGGAAGTTTCTTCTGTGGGATTTCTCTTCTGGTACTAGCTGCATCTTTCATCCATACTTCAACTTCATCTTATCACAATTTCTACGCGGTCTTACATTATCAACATTAAAATCATCTTTTACTATAATTATAGCCATCATAATCATCACACACAATTACTTCATCATTGCAATCGTTACAGTCAGATATTTTGTTCACTAGCCTTTGTTCTTGGTGCTTCTTGTTCACCTTCTGAACCATACTCTTGATCAGTATAATGCGCCTAAAACAAATTCATAATTAATTTAGAGACGATTGAAAAGTATCGGACGATGTCATGTGCAATTTCCGGGATGATTATGAGAGAGGATACAAGCGAGAATTTTTGGATAGAGCTTCCTCTGCAGATTCCCTTTTTGGAGCTTGGGCCAGCACCCACGCGTTGATATCCAAACGTGGCATTGTTCGGATATTTGGAATGACTAGCTTCAGTACGCACTGCATGCAAAATTGCAGCGCGTGCAATTGGTTGGCAGTAAAAATGGGTCAACAGGACCCTTCAAGTGACACCCATCAGTCTCTTTGTTATGCATACTTTTACAGAAACTACATTTGCGTTACAGAAGTCTCTTACCTCTCTGCTATGTATCAAGTTCCTACACAAATAAACTTCCTTAGTGATATCAATTCCCTGTGCACCCAGCTCGGCCAGCGCTAAAAACACGTCTCCAATGGCAACCTTTCGTGAGAACCGATCATAGCGGCAAATATGGAAGTCAAGTGTCTGGTGCGCAAGCTCAGACTGCGCAAGGTGAAATTCGTAGACCTCTTGGAAGGAAACGTTGATTGAAGCTTCGTATGGTTGGACTGGTTCACCTATTAGTCGTAGAGGAAGTAGACGTACGCCAACATATGTGGCGCTGATATCTCGCTCCATGGGAATGTCTTCACCGCGTATTAGTCGCACACGAAGGACGGACCTTAAGGAGGGAGATAGATTGAATGAGTTTCGTTAAATCAAGAATCATTGCATTCTTTATTTGATACATACATTTAGTACATTTCACCTCACGTGTTGACTTTTTGTGATGGGAGGATGGGAGCGGGGAGTTGGAAAAGGGAATCCAATTAAAAGCCTTGTGCATGACAAGAAAGAAGAACATTATGTTAAACAAGCGAAGAAGGCAGGTATGACCCAGTGTCTTGCTTCTTTGTCAGTCATATTACATGCAGTCAGGTTGTTTACCTTTGCTGGTCGTATTGTAAAGCGAAGTAAAGTCTTCCCAAATCAATTTCTTGGTGTTCATAACCTTCAAGTTCAACTTCATCGTCAACATCAGTTAAAGGAACAGACCCCTAGACATATAATTTATACCATGTAAGTCAGATATTCAAAAAAATATTTAATTTGGGTATCTTCGGGTACTTCATACGACCCGGCACAAAGTGTAATGAAAATATTCAACAAAGATGTCACGTGGACAACTGTTGCCGTTTTCATATTAGAATGATTAACAAACGTGGCGCGCGCTAACAAATTGACGACGTCAAGAAGAGGGCGCTAAAACAAGCGTCTTGAAAGTGACGTTGTCAGGCATCTCACACCCTGTTGTTTCGTCGCGTCGCGTCGCGTTTGCTAAATTAGCCTATTAATTATAGATACCCGCGCGCGGGCGCTCAGAGTAGTTAAAATTTTGACCAAACGTGAAATTTGAATGAAGAACGTGAGATTATTGACTCAAAAAACATTTTCTTTGGAATTTGTATTATAACAAACGTAAACTCAGCTCACGATGACATGATTATATTACTGTAGGGGTTAAGGTGGGGGCAAAATAAAAAAAAAAAAAGACGAAAAAGACAAGAGTTGTCTAAAAGTTCAAAGCGCCCTATCAACCACCATCACCAAAAAACATTCAAACTATCTCTCCCCTTCATACTTAAGAGTGTACCCACCTCAGAAATGTCAGGGCGTGGCTGCACATGTGTTATTGTTACTTTTGGAAGTCCTTCTTCGCCCTCAGGGACAAATCCCTTCTTAAATGCACTGCTTCCCTCGTGGTTTTTGTCAAGCCATTCCTCTACACGACTGTATTTCTTCTGTTTCTTCCACATCGTCCACGTCACAGCTATGTACACACATATCATGACGAGGATAATCAGAAGGACGGTGATGGCCAGCTCAAAACGTTCCATTATCTGTATAAATTGAAAGAAACAAAAGTGAAACCTTTGACATCGACCAGCTAGGACATGAAGTGGTCGTTATTGGTGGTTGTTGTTGTGAGCTTGTGTACGAGGAACAGGATGTAGCCTGATTATCCAGGGATAGTCGTGCAAATTCTCGCCGGGTTCCTTTCACACTGCAAATTGGTCTTAGTTCGGCCGTTAATTGGGCCGGACAAGACGCTCATCCATGAATCAATCAATCCGCGCTTATCAGGGGTAATACTAACACTTTTTACTGTCCGAGTGATCGGTGTTCGTATCAAGAATTAGGTTCCACTATGTGCCAACTGAAAAATTAATCGACCAGCAAATGTATATTACTTGACTAATAACTAGGTTTCGTTTGAATATAACAGAGTTTCGAGTAATATTTTTTCCTTGTATGTCCGGATTGGCAATAACCGGGAACGTCTGATGCCGATAAGAACATGTAAGAATAAACACACGATTCAAGAAGTAAACACAGCCAATTAGTAGCTATTCTAGAATCGAAGAGAGTGTATTTAATCAGAAAAGGTAAACGACGAATGATATGCATAAGAACATGTAAGAGTAACTACACTATTCAAGGAATAAACACAGCCAATTGCCAGCAGCTATTGTAGAATCGAAGAGAGCAAATTTAATCTTGCGACCACGAAAGGCTCAACGAATTTATCCACACAAACAATATTTGTTTACCAATTTATCTTTCCTTAGCACCTATTTGATAGCTTTAATTGCCTTCTTTTAGATTTAAGAGGAATTTTCGAGTGTTTTTGTGTACAAAATAAGCAAAATAGTACGAATATACCGTTTAGAAGTACAAAACTGCCAGGACAAGTAGCAACGCCATGTAATTTAGTCAGACGCTTGTTAGGATTAGGTGTGAGAGTATCGAGTTATCAAAGGAACGTTTTAAAATTTAAATGTCCACGTTAACTATTAGCATAAAACTTTAGTTAGTACACCTTTATAAGTTATGAATTAGTGGACAGCAAGGTTTTTGAAAGAAATAATCTTTCCAATTGTTCAGCTTTATGTGAGCTTAATGTTGTTGTTATATAAGTTGCAGATGTCACATAATCAAAACCTGTTCTTGACTGTAACATGACTTTACAGATCATCTCATGGCAAAATATATCTTTCAAAAATAGAGTCTTCGATTGACTAGATAGCCTTAATAATTCTTGTAAATGAACAATTTTTGTCCACATTCTAGAAGTACAACGTGTTCGTAACATATCGTAAACAGCTGAGACAGGCATCCGAGGTACAAAGCTCACCACATGATACGAACCACAATAATCAAGCTTTACCTCCATTTTTCCAGTGTTTTGGCTGTTTTTTTCAAAGCATTCTATCAAGTGAGTATTTGCAAGCCAACAAGGCTACATTGGTTGGGTAATATTTCTTCTTGACGGGACATCTTTGTAAAGGCACGTATTTAAATCACGCAAATAGCGATTATGGGTGCGGGGGACGCGCATTATTCAACGCTCGCGTCAGATGTTGCTATGGTGATATCAATTACATAAATCCACAAGCGTGTTAGGAACTTCCTCACTGTTCAAACAAGGATTGCTTAATGTGGATGTCCAAGTGGCGTTTTATGCGTGGTCTATAAACCATATCGCGATCGTAGAAGGAAAACAGAAGAATGGTGATCAGGAATCAATAAGAAAGTGACGACGAAAAAAAAAAATGAATTTGTGCACGAGAGCAACGAAGGAAGTGCATGTAAATGAAGGAAATTAAGAAAGAAAGGTCGACGGAAAGGCTGAAAAGAAATTAAAAGATTGAAAAGAGAAACTAAGAAGAAAGAAAGATTGAAAGAAAGACTAAAGGATAAAAGAAAGGAAAAAAGAAAGAAGGGAAGAAATTTAGAAAGGAAGAAAGAAAGGAAAATAGAAACGAAAAACGAAAGGAAGGAGGGGAGAGGAGGAAGGGAAGAAAGAAAGAAAGAAAGAAAGAAAGAAAGAAAGAAAGACAGACAGACAGACAGACAGACAGACAGAGACATAAATGATGATCAGAAAAGATGGCTATCCAAAGTACAAATTTTCTAACATATCTCTAACCTGAAGAAATTTGCCGCGGTTAAGCTGCTCTCTGAGTCGTACCGTAAGTCAGTACAGCCTATATAGCGCTAATGACGAGCAAAAGCGATTGACACTCACTGGTAAGATTTCTAGGCTAGCTGTTAATGTGATATTTATGGCAGTGCGAATTTGTTCTTGTGATCTACTTATGACCCCAGCTTCTCCGACACACGTGGTCGAATTTCTTGATTTGTCATAACATGTCTGACAGGCATTGAATTATGTAATATTGATGTTTTAAGAACGCCTATTGTTGCTGAGTCAGAAACAAAGAAAGTTAGATCCAATGGATTTTGAATTTGAAAGAAATAAAGAAGTTAAATAGGAAGGAGGAAAGAAAGAAAGAAAATGAAAGAAAGAAAAAGAGAAAAGGAAGAAAGAATGAAGAATTGAAAACGAAAACAAAATCGGAAATGAAACGAAAGAAAAACAAAAAAGGTAACGTATGAAAATAGGAATAAAACGAAATGAATAGAAAAAGTTAAAGAATAAGAATTGCATAAATTGTCGTTTTTACAAAGTAGTCCATTTCTGCACACCTGGTATCTAGTAATTGTCCAATCAGGTTTGACACGACCAACAACAGTTGAACTTACCTCATTAATATCGAAAAATACTTCCCACATTACATCTGCTAGCGCTTTTACTAATTATTATTTTTTGAAACCTCTTCCTTTACTGTTACGAGAAGGAAATACGTAAATTATTTCTTGAAGCGGTAACAAGACTCAGCAATAAACAGCTGATGATAAGAACAGTTAATTAAAAAAAAAAAAACGAAAAAGGCTGAACTGGTAAAACAGCTAGATCTAAAACGATCGAGAAATTTATCTTTTAAATACGCGAAAAGATAAATGAAAATTATATATTTTTGAATATAAGTCAATATTGTTGAATTGGAAATCTTAATTTATCTGTATTATAAAGTGCATGACAAATATCCGTCGATTTTCATTCATTGAAATCCTTGCCTACTTTGTACACCGTTTTATTCAAGAAAAACAATCGCATTAAAAAGCACCAATATCAAGTGCTAGCTATAGAAAATTTTGTCGCCTTTAGAGTCTCTACTGTTAGGCAAAATTCTATTCGTCGAGGAAAAAATAAGAAATAACTAGAACAATTCACTTCTAATAGTTTATAAGCCGATATGATGTGCCTATCACAGTTAGCCGCGCTTCGTGGCAAATCCAGGATGAGACACGCAGTTAATGTCAAGTCTTAACTCATAAATTGTACAAATTTCCTAGCGAAAACACTTAAAATTACACGATAATTTTTCAATAATAAACTTCATTATCAACTTTTCCTTACCTCGAATTATTTTCTTCTTCATTTACATTCTCCGCATGAAGAATAAAAACAATATGAAGACGACTTTTGCCAACTGTTGAATTTGAATTTGTTCATCTACCGTCAGATGACAACAACTGAGCGGGGTATAGAGAACATTGTGTGGTTAAAATTATCGGACAACAAAAGTCTAGTCGAGCAGAATAGTGTGACGAATAAACCATGGGCAGGATAATTTTACGTTCGTTTTCGTTGGGATACGAATTTTACACTTTGAATGGACCAAAGTTCTAACGGTTGTTGACCACTCGTGCACGGATCATTAATATTCAATGTTGTGCCGAAAGGAAATGAATTCTTTTGTTTCGCGAAAAGAATTGTTTTTTAAAAAATTTGTCTGCAAACCATGCGTAAAACTATGATAAAAGTTGCAACGGAACAAAATATTCATACTGATATAAAAGTTTGTCAAGTAACAGTTTTATTTTTGGACATAGGATATGGGGAAAAAAGGATGAAAATGTTTGTCCACGTGTCTGCTTGCCAGAAGTTAATGCTCCATGATCAGCTGGGCTTAGCCTATTTCCGGCATTCGTTTTTATAGGAAAAACCGGGTAAACTCCAATTTTCGCAACCAAAATATTAACCAAAATATCATCAAAAATACCAAAATCTAAAACGTCTGTTTATATTTCAAGACTAATATATCAGTTTGAATAAGCCAAGCATGAGGAAATACTAAATATTGGCTTTACTTATATCATGTGAGGTCTCGAGTTAATTAATTAATTTTCTTGACGTTGTGGTGTCTTTTCGTTTTAAATATTAACGTTTCCTCTGTTTTTCTTTCTGTTCTCTATAATAGAAACTTCAAGACACATTTTTGCTTCAAAAATAGAAACATTCTATAAAATATGTCAAAAACAAATTGAAAGAAGACAAATTCACAGAAATAACGGTTTACCAAATTGTCGCGTATACACAATATATGTACATTTGTGTTCTCTATGATCGTGTTATTATTCGGTACAATTGCCTCCATTGTTTAGTTATATAGCCGAACGAGATTGTTTTTTATTTATATTCATAAGTTATATTGAAACGAGGCGAGGGCCGGGTTTCCATTCAGATTACAAAAAAAAGAGCGTGTGGATGTTTATTATAATATCTGTATAATTCGTTTTGGATTTGAATCTGAAATTGTGTATAGTTTTGCCAAAAGCCTTTGTTTTTCACCCATAGATTTTTTGGTCTCATACAAATCACACAAATTGAAATTGTTAAATTTAATAATGGAAAAATTTGAAAGATGGGAACCTAGCTCGTGCTCAACTCAAATTGATGTTACAAAATGTAACAATTTGAATTTGAATCTACATCTGTTTCAATCATATCTTGAAATTTCCAATTATGAAAATCTGAAAAAAATGTTCAAAAATATGAAACTCCTTTGTGCTTCAAACTGGGCTGAATTAAATTGTTTGGCAACTCCTACGATATTTACACAGTTTAAAGCCTTTTATTTAATTTTTCATTCATTCAAATGTATCATCGGGTGACATAACGCCTAAAGAGGATACAATTCTAATCGTTTACCACTTATTTAGAAAATTAAAAACCCCAGGAATTCCTGTCATTCCCGCTTATGAGCGCTCAAATCTAGTTTGAGAGTCTAAAACGCATTTCAAAGGAGAACAACACTGAGTTCTACTTAGACTATGAAAAGATGCAGAAAAGCACGTGATGGCGGATTTCATATTTTCCCTGAGTCGCTGTAACTGGTCGGTAACAATTTGACAATCGCCGGTGATCATGCCCAGAATAATGAATAATGAATAACGGTTTGAGAATGCTTTGGAATAACTGAATTATTGCATCTTGAAACCCAAGGAATAATGAATAATGACAAGATGAAAAAGGAATAACAAATAACACAAAAATGGAAAAAGAATAAGGAATCAGTATGGGAAACAATTAAATGATGCATTCTTGAGAAAACATGTTTTGTGAATAGTGAATAATGGTACCCCTATTATTCTGCTTCCGCCCCCGATCGAATTATGTGACAATCAACTTTTAATCGAAACCCATGTACACGTGCTGTAGTTGCCGTCCACACTAGCTGGGCTCGGTTTTTGGCTGAGATTGAGCCTAAACGGGCCAGTTTTATATTTTCTTGTTCCTTTTTTTTTTTTTTTTTTCTTTTGTCAGTCTAACAAAATGTTTCAGTGTAGCTAGCGAAGACAGTGTAGAAAATATTTTTTTACCTTGTGAACAGGGGAGGGGGAGGGAGAAGGGGAAGGAAGGGAAGGAACTTGGGGAGGGGAAATGGGAAGGGAAAGTCTGTAGTAATTCTATTCATGACCTCCCTTCGCCTCTTTGAAATAAGACTCAAATTGTAGCCTATAGCAGTCAATACCAAATTAACACAGCATGTTGTTTTGTTTCTTTGAGAAATCTCCCCTTTAATTTCCCCTACTGAACCCAAGTCTCTTTCCTTCCCCTTCTCCTCCCCCCTCCCCTGAGACCGTTCACAAACTATTTTTTTTTGGGGGGGGGAATGTAATACGGATTAATATGGACGTTCTCTGGTCATTTTAAGATACGGGTTATAGCACACGCAGTACGGAACGCAAAAGATCGTAATTGGTGCTGTAAGATCGACGCGATTAAAGGTGAAGTGTTTTCATGAACTTGCCATCGCGACTTTTTTGTTGTAGTCATGTAATGAGGGGGACGTAAGGGTTTGCGGTTATGCGGTTTTGCGTTATTTTTGATGCGGTTTTGCGGTTATTTGTTATTTAACCTGCGATTTTGCGGTTTTTGACTTCACATTTTGTATGCGGTTTGCGGTTTTGGGAATTTTGATGATTTTTGTTGCGCCTTTTTTCTCAATTTTGTTTGCGGTTTTGCGGTTTCTATACCCCCTTTACGACCCTCTCTGTAATGCACTGAATTGTGGCCATCTAGAGTGCTTACCATTTAAATCAATCCATCTGGTCGGAAATTCGCACGTCTTCCAATGCAACCAAAAAGAGCAGGAAACTTGACTTACGACAAATGGTACGCGGGCGTTGACCACCGGAAGAACCGAAAAGAGCGGGAAAAGTGGATTCTCTCAATTGGAAGACCGAGCTTTGCGAAACTTTCCGATCAGAATGACACATGCCATATTTGTCAATTTTCCAACCAGAATTTCCGGTTTTCCGGGTAAATAGTAAGCACTTCTCTACTGACCTGGCCCATTCAAATTGCGCGCTTCGCATTCTGACATCGCGCGCGTCAATTTTACACGTGGCCCGTGCCGCGGGATATTGAAACCATCGTCATGTATGCCATATGATATAGCGGTTAGCCTAGGTTAGACGATGCACTCTCCATATGCTGTTTTGAATTACCATTCTAGATTAAACTATTTATATTCGGCTGCCTCTGGTGTGCTGAATTCCCAGACTGCAGGGCGGATCCAGGATTATCTTCAGGAGGGGGTGCACAGTCCTCAGGAGGGGGTGCACCTTCATATATTGAAACTGCCGAGAGGATATCATGCGCGGATCCAGGGGAGGTGAAATGGGTGAATTTTCACCCCCCTTTTTTCTGAGTCCCAGACCTCAAACGCCTCAACCAGGCTTTGGTTCTATTACATTATTACAAAACTTCACCCCCCATTTCAAAATCCTGGATCCGCCCCTGGATATTTTGGAAACATTGAGAAAAGGACTCAAAAGTCGTCTCAGGAGGGGGTGCGCATCCCCTGCACCCCTCCCCTAAATCTGACGTGCCATGCCATTCTAAATCGAACCAACAGTTCCACATTTATTAAGACGCCGAACTTTGCTTGTAATTTATCAGTACATGCAGCACATGCACATAGCTGGTACGGCTTCTGAACTATGGCATGCTGAATAACCTTGCAATTCAATCTTAAATACCACTTTTAACCATTTACTTTAATTTTCCATTTTAATTGACACCCCTGGAGTTAATTTCAATTGTATTATCTTTTATCAATAAACTGTAATCTTCTTGTGGTCTTACTGAGTGCTTTTGGTTCCAAGTTCCATTCTTGTTCCCAGAGCCTGACGGGATCACAGTAGATAGAATGGCTCTGAGAACGACAATGAACGCGACCCATCGAATAGTCCCAGTCTCTAGCTGCTGACAAAACACCATAATTACAAACCACAAGCACTACCCTCATTATCTAATCATTATATTTGCTCTGGGAGAAAAGCCTTCTGCTTTCTCGCTTCGAAACACGTTCACCACCGTGTTTTATTGTCGCGACAGGAAGTTTCCGAACTGAACATTTTAATAAAAAATTCAGGGAAATAAATATTTTATAAATGAAGACAAAACCACCCTGACGCATGTTGTTAAAAAAATAAAAAAGAGGGAACATTTTTCCTTTTAGCTTCCCAAATATACACTTAAATTTACCTTAAATTTACTTTCGCCAACCCCACTTTTGCTGTTTTTATCGATCTAAGAGATTACACAGGTATCCCGCAATATTAAACAAAGTCCATTTTGAAAATTGAAGGTTTCTCTGACTGAATAAATAATATTGTAAAAAAATAACTACTGAGGACTAAATTTGGAAATAATTTCAATGAAACCTAATTGAAATATACCATTATATTGCTGGGTTGCATCTGACGTCACGCAGCGGCAGCCATCTTGAATGAACTTGAACAAAAGACTTCTCATTAGCATCTAATGTTTGTTCACCATCCAACATGGCTACCGTTTCACTGTTATTTGATTCCCGAAGGAATGGATGAGACCCAGCACTTCGTTTAACCCATCGATGCTAACTTCCATCGAGGCACGCCGAGGTTATCACAAAATTAAAAGGTATATTTGTATGCCTTTTCTGTATTATTGAAGTCACCTGGATAATTAATTAAATGCAAGGTTGACGGACTTCCGGTTCCTCGACAAACGACTGAATGCGGGACGAGCTTACTGAGTGAACCTCTATTTTTTCAACCTTCGTTCTCAGACGAAGAAGATACTAAGAATTTCTCCACACTTCTATGATAAGGTGGTAACGATCCCTTTGATTTTCTCTGCTTTGACGGCGAAATTAAGGGTAATTTACTTAAACTATGCCAATGAGCTACAGGCTTTTTTGCCGCCATTGCTTCTTGCCAATGTTCACTCTCGTAGCCATCTACATTAGAGCCAAGAATTGCACGACCCATAAGTTTATGCGGCGCTCCTTCTATTTTCTGTTTAACGAATATCTGAAGCTTAACGTCATTTAAGTTCATGTTGGCAACATCGAAGGCCATCGCTTCGTTGTACACTGGAGAGAGAGAGCCTGTTTTGACTGTGGTTGTTTTTCGTTTTCGTATTCTTTTTAGTGTATTTATCATGACAACTTCTGCATAAACAGCTGTGGAAGAAATGAATAATAACCTCATGAATTTGATAAAAAATGAAAGAAAGTGGAAGAATGCATGGAAGAGATGGAAATTGAAGAAAACGAAACTAAAGAAAGAAAGAAAGAAAGAAAGAAAGAAAGAAAGAAAGAAAGAAAGAAAGAAAGAAAGAAAGACTGAGGAAAGAAAGAGAGAAAGCAAGCAAGCAAGAAAGAAAGAAAGAAAGAAAGAAAGAAAGAAAGAAAGAAAGAAAGAAAGAAAGAAAGAAAGAAGGAAAGGAAGAAAGAAGGAAAGGAAGAAAGAAGGAAAGGAAGAAAGAAGGAAAGGAAGAAAGAAGGAAAGGAAGAAAGAAAGCTTAATTACCTGGAAAATTATCAGTACAAGACTTGAGATCTCTTGCTTTGAAGATTACAATTGTAAGTCTTCTGGTCAGCGGCATATACATTAAAGAAAATAGAATTTGCCCAAATCCAAGATCACGTGACTTATCAGCATCTTGCTACATAAACAAAAAAAGTCAAAAACGTAAACAACTATACGAACAACTTTTGCCTGTAATAGGTATCCATAGTGAAATCATAACACGTTGACGTAGTCATACTGCCATGCAGGAGCAAGCATTGTAAAAGCATTGTTGTTTTCTCGGATAAAAAGAATGCGACAAAGGATCGCTTGATTAGCTATTTCCTCCTGTTCTTGCACTTGTACTTGTGCGTTATTCGCAATAACGCAAGCCTAGAAGAACGGAAGGTATATTGTCTTCGGTCGGTTTGCGCTTACTCGTACGCTTGCGTCGAAGGAAGCTTCCTTCCTCCCCTTCACGTTGCCTTTGAGTTGTCCAGTTATGAGATTCACCAAATTGATGCAAAATCATCGGGGGAAGAGGAAGTGAGTTGGAGATGAAGGGGGGAGGGGGGGGGGGAGGGATATGAAAACCACAGATGGGAGGTGCACAGCACATTTCTGTGTGTGAAAACAAAAGGTACGAATTTCACCAAGGCCTCTAGCTTATGGATAGCCTTGCTATCAACTTATAATCTTCTATAAAACTGCATGTCGTTTTTTGTTTGTGGTTGTTTTATGTACAGGTGACCCATTCTGGGTCAGTCTTAGCTGCACTGGCCTTTTTAAGTTCATCTGTTTTCTTTTATCAGGAACCCATTCATGGACTCCTGGTTTTATTCACACCTCGTCTCTGATGCCTGATTGCCCCACCCCCACCCCCCTGGGATGAAAACCTACCTGTGGTAGTTTTTGTACTTCTCTACAAACGATCATTTCTTCTCGAAGAATATCTGCCTCGCCCTTATTTAGATGATCTAATGCATGCGTTACTTCACCGACTGAGAATGGATGTGAATATCTATCCATATAACACAGTGTAAAGTGTAAAGTCTGTTTTCGTATTTCCTTGTATGACAAACCAAACTCAAATATTTCATTAAAGGTTGGATGCGATGTGCGCTCGTGGATTTCTGTCTTGAGCTGACCGTTTTTCATAGTTGGTGAGAGCTTGGCTTCCATGTAGACATCTGGTACTTGACCCATGTAAGGAGGAAGTTCTTCGGCCTTTAGTATACGCACAACTAGGACGGCTCTGTTGATAAAGACGTGTTGTTGCATTAGCAAGGTGGTTAGTTGGTTAATGCCTTTAAAAGCGAGGGCTTTTCAGCAGTCGTCGCAAGTCTGAACCACAGGCTTCCCAGTACCGATTATCTGTGGAAATATCTTAGTAGGTTTTGGGCTTCCTGTGGTCGTAACGGTTATTTGAAAGCCGAAAATACTGACCCTGCTAGAAATGCTCTCAATTAGTTTGATTTTACATACATTCTAACTAAAAATATGCTCAAGAGGAAAGAATGATATTCACTTGAGTCGTTTTAGTGGTTTATTTTTCAATTGGAGGCCTTCCAACGACAGGAAGCCCAAAACATACCAAGATAATATCGCACAGATAATCACACAGGAATACCAATCCAATAACGCGAAGTTTATTGTAACTTAGTATAGAGCACGCGCAGATTTTCTCTTTCGTAGTCGAGTGTTTCTCATGCTTTTCGAGTGCTCTACATCTTCCAGAGTGTTTATATCACAGTACAGAGACATAAGCGATCGTTTTATATGGCTTTTATAAAATATTTTCGACGTTTTTTGAGCGAGCCATGTCTCTGTCCTCTGATATAAACGTGTTAGCCAGCCAGTCAGCGCGCGCATTATATCTCAAATATTTTATAAACGTTAATAATCATTTGGATAGATTTGCTTCATCAGCCTTAATACATTTACTTTATTTTTATTTTACTTTAGTTTATGCGGTCGATTTGATTAACGTTAATAATGTGTGATTAAAGCCTGGTTCACACGAACTACGCAAATATAACGTAAATACAAATGCCAGCGCAAGTATTGTTCGCATGTGAACGCAAATATACCTTGGTGAGTCATACTGCAAAGAGAAATATATCCTTCCAAGAAAGTCTGCCTCACACGGTGCCTTGAATTCCTCTACTGGTGGGGAGTTCCGTAAGTCGTATGGAGCAGCCATCTCTGCTGAAGATTCTCCCTTTAAAGGAAAATTTCAAAAGAATTCGAGTTCAAAAAGAAGAAGAAGAAGAAAAAAAAAAGACTTGGTAAATTAGCCTCAGGCGAGCAGCCAAGTAGAGAAATTAGCGTTGCAGAAAAGCTTGCTGGGTGCCTTGAATTCCTCTGGTAGGGAGCGGCAAAGGAACAGTACAGTTGCTATTCCTTGGCTAAGGGAACTGGGGAATTGAGGAGGGGAGCATTAAGGGTATTCTTGGATTGCAATCATTCCTATTTACGCAATTCAGCTGTCGGACTGCAATGTAAATGATTTAATAAACCATATATGTATGTATGTATGTGCGGTACGTAGCATATATGTAGGGGAATAACCCCATCCCCCCCCCCCCCCCCCCCCTCCGGATCCGCAGTACACGTCTTCTGCCTTTTGTAGGACAGTCGATCGTCATGCAAATCAATAAACCAACCAAGAAGAAGAACGATGTCATACATCGCTAATTCTACAAACTTGACTTTTTCAAAATCATTCATCATAAAACCTCATACCGAAATAAACACCAGGATCACCAGGAAATTTGTTGAAATATGGTTTTGAAGACTGAAGCTGGTAACGCGCTCAGACAGCTGTTAAAAGTCTATCAGTCTCATTATATCTGTGTTTGACTAGGGAGCAAAACTGCCCCCATGAGCTTTAGTAGCTAGCTTTCAGTTGGGTAAAGTCTTTTGAAAGCCTATCTGATCCATTGATAGCAATTATTACAAATTATGCATTCATAAGATAATAACAAAAATCCAATTATTACTAGTGCACCTTGGAGCAGCCATTTCGGTCTCAGCTTCCGGCTTTTGTTCGATGTTTTTGAAAGGGTCAATATTTGTACAATTAGCTATATCTGTAAGCTATATCTGTGGCTATATCTCGGTTAGCTGTCCACTAACAAGTGACCTCAAAAACAATGATTGAATTTGAAGCCACAGATCGATGTCTTATCCATCTCATAAATATAGAAAAAATAAATACACTGAGCTATTTTGTGTTGTGTTCAGAATCTGAAATATGCATACAGCTGAACTTGCAGCTTATTTTAAATATTACTAGTAACTCGATATCTTTAATTTAAGTCCTTTCTTTTTGAAATTTGGTGAAGGGAACTTGGATCTCAGATATGACTTACGTTTGGGGAAAATAGTAATTTTTCCCTGTGCTCATTTACAGTGAATGAACAATTTCTCTTGCATGGAAACAAGAACAGTTCACTGCGGAAGAACTGTTTAACGTAAAAATACCTTTGCGTTTTAACAGCGGTAACTAACTTTTTACGCTTGTGGGACAGTATGGACGGGTTACGTTTCATTTGAGGGCAGTTTTATTTTCGTAAAATACAGAGGTGTCCCTGCTTTCTTGACAAACATCCAGGGATAAACAACGGACCTTCCGCGCAACGCTTTCTCAACTCGTAAAATCCGATTTTAGCAGGCCGTAAAATCCGAATTTAGCAGGCGTGACGACCTAAGCATTTGGTTCTACTGAAACTCTTAAGCTTGCTTTGGTTCCAAAACATTGCTTTCCAATTCTAACGCTGTGACATACTTATAACCAGGTTTCATTGGCTGTAATCACTCTTGACAATTATGATGGCATCAAAAAGTCGAGATCAAACCTAGTCTCAAAAAAATATACTATAATTAAAGAGATATATACTGTGAAAATTGAAAAACAGTTGTGGTTGGTTTAGTTAAAAAACATGGACCATTTTTATCGAAAATTTGTCATTGTTTTGTTAGTGTTGCTCAGTTAATAAAATATAACTGCACCTTCCAAAATTTCAATAAGCTTGCGTATTTACTGCAAAGTAAGAATAGGACTCTATTTAGCTTTTGTCAACTTCGAAGTCCCTGTATAAATATTGACATTACCTCCTCTTCTTCGTCTGAAGAACTTGACATAGGATCGTCTTCTTCTTCTTTATCGTTATCCAAAGGCTGCACGGAAACCACATTGAGCTCAGGTTTAGGTGTCCAGGGAGGGGCCGTTTGTTTGGCGTAGTGCTTTAGTGGTCCTCTCTGGACTTGACGCAAGACTGGGAAAGGTTTGTCGATTGGTTCAACACCATGCCCATTCTCTATAACAGGCAGTTTCTCTTTAGTTATGATATTGTCGCATTTTTCATCCTTGTCGGTTTCAGTTGGGACCTCGTGGTAGTCGAGAAATTGCTCTCGAAGGGAAAGGTTTCGGAATTTTCGCCAACATAGCATGGACAACATGGCCAGTAGGATGATACAGCAACCGGTTAAAATGGTTAGAAGGACTGGTAGAAGATGGACATGTTTAGTCTACAAAGCAAAGTATTACGAAAACAGCTTTAACAGATGATTGAGGTCTATAGCCCGCTGTTATGGACCTATAGGAAAGGATTTTTTTCTCGGGGGAGGGGGGAGGGGGAGGGAGGGAGGGAGGGAGGGGGAGTTTGAGAGACATATTTTGGAAAAGGAAGGGGGAAGTATATATAAAATTATAAAATTACATAAAATTATCGCAAAATATATTAATGAATCTTTAGAAGAAAGAAAGCAATGTTAGCACAAACAAACTGAATACTGAACTGTTGCATGAGACAAGACAAAAAAACTTTAAACACGGTAAAAACATCAGATAAATGTTTACAAATAAGAAAAATAAAAACTGGTTTACATGTTTGCCGTGTGGGAATCCGATTTCGAATAAAAATTGTCAAGTCCTCTTTTAAAGTGAGTGCGTGAGCTTGACTTTCTCAGTTCAACAGGAAATCCATTCCACAGTATTGAGCCGCGCTATAACTGAAACTTCGCTTGCAGTCGGTATTCTTCTGCGCGATTTTGTAGACATGGAATAATAAAGTAATATTACTCTGCGACCAGAGGCTCCTTTATAAACTCTGCTCACAGGGTAAAGTAATAAGATTAAAGATGAGAATATACATATATATATTGTTGTAATTTTGTAGTTTTGTAAATTCATCAGCATTCATATCTAATGTACTCGTAAAGGCGGTGTACACGAGACGATTTTTAACGACGATTTTCCGCGCAACGGTGCAACAACTTGCAATATTTTGCGTTGCGAGTTTCTGACTTGGATTTAAAAACTCACAACGCGTTGCCGAAGCGAAGATTGCAAGGAAAATCGTTCCAAGTGTCATGTTACATGAGAAAGATTTTTAAGCAACGCCGTTGCGCTGAAAATCGTCGTTAAAAATCGTCTCGTGTAACATCGCCTTAAGAGCACAAAGAGCTAATAAAAATTGTCTGTCTGTCTGTCTGTCTGGATGCCGCGCGCCTTAATCTATGTGAGGCTCCTTTTTTCTTTTTCTTTTTCTTTTTCTTTTTCTTTTTCTTTTTCTTTTTCTTTTTCTTTTTCTTTCTTTCTTTTTTTCTTTCTTTTTCTTTCTTTTTCTTTCTTTTTTTGTGGTTGCTGGCTTAGTAGCCAAGCAACCATAATGCCATCACCTGTGTAAGTCCGTAAACTCTTACGATGGGAGAACGAAGTTGACACGAAATCATGTATTCGGGAGGCATCGGATGGTTACGAAATTGGCCGAGGTTTGTTTGATTACTTTTGGACGATTTGTGATGTATTTCAAGAAAGATCTGCCTTTTATAGTCAAAAGTTGCTATTATTCTATAAAGTATTTCTGCTTGAGCGAAAGATCTTGCAAGTTTTTTGATAAACATTGTGTTTACGAAGACATTCTGAACGAACTAAGCCGAAAATCCGACGTGCAAGCATGGGCAACTATTGAGAGCTTATCAGATTATGGGGTGAGTTCATACCACTTAGAATAAAATAATCTTGTGCTATTTTCCATGCACAGCCAGATATAGCTTTCAGCGATGTACACAAGTTCTTTTTGAGTTGTGATTTGGCAGATTTCTGTAATGTTTGTGGAGAATTTCCAGCGCTGGTCGATCGCACTGGCGATTGCTGGTTCTACTAGAAGCTACTAGAAAGCATTTTAAAATAAGAACAAACATTTTTTTCTAATTTTCCTATATTTCTTTGCATTCCTGCCAATAATTTCACTGTTAATTAGTTTTGAAACCTCGAAATGTTTACTCTTTGAATAGAAGTTTAAACAAAGGAAGCGGCCCAAGCTCTCCGTGACGGAACTGGGGTTTTTCAATAATGCATTTTCTATAAATAGAAATATTCAAATAATATTTACTTTTCGTATATGGTGTCTTTGTGCGTCCTTTAGGGATGTCTCTATCGAGTATTGGTTATTTTTACAATTGAGTCGGGTGCTCTTTTCAAGTATTATATTTTTGTTTTTGTCACGGTGTTGTCATGCAAGGTGTGCAGAATCCCCATTGTATACCCTCATATGAAATCTTGGAATCTTGATTTTCTTGCGAAGAACTTTCATTTGTGTGCTTTTACGTTCATGTTTATTTTTTATAAACTGTATTTAATTAGTTACTTCAAATTACACCTATTTTCAAAATTATGCGACCTTTGCAGACGACACTTGAATGGCTTTTTGAGTGTTTTGACAACCGTCAATCAAATCTCCGACTATTCGTTCTCCCTAAAGCAAGCTTAAATTTACATCAAAGGTCGGAAAATACTAAATGTTCTGTTAATAAATTCAAGTTTGCTTTGTTTATGAATTTGGAAAGCTAAAATTTTACAAATTCTAGTCGTTAAAATTTGATTGACAGAAGCTTAAAATCCAGACAAGCCATCGCCATAGGTCGCGTAATTTTGAAATTGGGTGTAAATGAATATGAATAGTTTTGTCATCTACCATTCAGTAGCAAATCATTTTGAATTTAAACAATGGTTGTGTGTTTAGTCAGGATTGAATTTAAACTTTCTCAATAGCCAGCATAGCAGACCTCTAGGTGACTGAGGGCGAGGGGAAAGGGGAGGGAGGAGGAGGAGGGAGAAGAGAGGGTGCCTTTCCCCATATCACCCAGTCCCCTTGAGGGTCGGCTATGCAAGCTGCTTTCTAAATTAATTGCTATTAGATTACTTAATTGACAATTTTTGCATTGTTCCCAGTTTACCAATTGAAATTTTCTTTTGTGTCTACTTGACTTTTAGGTATGGAATCTATACATGTCTATAATCAAGGGCAGATCAAGAGGGGGGGGGGGGGGGTTACCCCTGGGTTAAAATACTCAAACTTCCCATACCCTAATGGAGGAGATCAAATGCTCCCATCCCTGAGAAAAGAGAATGAAATCATAAAAGTTTTTTTTTCAATGGAGAAAAATGACCATTCAATTGACTACTGCATTATAAGAATAAACTCAAATCCATTACTGATGATTTTTTAGTTGTAATTTACTATTTATTGCCTTAAGAGCCTTGTTCCAGCAACCACATGACCTCTTAGAGGGCTTTTGTTTCTTTTTTGCCCGCGTTTGGACGATCAATATCGGTCACCAAGTTCATACGACAAATATATTGTCTAGAAAGTTCACGAGTTAGGTTTTTCATGGCAAAGAAAATTTGTCACGTGAAATTTGCCCATGTAGACGATTAAAGGAAATTTGTTCAATTTTTCGCCCCCAGTTCCTCAACCAGAGCGTTTCGCTAACAATCAAGATATGATCATATTTGGATACTTTTACTCATCGCTGTCCTAAAAATCATTGCCGGGATACGGTAAAGGAAACTTGTTGAATGCAATTTGCTCGACTATGGAAATCCATTTATGTTAATTTTCGAGATTTCCTGTATAATAGATGATCACGTGACCAAGTACATGCCATTGTGGCAACAAAAATTTTGCATTAAAATCTAGTATGTTTCCAAGTTACGAAATCAAATTAATTTTAAAACAACTCTTTAAGCTGTACAAATTTCATTTGTTGCTCATTAGTTGCCCGACTGACCTATATAACGTGCTTCACTATAGTCAGCTCAAAATTGGTCTTTCAACGGAGAGGTCAAGGATTTGAACCAATCTTATTGAGAATCTCAAAATAAACGAAGAGACACTAAAGAGAATAGAGTACTCTTTAATTATAAAAACAAACAAAATGGACCATGAATAGAACTCCTTGCAAACTCATTTGGCAATGATTTTCGACGTAAAATAAAAGTTATTTTGAGTGTGTATAAATGGACGATTTTTTCATGGGACGAGTTCGTCACGACGAGTTTTAGCCTCGGACGAAACGATCTTAAAGACTCACGTAAACGTAAATGCATCGTTTCATATATATTAAAACCCGTCCCACGTGACGGAACGTACTGTCACCCCGCAACGAAATTAGCCTTTATAGATTGCTTGATAAATAGTATTTTTAACAACAAACGTTGCATGGCATGCAAATTATAATACCAGCATCGCTTTAGGATAGCTTGTCATGTTCTTGTACATCCCACTAGAACACTATGTATATACCGTAATTCTAGACTGGAATGCCATGACATTGTCTGTTGCCTCTGCTGGCAGGAGTCTCAGCTAGGGAACATTGTCTGGCCCACGTTTCAAAGCGTGATTCTAAACCCACCATTCTGATCGTGCTTTCCGAAATTATTACTATTTCAATTATTTCCCTTAACCTTTAATTTCAATAGGTGATTTCCTTTTAATAAGTTGTTGATGTACTGGGTTAGTTTTCTAGTTTACAACAAAGATGTTTGTTACATACATATGTTTAATTCGTTACGTGTTTGTTACAAAATGGATTCCCGGCAAGGTTACCTTTACCTTATTTGATTGTGTGTATTGTACCAACTGATGAGTAAACAGAAATCCGTAAACATATTCATTCTTTAATTCCTATGCCTGTATCTCTCATCAGTCACCGATAGCGGTTAGCTAGAGTGCTTCTTGCCGACAACTTAGTACTTCGTGCCATGGAATTACATTCAGCAGAACGCTGTAATGAAACAGTACTTACATGCTCACTATCTTCGTCCATCTTTTCTACAAAGTTGATTTGGTTTCCTTTAGAATTTTAACGAGGTTTTGATGGTGTAGGTCTCACTGCAGTTAGAGCTCAGTTCTTGGTCGAAGGACGCACGCATAGTTTTCGCGGTATTAGAATCCATTAGTAGCGTCCTGCCTTTGTTTGGCATTTAATACTCGCGCTAGACTTGATGCGTGTCAAGTGGAACCTGACACTCTTTTCATAATATGCCTCTCCCTCCCATCCCACACTAATCAATTTCTGTAGGTCCAGTTTATAATATGATATATGATTGAAAATCATTGTGTTATAGATTTTTTTTCAATATATTTTTATGTATTGTCAGTGAATATGAAGTGGTAGACGAATGCTGAAAATGTTGGCTGAGGCCATGGGGAAATTAGGAGGGGGACTTCAATTAAACAAGACAAAAAGCTAATAAGTGAATTCTTATGTGTATAGAAAATGCTCCTTCTAGGCTGATTTAATTTGGTGATTCTATTCTTGTCTAAAGTTTTTTTTTTATTGATTTTTAAGTAATCCTCCTACTGCCCCCCTCCACACCACCCCAGGTGATTAGAATATTGACCGATCCATAATGTTCGCGGGGCGCGCGGGTACGTATTGGTAAGATTATTAGATAGCGGGTTTTATAAACAGTCTTAATCAAATCCTGAATCATATTCTTACATAAGAATACTTATTCCTTACACTACCTACCAATAATATTGAAATGTGACTGAATAGCGAACGACTGCCACTAAGAATTCATACAAGATCATACAAGTTATTTTAGACTTATTTTGTAAGCCAAATGTCATACAAGTTTTTTTCACTAATTTTGTCGGCCAAATGTCAGCTGGGCATGACTGTTAAAACTCAATTGACGCCTCCTTAAAAGTAAAGTAAAAGTAAAGCGACCATATCTAACGTCGACAACTCGTAACAGTAATTCAACTGACAAACCTGAGGTCGACGGTGCGCTCATTTTACTCCCCTTTCTCCATCAGTGCTACGTTTTAAGGGTATTTAATTAAAGCTAATTAAAGCTACACAGATTGAAAAGAAGTCGAAACAAGGGTGTGAGGTCTGGCTGGGGATCGAACTAGGGACCTCTCGCACCGAAGGCAGCGCACTAACCAACTGTACCATCCTTGCTCGATCCTTAAGTGCATAAGTGCAGATAAATGGAACACAGCGAGGTCCAATAATTCTTGCTTCATTAAAATATAAACATCAACAACGAGACGAATTTCAGTGTGATTTTCATTTGCCCGTGCCAGAGATAACTATTTAGTTTGTACTAGCTGATAAAGAGCAGAAAACAATGGATTTAGGGTTTATTACTAACTACTAGTTTGCCCATTTTTTCACGGGCAAATGAAAATCGCTTAAAAATCACTTGAAAATGAAAATCACTTAAAGGTAACCGAGTTTATCTATCTTTTAGATATCTTTTCCCGTGGAAATAGTCGATAACGAATATAGTTTTTGATGGTTCCCCGGTGAGGAGGGGAAGAGAGTTACTCCATCATAGACCACCCGCCCCCCCCCCCCCACCCGCCACCTCACCCCCACTCCCCCACCCCAATAACATTACATATAAACATACACACTGGCTAGGGATTATGGTTTACAGATATTGATCAATTTGCTCTGAAACAACTCCATACACATAGAAAAATTAACAAAGCCCAAAACAAGGGAAGAAAACACGTGCAAGAAAATCACGAATGCTTTGACAGCGAGCGCATTCAATACCGGCACGAGTGAAAAGAGAAATCAATTTATACCACTTACGTACACTACCCTTATCGACAGATAGGATACGGAAACAGCCAGCTGAAATTCGAAGTACTGTAGGATTTTCAATTCAATACAGTCAAACTTTAACTATGGTCTCACTCCAAAACAATTGGTATCGGCAATAATTCGAAAACGGCATATATCAAAAAATAACAACGTAAGAGCTTCATATATATTCTTGAATATATATATATACGTTTTATTTCAAGATTTAAGATGTCAGAGAATTGATGTAACAAAATGCAACAAGGGTAAAGGAATTCATGATTCAGAAACATTGTAACGACATTTTTGTAGCAATTCTTGTTTGATATATAGCGTCATTTCCTATGTGTTAGTTCTATGTTCAGGCTAATAAACGTTTGATATATACATATATAAAAGGACCTAGAGTTGTCTAGTTAATTTGAGTTCATGTCTAAGTGTAAGTCGTTGTAGGTCTAGTAGTAGGTCTGGATCTAGGGATAGACGGATTTGTAGGTCTAAGTCATGGTATAAGTCTAGATCTAGGTCTAAGTCTGCGTATAAGTCTAGGATTATAGGTCTAGGTCTAGTCTAGTCTAGGTCTAGGGTTAGGTCTAGTTCTAGTTCTAGATCTAGGTCTAGGTCTAGATATATGTCTACCTCTAAGACTAGATCTAGGACTAAGGTCTAGGTCTAGAACTGTGGTCTAAGTCTGGGTCTAGGGCTAGATCAAGATCTGGGTCTGAGTCTCGGTCTAGGTCTAGATCAGTTCTATGTTGATATGTGTCTAGGTCCGGATCGATCAAGTTCTGAGTCCCATTCTAAATCTAGAAGTCTGGGTTCACTAAGATTATAGTTCCTGTTCTAAGCCCTTGTTAGATTTTTGATTGAAAGTATAAATGAAGATTTGCCGGTGAAAATTTTCATTTGATTCAATTACCTACAGTCTTATCTCGTAACCTGTCAGAAATTGTCAACCCCCCGGTTTTTCAAGCTTGTACCACGAATGGACCACTACAAACGGCTGTAGCACTGTAATCGGTTAAGCGGTCAACTCTGTGTGTAGTGTGTGTGCTGTGGCTGCTGTGGCTTTCTACGATTTGTAACTAAGCATAAATTGTATTATAGACTATTCCTTAATTGTTTTAATTCTGGTTCAGACATCCAATCCGTCATGCACGAATATACGAATATACATTTGTATGTTTGTAATGGACAAATGAATGTCAGAAGAGATCCGGTCCTTGATCAAATGCATTACTAAAGAATGATTTTATACTAAAAGAATATTTTGACAAGCCCTTTTTCATGTATTATAATTTCACAGCCATATGCCACTCAATATTAATGTAGGGTTAAGTCCAGTGCGAGTTTACTGGGTGACTACGCGGTTGAAAGAATATTTTCAAACTACAATATTATAAATACTTCAGTATATACAATATAAACAATGAATTTAATGAACTTTTGACAAATAATAGGAATTAATATTTTTATTGCCCGTGGCAAATCCTCAATTTCGAATAGTTAAAAGGATTTTCTGTTTGGAAAGATTTGATATATCCATCAGTTTCCATGATTTTAATTAAAAAGGATGAACCTGCAGAGGAGATATTCTAAATTACGGCGAGAATTCTGAAAGTGAAGATGAGTTTCGATAGTACCGAAGTAAGTCGAAAATTGAAACTGTATTTCTAGCTGCCGATACACAGAGTTCACATTGTACATTAAGACATTTTAGTTTTTGAAAACATCTTCTAATGTTTCATCGCAGATTCGTAATGGAGATTTTCTTCATATTCTCAAGATAAAACCAACAGCGGAAAATTTAAAATCAAGATTTTCTGTGAGTATTGTCATATTGAATAAAAGAATTACAGTTTGAAACAGCAATATAATGCACCTGACAAATCTAAAAATACCATGGCAAGACTGTAAAAAAATGAATAGCCAAGCTGATGTAGAAAAATGTTGTTATTTGATATCAATTTTCAGAAAGCCGGTTGTCCGATTTGCTCGTTAAGCAACAAAATCTGAACACTCATATATATACACCATATATTTACCTTGGGATTTTTGAGTCATTCCCTTGATCGCTGGCTTTAGCGTCCTTGTATCTCTTATAAATCGCTGAACGCTCAACGAAAAATATAATTTTTCACCCCAGTTAAGCGGTTTGTGGTAGCTTTCTTCTTCGATGAAACGAGAATTTCTTCCACTGACGTCGCCGAGAAGACGGCCAACAACATCGAAGATCAGGAATGCTTCTTCGTATTTTTCAGACCATAATTTGTCAGTGGCGTTTCGTCGCTTTGGCTCGATCGTCGTTAGTTGTTTGTGCCCACGCGTTTGACAGTCAGTACAATAGCCATACCTCAACCAAAAACATTATTCCCTCAGTATTCGTCGACTTTGAATTATTCATTATTGTCATCCAAAACAGCTGTCAAATGTGACGTCATAGGAATCAATATGGCGTTTACATCCGGGCGTCCTCAGTGTTTGAATAACAAATGTTGATATAAAATGACAAAAAATAATTACTTTATTTATAGAAGAATTTTGCAGGCGAAAAATTTTGATTTTCTTTAATCTACTTATTGTATTTGTACAATCTATAGTCATTTTATGAAAGATTTAGCAAACTTGGCGCGACATGTATGAAGACGGCACGCGCTTGCTGACAAAAGCGAGCGTTGAGAGCCATCGGAGTTTTAAAGAGGACGCGAAAACAGGTGAAATGCAGGCCTAAACGTGGCGTCCCAGTTTTGCGTCGCGTCGCGTTTGCTAGCGCTTATCTGTCTAATACCCGATAGAGTTCAAGTTCAGACTCATAGATGGATTTTGAGTTGTTTGCTTGATTTTCTAATCCCCTGAGAAAAAAGGGGATTCATTCAGCCCATGGCGACTGTCAAAAGGCTTCGGCACCTTAATATTAAAAGTTCTTGATTTTTTTTAGGTGTTGATTTTAAAAGGATATGCATGTCACATAAATAAGATTGATAATCTAATCAGTGTGAAACAATCTATATTCACAGTAAACCATGATTGTAGTTGTTACTTACTGTATATGTGTGTTAAATTCATTCTAGTAAGCTTACCTGTCTTCTTTAATTATCCAGTTACAGTTGTAATATATTGAAAAGGGGAGTAACAACTAATTTGTGAGAAATAAAAAGTGATTAACAAGGTACGTATATTGTACAAATTACTGAACGATCAGTCCTTATCGCTAGCCAGGATGAATGGCCAATCAAACATGAAAATTGGTTAATTGTGTTTTGTTGTTGCTTTGTTTTCAACAGGAATTGTAGTTGGTAATTGCGGTATATAGCTCTATATCAGATTGTTACAATGTTGCTATATATCAAGCAACTGACCCTTTGTTAGTAAAACTTCCTGGTGGCACACTAGCGTCGTGATCGTATCAGCTCAAAAAGCCCTAAAATCTAATGAGAATCAAGAATCATAAGGACGCCGTAATAAACGCAATCGCAGTTGTAAGAATGGAGCAATCAAAAATCGTCTTATTACAAGTCTCTCACGGATGAAGCGAAACAAAATGGCCGCGTCTATGAACAATAACGAATGAAATTCTCGGGAACACAGGCAACCCAAACTCAAAACTAGTGCTGTTTGACTGGATTTTTCAGTTCAGCCACATTTACTAGAAACATTTGCCTAGTTTTAACAATTTTTGTTGAAAAAACTGTCCTCGAAGCAAGTTGATCAGGTTATTGATTGGGAGTCGCTAGTGTGCTGCCTTGCCGCGTCGTGGCTACAAGAACAAGATAAGAAAAATTTGCTAGATTTACAAATGAATGACATGATATCACTTCTGTTTCTGAGGTACGTTTATTTATTTAATTTGTTTTCTCGCTTGAAGAAATTTTGAAAATCTTTCTGAACTCAAAATGAGTCCATTCAAATGGCTCTAGCTTTAAGCTTGGGTTGCCTGGTTACCTTGGGTTGGGTTGCCTGTGGGGAAAAGAGCGAGGCTAGCATGCTGTTCTCTTTGTGGGCATTGCCAGTTGAGTCATGATATGCAGTTTATTCATTGTCGCCCGCCGAGCGAAGGCCCAAACGAGCGTTTTGTCTTAAAAAGGATGATGGTCCTTCTATTGGAAAAGTCAATCAGCAGGGGACTAATTTAATGATCAATCAAAAAACTCATTTAGTTTAATTTTATGACTTTATTATTGAGAAAATCTCTACATTAATGGTTTAATTCAGAACATCAGTTTACAAATCATATTTTTTAAATTAAATCACTTGGGTTTTAAACCACAGGAATCCCGTATCAAGAAATAAGAGTTTATTTTAGATACCAAATTGTTAAGGAGTCTATACTTTACACATTACAGAAACCTGAAAAGTAATTCTTGAGTGGTGCCTAACTTACATGTTAAAAAAAGGGTTTTCAGTGCTAGAATATAATCTTGGTAGTAAATAGCCTCATATATGATACTCATCCCATAAATTAGATAAAAATACAATACCATAGTTTTTAATGTATAAAATGGTGACTGATAAAAGGAGGTAAGAAAAAGTCACATAAATGAACAACGTTCAACCACCATGCCGAGAGAACAACGCTAAAAAAGACTTTCTTTCAGTCGATGTCCATAAACAATGGTTAAGCAGACTCAGACTACACAAAAGAAAAAGTCCAGCATCGGACTTGTTTTTACTGCTTTTAGTGCTTGTTTCAGCTGCACTCCCTCGGGAATCAACAGATAAAGAAAGCAGCCATGATGGATGAACAAACAACAAACACTAACTAAAAATCTTTTGATGAAGTTCATCCAAGATGGCTGCTGCCATGACGTCACATGCAACGCTTAACCCAGCAAACCGGAGCTAAATTCGCCGACAATGTTGCTCAATGAAAACATTAAAACATAATCACAATCACGCTTATTGTTGTTTTAACATGATCTACCCAATGTCTCACATAGGATATCGCTATATACTACGCCTATGCTGATTTCTGTCCAGCTCCTAGTAAGTGGCCAACCTCTACCCCTAGCCATTTCCCCAAGACCACTTAATAGAAGTTCCACTGTATTTGCGTCACAAACAAGAGGAAATATATTATTTATCTATGTGGCTAATGAAAAGGAGGAAACACCAAAGGGTATAGGGCAATTAACCGTAAGATAGCCTAGCCTAGTGGGTACGTATTCGTCCCATCCAACAAAATATATTTATGGAAAACATCAGTGTATTACCATCCAAATAGTAAAAAAAAAATATCCTATCAATGTCCTATTATTACCATACATGTATAAAATGTATACCCACAGTATACCCAGACGTTATTAACAATACCATAGTTAATAGAGGGGACTGGTTAGGAAGCCTTTTGTTATATGTCTTTGTTCATTTTTTTCAACCGTGACCGTGCACAAATCTTTTATTTTTTCATTGTTTCGCCTTAATTGCCATGGTTGAGCAACTGAACCCAAATGTTTCTTTTCCGCTGCTTGTTCGATGTATTCTAGTTCAAAATTAATTATATTAGAATATTTCAATAAATAATCCAATAGACAACATTTCGGTTCATTCATATAGCCATTTTCTAATGAATTTAAACAAACTTTGTGCACGGTCAAGACCAGTTCAACATCCAGACTAGAACAAAGAAATGTAACAAAAAGCTTCCTAACCATTCCCCTCTATTAACTATGACAATACGGACTTTCGATTTGATGTGATTCTTAAATTTGATTTAAGTAATGGTCCTTATAAAAACGATGGCACTTTCTATTGTTCTGCGGCATATCGCCTTCCCCACATCAGAATGTTGAGATTTTTATACTGGGGATGCATCAACCTATGGAGAATACGTTTTTAAAGGAATGTTTTTGGAAACTTGTTTCTAGAATCTAACTGTTCCTTGATTATATGAACCGGGCTCGCACCATTACTTAAATCATTAATTCACAACCGTGAATCAATAGCGATCATTCTGAATGGATGGATGGAGGAAGTTATATACCTTGCGCACAAGTGTAGTACAGTCGAAATCACAGACACTCTCGTAAGCGGACAGCTTCACTTAAGGACGACACCAATCTCGTACCCAAAGCCCGCATTACTTTCGGCCTACGAAAGTATTTGTATACTGTATCATAATGCTTGAAAGGTCCTAGCCTACCTGGGTGCCAGAACCTTGCTTTACGTTAAGCTTTGTTAATAATTACCTGGGAAGATACATATAACCTCATCAAGCGTATCTTCCAAGTACTTATTGATTAACGCGAAAACTCTGGCATCCAGGGTAGAAAGGTTCTGCTTTCAATATGTTTTTGTCTTCAATTAATTCAATTATTCATACTAATAAAACACATGTACAGTCCACGATTTTAGACAAGAAACCAACATGCATCCTCGTGAGCGTCCAAAGAACCCATTTTCACGTTTTAAGCCAGTGTCCGTTTCTCGTAAGTGGACAGTTCTACTTACGGACACCTTTTGAGTTTCCGTGCATGGTGCCCGCTTACGGAAGTTTCGACTGTACGTCACCTTGTATGGATACCTTTAAGACATGAGATGTTTAAGGACGATATTTAACGCACAATTCTGACTACAAATTGATATCGTGTATCATGGTGCATGGATGAAACAAAATTGAGCGCAACACTGTTGAGAACTTTTGAAGATCAGTCAAATACCTTTATATAATAATTGGTATATTATGCGCGCGCTCTGATTGGTTGAGAACCGTGCGCGATTACAGTACACACGCATAGATGACGTCATTGAATCTTACGCGCGCTCTGATTGGTTGAAAATTTTCGATGAATATTATATAAAACAAATAGATTCCACATTTGCGTCTGTACTCTAATAGATAGATGCACAGAAGACGTCAAAATGTCGCGAGAACAACAATCACTCGACTTCGTCTCATGGCGTACTTTTTTGTTCTTACCATTTTGACGTTATCTATGCGTCTATTAGAGTACAGACGCACGGAAAAATGGAATCTATTTGTTAAATAACAACAAAAAGATTAGTAAAAATTGTAATTACACCCCATGCATGCTACACGGCTTCAATTTTTATCGGTTGTATTACAGTGTTACGCTGAAAATCCCCTAAGTAGTCACCTTTCAACGCCTGTTAGTTTTACTTTTCTTCTATTAGATGATGCCAACGCGCTACCGATTTTCCAGACGATGCCATCGCGTTCCAATGGTCCACAGCTTCATCTGTTGAACTTGCACCAATCATTAGTTTACCAAGCAGCCTCTCCCTACCCCTCTCAGAATGATGTTTGACTAGAACCATGACGCTAACTCGATGGAGTATTCGGTGAGGGATGTTAAAGCTGAAAGCTTCGTTCCAAACTGGGCTTAACTCGCGCTTTTTGATCACCGTTCTCTTTTTCTTTAGTCTCTTGGCGCCCATCATGATGTAGACTTTTACGAATGGATCTTTTAAAGAAGACGTGTGTTTAGAGGTCAGCGATGAGTTTTATGGGGGAAGGTCTGAATAAATTCACTCGTAGGAAAGGCAGAGAAAAATAACAAACGGACCGGATAGGAAAACAGATGAGCGAACGATTCACAAAATGAGAGGTAGAAATGGAGAAAAGGAAGGAAGGGAAGAATAGACCTTTTCAGCTTCGTATGGAAGTTGCCCATTTCAGACCACGTGACATTCCCTTGAGAATTGTTCTTTTATGATGAATATGACAAAATATTAACACATGAAAGAATTAAATCCCAAGAGTAACACCACATGGTCTGAAATGGGAAAACAAACAACGAAGTTGAAAAGGTCTATTCGGGAAGGAAGGAAGGAATTAAGAAATTAAGGAAGTGACGAAGGAAAGAAGGAAGCAAGCAAGGAAGCAATAAGCAAGCAATTATGAAGCAATAAGCAAGTAAGCAAGCATGCAAAGAGAGAAGAAGGATGGATGGAGGGGAATGTCACAGTCTGTTAATTGTTAATTACCTGGTTTTTTATTTTTGTCAATAATTTTAAGATTGCGTGCCTTCATAACTACAACCGTCAGCTTCTCTGATGGCTTCCAATATGCTAAAGAAAGGAGCAGCATTTGACCAGCCTGTCCAACTTCGTCGGTTTCAAAACTAACTCCTGGTCTGACTAGAGGCATAGCAGCCTCATCTTTTATGTCCTCTGTTGAGTCGGCCTAGTCAAACAATAGAAGAAAATATCACAGGGGGACACGTCCCAGAAATAAAACCATGTACTAAAGGTGAAAGACAAGAAATTCGTGCAACTTTAGTTGTTGAGCATGAATTGCTGCGATGCACAGACATGCTGGTCGTTTGACTAACTAACCGCGGAAAAAGTTGTTAACGCAAGTAAAGGGTGTTTTACGCTTTGCAACGTGTATGGTGCTACAACTTGCATCAAGTGATCTTATTGGACGTTACGGTGGTAGCAACATTGCTATCACCGCACGTGGAATGATTGGTTTCGGCAATACCGCACCTTAACACAGATTCACTTGTGTCGAAATATATAGCGAGTCAGGCAGCTTGAAAGTGAGGTTTCGAGGGTTAAAACGTCTGTTTTAGAAGTGTTCGTATTATAGTCGTCCGCATTGTAGGAGAGGTTGACTTCCCATATTATAAAGGACTGTTTATCATAAAGGTGTCCGTATTGCTGGGTTTAAAACATTTCTTTAACAATCAAAAGATAAGGAAGAGGTAGCCATGTTGGATAAACGAAGAAACGCAAATGTGAATTTTTTTTGTTGAAGTTCATCCAAGATGGCTACCGCTGGGTGACGTCACGTTTTACCCAACCTGCAATTACAGACGTAATGTCCTTATTATTGAGTTTTATATAATTATGTCTATTATATCTATAATTATATCTTATTGGTCGAGAACCGTGTTTGATTACAGTACACAATCATAGATGACGTCACTGAATCTTACGCGCGCCCTGATTGGTTAATCCTTTGATAGAATCCAAGCTAGTGTCCATAAGAAGGGGTTTCACAGGATTTACCTTGTCTAGTTCATCTGTTCCTGTAGTCTCTGATGCTTCTGCACTGGATTCAGCGGTCATTGCATCTTCAGTATCCACAGTATCGCCTGCCTCTTCTTCAGTAGTGGTGGATAAGATAGTATCTCCAGCGGTTGTACTGTCTGCAATATCAATCATCTGACGCGCTTTCCTTCTTAACTTAATAATATCCCTTACAATAGTAATCTCCGAGTCAGACAATAATTTCTTCATAGGGACGCTGGCCAAAGGAACGGTGACGATACCTATAAGAGCTGGTGACGGTGGGGGTGGTGGAGGAAGAGGTGGTGGAGGTGGTTGCTTTTTCCTGCCTTTAGTTGGTGGGGGTGGGGTGGGGGGTTTTGGTTCAGGGATTCCAGTTTCCATCATGTCTGTTACCCGGAAGCAGAGTGTCTGGTTTCCAAGCTCATTGACCGGGATTTCAAACCGGAAGCTTTCATACATGTGTGGGTTGGTTGTATTTTGGTAAGTCTCTGATTTGACTTTGCCATCGTGGCCATACTTCACTTCTAGTTCGACCATGGGGTCTGGAGAGCGATTAGTTTCTGGCCTTCTTGGTAAGTCTGATAGACGTACCAGGGTCAAGGTCAAAGTTGAGCTGTGACGGGATAAAAATGGCACACAATAAAGTGGCACAAGTTAATGATGTATCCGTGGTAACTTAGGCGTCGATGGGTTTGGGCAGGAGTCCATAACTATGGGTAAACCTGGTGTGGGAGAGGAGGGAGGAAGAGGGGTATCGGTGTTGGATGGCCCATTTTCTCTTCACCGCCTTGCGTCGCAAACGCCTGCCCGTGATGAGGCTCCGAGGATGATAGTTTTGTATCGCCGTTTGAAGGAGGAAAAGTTAATACAGTATGGGAGGAAAACGCGATCTCTACTAAAAATTGGTCAAGGCTTGAAACCGCTTTAGTAGGTTCGCCTTGGAGTCTTGATGATGATGATGATGGTCGTGATGAAGGCGATGCTCTATCAACCTTATTATTACAATGACGATTTACAAAAGACACATGAAAAACACAAGCCAGTAGATGTGTACTCAGTAGTGAGTGATGATGAAGGCGATATGACAAAACTCTACCTTAACTGATAAAAGTGAAGCAAGAACTCTAAAGATCCTCGTCGCTCTACCATCTCATCCTGTGGGGCAAATATGAAACCATTAGATTTTTCAACAGACAGACAGACAAACAGACAGACAGACAGACAAACAGACAGACGGAGTGACAGACAGACAGACAAACAGACGACAGACAGATAGTTAGAGACTAGTGTGTATAGCATGTTCTTTTTAAATGCAATGTCACATATGATAACAAATGTTACTTTTACTGGAACCAGCTACAAATTCATTTTTGTTAATTAATTACTTAATTTCGTTAGTTAATTAATCATTACTTCGGTAATTGGTTGTTGTTTGCGGACATTAACAGCAATTTTATGTTACAAGAAAAGCTGTTAAATTGACTAAAAATGGTTTTTATAATTGGACGAAAGTTAAGTAGATGGACCGCATTCATCTTTGTTAAATTAGGCGAACATAGCGTGTGCCGCTTCTGAAGGACAGAAATTATCTTTTTCTGTCAATTTTGATCGATACGATGGGTTTTTAATCTACTTTTTCAATAATGAAAACTCATCAATCTTGCTACTTCTTGGTACCATTGCGGACTCCTTCGTGGTGTTTTTCATCGACTTTAAGGCCTTTAAGTCAGTTAAAACAGTTCACCGCAAACCGAAGACAAAACCAAAGTGACATTTGTGATTCGATTTCTTTCTGATTTGACTGGCACAACCGCAGACATAATTTCTGACATGTATTTAATAATGGCTTGGGCACGATAGAAAGAATGCAGAAATCATCACGCGTTCGATAGACAATGTTTGGACGGTCAGCGGTCTTTCGTTACACAATCACCGATCATCTTAACATCGGTTCGGGCAATGGATTGTTTTAGGGGATCGAGGGGATTTATTTTGTTGAAAGGGGATAAGGGTGCTTGGCCACACCATAGAAAATGCTGGTTGAACCCCCGAATGTTTTTATGGACATTACTGCACTGACACGGCCACGGTACGCGCGGTCCGTTTCACACTCATACGAAATCTGCTCTAAAGAGATAATGTTAAATGGATATGGTGAACTGTAAAGTGGATATTCTTGTCCAACTTAGAAAGCATTTAGATACCACTAATGCAAAACAATCTGTCCTGTAACAGGAATGTTGGTCTGCTTTACATGGGTGCCCGTTTTGAGGAGGCTGTATTTAGAGGGTTCTATCATTGGTCGATTAATCGAGGGTCGACTTACAGGGGGCATTGCACCACTCGATGTGTAATCCATCTCTAAACTCTCCAACAAGAAATCATCCTGCTCTTCGTCTTTGACAGGTGGATAAACATCATCGGGACCGAGAATCGGCCGACGCGTCTCCGGTTGAACTGCTATACTTTCGACATTCACAAGCGATTCATCTTGGTAGATTACATAAGAGTCATCGTGGGGGAGGGCTATTTGTTTTCTACGCAGGCCATCTTTTAATGTCGGAGTCTTTTTGTCTTTCCGGGTTCGCAGGGCGTAGTAGATTCCCGTGGCTGCTATTGTGGCCAGTAGAATACCAGCGACTATGCTAAGTATAGTGATGACCAAAATGTCCATTTTAGTCCGTCACCTGAAATCAAACAACAAATATGAACTTAATGGACTGTTGTGCTTAATGGCAATGTTTCTGGCGAAAATTAAATGTCGCGACATTAAGCTTTCATGAAATATGTGGTATCTTAAAAATTTCGTGAAACATGCAAATTGTTTTCCTTAATTAATTTGTTTATGCTTGAACTGAAACAAAAGTTTAAACTGCTGGAGAAAAGCACTTCATGGCTCCACTAAATTCTCTGACTTTTCAATGGCCCAATTCTATTTTTACATGCATGACTTTTTATTTTAACGCGTATTTAGATCACATAGTTATGGAATTATATTCTGCAGGCAAGCTGAAAGGATTGTTTGACCTCTTAAAAATTCCCTGATTTTTCACTGACTTTTGTGACAGTTTCCCAAACCAAAAAAAATCCCTGGCAATTCCCTGACCTCGAAGAATTTTAAGAATTCCCTAATTATTCGAAGTCAGTGGTGCGAAACCCTGATTTAGGATTAAGTGCGTACGGAAGAACTAAACGTAGCCAAAAATATCCGTTTTCAAAGTTTGTATGGAGTAGTGTGGACGTAAGAGAACTGCTTCTACTTTATTAGTTTGAGCTCGTAAATGTGGAAATTTCAGGTCAACAAGAGGTAGCCCAAGTAAATGTCAATCAAGCAACTTGAAATAGCATCCACTAATATAAGACTCCACATCTGTATGTAGTAAAATACAGAGTAAACTTCAATACATATACAATAAACATCTAATTTTAAAGAATAAAACAAACAAACAAATAATTACTTAAAAAATAAATAGTAAATGAATATAGAAACATTTTCACGCGGGCGTATAAGCGACGTGCCAAAGATATTTCAATTTAATATCTTAGGGAAAATTCATTACCTTAATTTGAAGAAACCCATATAAAAGCTATTCTATTCAATTGCTGTTGTCCCAATAAGATTTCAAGAACACACTAATTTATAATTTAAACCAATTTGTGATCTTTCTTCTTTCCCTCGAGGGCTAATCGACAATATATTTACTTAAAAAGAGTCAATTATTTTAGTTTTTACTAGCGAGATAAGAGCTTGGGAGAATAAAAACGATGACATTTCTTTAAACGATAGAAAAACGATGTCTTAATTAATTTCCACAGTGAAAAATGGACTAAATTCATCAATAAATAAGATGGTGGTTTATAGTTCGCTTTAGTCCGAATTCAAGGTTACTGAAAATAGAAACAAAATTCGAAACGTCTTTCGAGAGGCCGTTTTATGTTTGGCATAATACCTCTTTCATTTAATGATAAAATTAATCTTGAGTTGTTTTTCCATTTTTCCCGGAGTTTTTATCCGGTTGAATCGCTTGCGCGAGCTCATGATCTTTGTGATAATGTGCTAAAAATGTTTCAATGTCATTAATTTTTTTCATTACATTACTAAATTGTTAGTCAACCTTTTTCTCCATTCTGATATATTTCTGTACAATTGATCTAGGCAAGAAGAAAATGAGAAATAGAGCTTGTTGAAGCAACACAACAAGGTGATAAATATCTATAAAAAGCCTCCTACTTTGAATTCTATACATTTTAATCTTTAGGTAAAATTAAAGTAATCTCGCTGTTTTAAGACTAGAAGTAAAGTGAAAATTTAAGGAATTTCACAGATGATTAAAATACACCAAAAAAAGTCCAAAAATTTCACAGATACTTCAGACTCTCAAAAACCAACACAAAATACTTGAATACTTACACAAGTGAATTACCCATCGGCAGTATATAAATCATTGTCCAAATCATCCAAAATCCAGTAGCTTGTTCGTTTGTCTTGTGTTATTATTTAGTACAAAACAGAAATTTCACTCCAAAATGGAATACATTGATGGCGGTGAATGCCAAAGTATATGTTCAATTCTAGACTATTTACAAGATAAAACACAGCTCCCTAGCGCCCTTGGGATTGGACGACGCTCAGCTATCAAAATCAGTGCGGTTTTCCAACAAAACCTTTAGTGCAGTGCCCACCTACACACAACACAAACTCTCAACCAATGGCACGTAAAGTGACGTTATTTCAATGACAAAGATTATAGTGAAAAGAAAAAAAAAAATACTGCGGGTAGAAAAATGATTATACTCCAGGAGTCCCAAAGCCATTAAACGTAATTTTTTTTCGCAAATGACAAAGGGCTGCATTGCATCATGGGAAATGATAGTGAATCAAAATTTGCGATTGAAGAGGATTATGGGAACTAATGACGAGAATTGATTTTTTCACTCGGTACGTATTCTGAGATAATGGATCAGTGGGAGAAACACAAACAAAATCTATTTATGTTGATGGTTTAGTTCAGTCTGATTCATCTAATCTTAATCACAATGGGAATTGCAAGACGCTTCAAAATCTAGTGCGAATAAACATTCTTAATTATATGGCCAATTACGAAGGTCTTATAACGGTGTATTTGATTGCGAATTTTGATTCACACTTTGTTTTAAGGCTTCTTCCAGGTTGCGATTTCTATTCCAAATTTGATTACGACGCTAGTGCGAACTATACTTTATGGATTTAATCTCAGTCTATTATCACTAGCGAAATTAGTTTTTCGTAGGATTAAATAAAAAGCGCTAGCCGCGCATGCAGCCAGGTAACAACATAAAGACGAACACGGCATGGTACAGCGATGCATGCAGTGATATCTAACGTATGAAGTCTGTTTGTGAACTCACACGTAGGTCACGTGTTACAGCTCCAAAGGGCTCCGCCCTTGTAAGTGACATGTACTTCGCCGTCCCCTAAAACAGTTCTTTGCGAAACTTCCAATTTTTAAACATACATAACTCTTTGATATATGAGCAATCGCGACCAACATTAGCAGTTGTACAATTCATGATAAACAAGTTTGATGGCGGACTTTTCTCCGATATAATAGACATAGATATAATACTTATTGCGGATATCACGTGATAACTGAGGAGAACTAAGATTGAAACCCGCGATTTTGAACAGCAAGATATCGAACAAAATTTTCATAAAATAATTTCGATCACATTATTAGAGACTGCAAAACATGACAGATGTCTTATTCCCGGATGCGGATCTGCGATGATCTTGAGGAGGGGGGGTGTAGGGTAGCATTATGGAAATCGAAAACCGTCCAGATATTTTGGAAAAGTGTTGATAAGAAAAAGGGACAAAACTTGTCTTAGGATGGGGTGTGCACCCCCTGCACCCCTCCACTAAATCCGCCCCTGTATTCCTAATTGTGCGGACATAAAATTATGGTATGAAATGGGGAAAAAAAATAAAATGTTTTCCAGAGATCTTGCCGTCGGTAAAGAGTTGGTAAATTTGAAATAGAGTGGCAAAGTCAGGGGAAGAGTGGATTGTGAGGCATACAAAAGACGAAAATAAATGTCTACTTTGGAAAAAGAAAACACTGCGATCTTGTAAAGCCCAACTACTTTCAAGCATATGATGCAATTTTCTTGCATGTGCGCGCAAAAAACACTGGATCGCCCACTTAGCAATATGCGTGCGCAAAGCTTCACACAACGTTACAAGACAAGTTGCATCATTGCGTTAGTTTTGCAATGATGGATTTGTGGTCGTTAACCTCTGTATGGGAACATTTACTTTAATGAGAACTAATTGTCTGAGCCTTGTAAAGGAAGCTGCTAAAAATAATTAAAAATATGTTAGAAGCTTGAAACGCAATTAATTTCCTAATTTCCATGAATTTAGAACACGGACCAGATTTCACGCCGTGTGTCCATCCCTGCATTTGCTACGCTCAACGTCTTCCAGTGTAACAGTCGGTTGGGAAGGCAGAATTCTGTAACGTTGTGCGAAAAAAAAAAGACTTATGTAGCAAATGGCTTAGCGTTTTAGATTTGATAAGCCGAGCTGCATGGATTCCCTCTTTCAAACCTAATTCATAGTGCAATCATTTCAGAAACGTTGCGCTCTCTCTCTCTCTCTCTCTCTCTCTCTCTCTCTCTCTCTCTCTCTCTCTCTCTCTCTCTCTCTCTCTCTCTCTCTCTCTCTGTGGACCACAAATATATGGTGTTCCAACCCCCGCTACAAAACAGTGACTGCTCCCCTAGAAAAACGTCTTTCCGTCACGTTTGTAATTGCCTTTTGCCACAAGCGAAATACGACAATACATTCAAGTGAATAAAAAAATGGACGAGTTGGAGAATAAAAGCTAAGAATGATTTGGCAAGAATTCAAGCCTGCAGCGAGTTATAATATTGAATATATAGATGTGAATTAGTTGAATTAAACGATGAATAAATAGATGGATAAGAAAATAGTTAGAAGGAAAGATAATTTACAAGTGAATGAATAAACAAGCGATAGGAATTAGTGAATGGAGTCATGAATGAACAAATGTCTTGAGCGTAAACTAATTTCAAGTGAGTAAGCCAATCATGAATTTACGATCAACCAACCATATAGTGACAAGCTGATTAAGGTTTAAGTTGCTCACCAATAATAAAAAAATACCAAGAAAAACTTAGCAAAACGAAGGGATTCCGCCAAATATTAAAACAAAAGAAATAAAACATAAATTTTATTAGCATTTTCTGCGGTATATTTGTAAATGATATTCAATAAACAATGATGACAAACATTTATGAGCGCTAGTTTTTGTAGTCAAGCACGAGAAGCTTAGCTAGCTTCGAGGTTTTGTATTCCTCCAATTGCTCAAGTAAATCAAAAAAATATGCAAGAATTAGGGTGGTTGAATCAGTTGAGCAACTGTGGACAAAAATTTAAATTAACACATTTATAAATTATTTAATTTTGACATATTCTTTTGGGAGCAACATCTATACGAGATATAGTATATGTTTTGTTTCCTCAGAGAGTGTAACAGTATCTGTATCGAAAGTTTTGTAAATACTCATGTTAGTGACTTCTTTATTTTGACACCTGAATATAGTCCGAATTTAATGCCAAACACGAAAAAGCCATAGATCAATAGATAGTAAATGTGCCCATCGTATTTACTATAAGTTTTATCATTAGCTCATTTTTGAGTTCACTATTTGACTCACCTTTTCCTGTCGTTGTTATTGAAGAAACTGGCCCATTTTCAACGCATCTTAATAGCTCAGAAGTCTACATGAATGCCGGCAAAGAGCATTTGCATTCGTGCACTCGAGTCTTCCAGTCTTGACGTATTTTTAATCACCACCTGTTCTCTGTCGATAAAATAAGGAAAAATTCTCAATAGATGCAATCGTAGCAGCTGCTACGACATTCGCAATTCTAATAAAAAGCTGACAGAAAACAAACAATGCCCGGCATCACCTATAAAGTTACAGTTTTGCTATACATTACAAATGTTTTTGAATTTTTCGCTTTTGAAGGAGGTGCGCATATATAAAAGCAGAATTTAAAATGGCTCCAAAAGTTTTGAAGCTGGTAGAATATCGCTTAATCTTTGACCGCTCCCGAGAAAATGGCATACCTCTCCCAAAAAAATGGCGGCATTTGTACGTTAAGCATTTTTTAGAAAGCCAACAACAAGCTATATATGCCATTTCGAACGACAATTCAAGATTCAATTCATAGCTAGGTTTCAACTGAGGCAACCTTCTCTTTAATTAACAGAATAATTTTGAGCTACAGTATTTCGTTTGCAAGCAATATGTATTTTCGTAATGTCACCAATAGATCAAAATCTTAATGTCGCATCCATTAATTTAATTTAGAAAAACATTTTTTTTACAATTCTTAGCTGAAGAGCTTTCTTCAATTTTGGTGAAAACAGCTCCATCAAAATCCATGAATAAAGTAAAAACGTTTACCCTAGCTTGTTAGCTAAAACAGACAAAAAAATTCTACATATAGCTAGATTTGTAGCCTTTCTGTCGGCATATGGCAAAAATTAAAATAAACTGGAAACTTTAGATTGTTGATTTAGTTCTATATATTAGAGTGAATGTGAAACGGAAATGTTAATTTTCAATTCAACTTCCTAAAGAATATTTGTAAACTCTTTATATAAAGGATATTTTTGATTGGGCCGGATCCAGGTAATAACTTGAAATCCTATTTTTGTGCATTTAAAATTCAAAACTATTTCTATTTCATTTATTAGATAATACCAAGTGGGTGTTTCCTTTCTAAGATGTAGAATTAAGGCGCTTTGTTAAAGAAGGTATCGCGGAATCAATTTTTTTTTTAGAATACGGTCCATCGTGGCAGCCAAAATCTTCATTGTGTACAATAATGTTTGTAATCAAAGTAATAATTTATTCTTTGTACGAAAGAATTCGCCCTCATCTTGGTGGGGTTTCTTTCTACCTAGAAAAATGCAAGCTGGGCAGAAAAAAGATCGACAAAGAAGCCAAACAGTTACACAACCTGTTATGTTCCCAAGCGTTCTCTTTGAAGGAAGGAAGAAAGAAAGAAAGAAAGAAAGAAAGAAAGAAAGAAAGAAAAAGAAAGAAAGAAAAAGAAAGAAAGAAAGAAAGAAAGAGAAAGAAAGAAAGAAGGAAAGAAGGAAAGACAGAAAGAAAGGAAAAAAGAAAGAGAGAAAGAAAGAATTGAAAAAAACTAAGAAAGAAAAAAAAAAAAAAAAAGGACAACGATATCATAATTATATAACAATTATCACCCAAACAACCACAAGAACTGATTTGGTTGAGCTAGTTTTGAGTACCTTATTGTTCAACAAAATCAATGCAGCTAATAAGTGCACATTTTTATGCATGCATTATTCTCCATCTCTTATGAAGAATTTCCATAGAATTAACTTCCTCACTCGTTGTTGCTTGATCAAATAAATAATAATAATAGTTCTTATTGATGAGAATTTTTCATTAAAAATGATTTTCAAAAATGAAGGACCTTTATGTTCCAATTGCAAAGGATATATATGTGCGCATTTCAAAAGCTTTCGAGCAGAGGGACTTCACGCCAGCCATCTTCGTGGACAAGAGCAATGGAACATTTTGATAGAAAAACATTTCATTTCTCTTATAATTTTAACCACATTTGCTTGCCGTTAAGTCCCTATATAATGTGAAAGTAAAGATTCTTCTGCGCAGCTGACACAAGGTCTCAAAAAGGCTTTATTCCACAAATAAGTACCCACTTTCGAAATGACATATTTGAAGCAGGTGTTACGAAAACAGAAACTAAGACAATTTAAAAATGAATACTAGTTAAACACACGCACAATTTCAGCCTAAGGGCCAATAGATACCGAGACGAAATTATTAATTCTATTTGGGATGACCAGTTTGGCGGAACGGAAAGTTCCGGATTTTCATAAATATTTACACGCTGTATGACCTGTATCAACAATCGTACAGATGTGCCCAACAAGAAACTGCTGATTGAAACTTGTTTTAAATACCAAAATATTTCCAACATTAGCTAATACAATGTGAGTTCTGTGTCGAAAATGACTAGTAAACACCCAAATTAGTCATGCATAAAATGACTTACAGATGCATTAATCTTGAAAACTTTGCCGAACTTAATAAAATAAGTAGAAACCTGTTGCTATTAGCACAAGGTTTTAATATTTAATAATGTAACATGCGTTGTTTTTATACAAGCTCAAATTGATCATTGTTCTGTAAGTGCTAAATGGTTAAAACCGTGCGTGTGACGCCATGCATTTTTGGGAAAAAAACACTCTTAATGTTAAGATGCCGTTAACTTACCGTTTTGAATTTAACTTCTTAATCGTGTCAATTAAATAGTTTCTACATAGGTGTACAGCGGTTTGTGAACAATTTTGATTAACCCCTTTATATAAGAAATGAGAAAACTGCTTAAAGGTGTTCGTGTGGAAAACACAATGGCAGGCTAGCTGCTAGGAAGATGGCACCAGATGTTACAGTTTACCGAAATTATTGTGAACTTCTCAAGTTGTCTTCCACACCGTACTATTCGATTTTTCAAATACGGACATTACAAAGTACATCGACTACTCAAATCAAACAATATCAAACCTTCATGAAAAGTTTCACATTCGACATTCATGCTTTTGAGAGAGATCCCAAAGGCTTAGCGGCCCTAATAACAGCTTCGGTAATCGGGCGATCTAAATGATCATTAGCGCGTTTTACGTAGTGAAATTAGCAAAAATGTTTTCAATAGGCTTACCAGAATATTGAAAATCGCCCAATTTTCCAATTTGAAAACTTTTAGATTTGTTGTACGTAGTAATGAGAATTGCCGAGTAAATTAATCCCTTGGATATAGCAACTTCTTGGAGAATGAATAATTTGCTACGTTTGAATAGCGATACACAAAAAGAGCCACTCGGCTACTGGGGATGTTTTGTACTCAATCAAGCACTCAGTTTCATTAAAAATCCATAAAATGGAGAAGCATAAATTTTAGCTGTCTTAACAAACGGAGGTAGCAGTTGTAAGATGAAATAATAAAACAAAAAGCTAGAAAAGCGCATTTGAGAACGGTTCATAACGATGATGAAGCATGGAGGAGACAAAACAGACACCATTTGGCGATGTTTTGGCGGAATAGCTTTGGCCATTATTGAAAGAGACTTTTGTATGGGTAATCTTAGGAGTGTTCTTTGTCTTTGAGTGAAAGCAAGTCATGGTTCAAGAACGTAAAACAAAAACTATAGAAACTAAAAGCATAACATACATAAAATTAAATGAATAACGTCATGAAAGCAAGAGGTAAAATGGAATTGAATAAAATTAGATCTAGATAAATAAAAAAACTGAAATGAAAATGACATTAAATAAATAAATAAATAAATAAATAAAATAAACAAACAAACAAATAAATAGATAGATAAATGAATGAATAATAAATAAATACATAAAATAAATCAATAAAGACTTGCTTATACATAAAATTGTAAAAATAAGCGACACTAAATCATTACTTGATAATGGCGTTAGGATGACGCCGAAAACGTCGTAATTTAGTCTCGCTTATTTTTACAAAAAAAATAATAATAATCTAGCTAGCTAAATAAATAAATAAATAAATAAATAAACAAACAAACAAACAAACAAACAAACAAACAAACAAATCAACTTTTTGAACAGTCACATTTTCAAGCGACATGAGCATAGGTCTAGCATAACATTAACATAACACGAACGTCGATCCTCACTAGGATAAATACCGACATAAGCATAGACTATTAATTATGTCGCCGTAGTGAACACCAAATTGGTACTGATGGACGTATTGCAATATGTAATAAATTATCCTCAAACATAGATAGCACCAGCTCTTTTTGTAATATAACATTCCAGGAACAGTTATTAGCACTATGCTTTACTTGATCCCTTATCAATAAACGTACGAACATTTTTTTGTATATCTTTGTTTATATTTAAAAAGTTAAAAACTCTCTTTTCTTTAATAAAGTATGGTTTCTAATTTGAATCAGGGTTTGCGTTTGCTTTCGAACCAATTGATAATAATTGTTACAGTGAGGAAAACTCAATTCCTCAGTAAAAATCTTTAGAAAAATTCTTTAGCCTGAAGTACAAATTTCCATATTCTAATTCGGAATGCAAATATAAAAGCATTCAATGGAGCTTTTTGTGTACTTAAACTTCGTACTAGTATTACTCTGGCAACATCAAAAAATCTTGAACGAATTTGTTAATTCAAACTGCCAGAAGTTTTATGACTGGTTTTGGAAATTTTGTTGAAACTTATCATATGCTATTAAAAATTGGCGCCAACTTTACACTGGTACTCAAGTGCTCACTCTAGCATGAGCCATCTGCTGCAACTCTGCTAAGTTATTCGCTAAACAAACACACAGAATATTTCAGACTCCCACGTAAAATACACTTTCATTCTGGTTCAAAAGAGCGCTGAAGTTATTTTGAACTTTCTTTTGACGAAAAAAGCACAAAAAATCCTTAGCAAAAATTCTCTGCGTAAAGCTTTTTATGAGCTTGTACTTAATTTTTCCATGACATTAACATAATTAAATGAATTCAAATTCTATACCCTGTTATTGACATTCCACGTTTGTGTGTTTTCAAACAAATTTAAAAGGGCTTTTTCCTAGAGGTAAAATTCTTAAACACTCTACTTTTTGATACTTTTCTGTTGCTTATTTGAAGAACTTTTCCATACGCGTAATTGTGCAGAAATCAACTCGTTCAGTTGGCGCGAATTCCTAGCAACAGTCAACAGTTTATAATCCCAAAGTGAAATCAGTGAATGACAGCCCATAAAACAAGCAATCGGAGAAACTTTGGCCATTTGAGCCGTTTTACCTCAATTCTTCCAAGAATCCTAATTGTAGTGATCATTCTAACGGAAAATTTAACTGACAAAAAAATTTGAAATGTAGAAAAAAGCGCGCCTAGTTTTGTCCCGATCTGAGTTTGCAAACGACTTACCTCGTGTAATAAATGGAGTTTCTGTGTTGTTTCTTTTTCCCTGGAATTTACGAGTCTTAAACGTGGCAAAAATGAGATTTTCAGTTGATCAGCGTGGTAAATATCCCAAGTATTACAATATAGAAGGGAGCATTTATGATGGTCGATGACTTCGAGTAAATCAGTGGGGTGAAACAGGCAAGAATTCTCTTGGCTTTGATTGGTGATCATTCAGACAAAAGGTCAACAAGTCACGAAAACATCGTATCACATGTCTGGTCATAGCGCTCAGCAAATCGATATGGGGAACAGAATAACGGCAAAAAAGAAAAGAAAAGAAAAGAAAAGAAAAGAAAGGAAAGGAAAAGAAAAGAAAAGAAAAGAAAAGAAAAGAAAAGAAAAGAAAAGAAAAGAAAAGAAAAGAAAAGAAAAGAAGAGAAAAGGAAAGAAAAGAAAAGAAAAGAAAAGAAGAGAAAAGAAAAGAAAAGAAAAGAAAAGAAGAGAAGAGAAAAGAAAAGAAAAGAAAAGAAAACTGAAAAGAGAACAACAACAAAAAAGCTAAAAAAGAAAAAGAAAAAAGAAAAAGAAAACCTCTTTGTTTGTTTCTTTGTTTTAGAGAAACCGAAAAGAAAACCGTGAAAGAAAAGAAAAGAAAACAATTGAGAAAAAATAAAGCAAGACAAGAGAAGAAAATAAAAGGAAGGAGAAGCTGATGAATAAGAGGGGAGGGAAAAGAAGAGAACAGAAAAAAGAAAAGAAAAGAGAAAAAGAAAAGTGAGAGTTTTGTTAGAAAGACTAAAAATATATTTTGGCAAGCATTACATGCAAGCAATGCCGGTTTAAGAAGTATTTTAGATTTTGCACCTCATTTAGATATTTGTATATTTGTATAAATTTAGACTACAACGTACCTTTCTGCAATTTAGCCTACTAATTATATAGCTGCCTCTAAATCACATATTGCCAACAGATAGATTTTTCTTTAATTTTGGTTGACTGTCCAATTTTTCTTAAATTGGACACTTGAAATTGGACAGTTTACCAAAAAATAGAGATAAGTGCTCATAATATTGGATTTAGAGGCAACTATATAATTAATAAGTAACAGGACTCCATGCTGTCCAATTTGAAAAAACTGAACTCAAAAAATTCCTCTGACTGCCAAATTGGACTCGGCCTGCGGCCTCGTCCAATTTTGGCAGTCCTCGGAATTTTCTTCGTCCAATTATTTTCAAATTGGACAGCATGGAGTCCTATTACATATACAAATCAATAAATCAATAAATAAAATAGTACAACTTCCCTTAGAGGCCTTCTCGACTTCCGGTCAAAGATGCCCTGTCATCTCATTGCGCATGCTCAACTTTTAGAAATTTCCAAAATTAAACATGGCGGACGAAGATTCCGATTTTCTCTCTTCATCGTCCAATGCTTTGTGGGATCCACTGCATTCTAAGGACTGGGATAAAGAAACAGTCACTCCACAATGTATTTTAAGAATTAAGAGGTAAGGACAACGGTTTCTCAACGATAGGTATGATATTTGGCTGGTGCTTCTTGTGTGAAATTAACAAAATTAATTTCAGTCAATATTCAAAACTTTATTTTTGAATGAAGGAAATTAAAGTTTTTTATCATCCTTCTGGTTAGATGACAAAATTTGAATTTCATTCAGGAGGATGTGGCCAAGTTTTCCCTACAATTAGGAAATCTTTAAGGAAAGTAAGAGCACATATAAGCCTATTTGTCATAGAAACAGATATTCAAAATATAAGCTTAAGCTTAAGTTATAAATAAACTGAAGTTCCTCGTTCCCAATTTTATTAAAAACATCACTTTCACTTTCTAGTAGTCTCTTGTTTTGTGCGATCGTGCTCTCAATTTATGCATCCAAATTTAAAAACCATTTAACTTACATTTTATTCAAAATTTGACTGATTTGAATAATGCCCGGATAATACCACTTCCTTTTAAGTTGAGCTTCAAACGAACTATCTCATAACGCCAAAATAAACAATAGTCCTAAAGCATTTAAAAAATAAATTGGACGATAAAATAGTCGTAACAAACCTGATGTTAGATTGCTTAAAAGTTTTAATTGTAGATAGCATAATAAGAGAAAACTAAATAATAATTTATCTGAGACACAACATATAACCAAATGTTCAGTTATTCTATTGCTAAATCCAAATGAATATAGAATATTTTAAGTCTGATAAGGTGCCAATCACCTGGAATAGTGTAAGTCATTTGGCATATTGGAAATTTGCTCTCTTAAAATGACACTTACAAGTTTTATTTACATTTCAGAGACTGGACAAGAATATTGAACTTCATTCAATTTGATCAATTAGATTTTAAAACTAGTGGATTAATTTGCCAACTAATACAAGTAGCAGTATTTTTATTTGTATTATTTTGGATTTTTTTCCTGTTCATTACATCTAAAACATTTGACTGTATGAAAAATTAACACAAATGAAAGATGGCAAACTATATACATATATATCAGTGGTAAATGGTACTTCTGCATTAAAAATTAATCAGACTTTCATTTTACTCCGACCCATGTCAAAGTCTTAATTAAACGTGTTTATTACAATATACATGCTACAGTGGATCTCCAACTTTTTATATATGTTCCTTTTAGTATATTTTGAATATATAAAAATGTTGGAGATAGCAATCCTAGTTAGGACTATAACTTTCACTTTGATAAGTCTTAAAATGTGTATATGAAACTAAGGCCAAGTATAGTAGTTCATCCATGCCATATTTGGTGAAATGAAATACAAGGAATGTTCAGTGTCTCTAGAAATAAATTTAGAACTACTTATTCAATTTAGAATGGCCCAGATCGAGACACAAGATCCAGCTGGATAATACCACTTTAAAGTTACTGAACAGTTTAACCACAGCAGCTGCATTTTTGTATGAATTAAGTTCATAAACCGATATATGCCACCAAGGCTTCCAGTCAATAATACATGTATGTACAGAACTCTCCATGTTTGACCAAGCATAACGTCTTTGATATATATTTTATACCAAAAGTGATGACACTGTCTAGAAATATTTCTTATGAAGTTCTTTCTCATAAAGCATTGATCATTTCTTGCAAGAAGCTCTCATTTGATCGTCTATGGCAAAAAATGCGAACTTATGAAAGTGGTCAATATGTTATTAACTTAATATTTAGCTTTGTCATTCCTGCTGGTTATTCAAGCAGTGCTTATATAAAGGACATCTTTGGCATGGAGATTTTGTGATTTGTCACTCTGTCATATAATTAGGTTTTTACAGACTGAAGGCTGATAAAAGTGAAAACGTCCCTAGACATACATGAATCAACAAAATGAAAAGCAGAAGAAGTTGAATAAAAAAAAATACATAGTTATAGTTACATGATTGAGACTCCCTCGACAGGGCTTTTCAGCTCAATTTACAAATCCTAACTAAATCATATAAATCAAACATAAATGGATTAAGAATCCCAACTGGCAAGGAGGCAAACCAGTTGGCTATATTACAAGCAATTGGCCAAGAAACTGAATTTGAACTAATCGAAATCGGAACAAATTCAGTCTCAGCTAGTGGCCAGAGCAGGAATGGAACCTGGGACCACCAGATTGCTAGACCAATGCTCTGACCACTCGGCCATGCTGCCTCTAGAGGATACCTAATCATGTACACTAGATATTTTTCATATTGATGTGCCTGCATGTTGTTTGTTGAAATGAATGAATGGATATTCAGTTATTGAATGAATGGAATGAATATAAATGAATGACAGAATAAATGGATGAGTGGATGAGAATCAATTCATTCATTTATTAATAAGCTGTTATGCAGTGTTTCTGCTAGGATTTTTTACTTTGAGACAATTTGTCTTATTAGGAACATTTGTGAAGTTTTGAAAATTTTGATACTGGATGACTTTTATATAAATCCCTTGACATGGAGATAAATATGTACATGTATGTATGTACATGTATGCTCAAAAATGGACTCAGATATTTGGCCCAAAAACTTAAACTTATATCGGATATTTGAACAAATCTTTGACAAATCATAAAAGGTCAATGGAATAAATCTAAAATGATGGTTATGGTACTTTTTTATAATTTACTTACTGACTGAGTGGGAGGGCAGATGGGAAAATAACTGACCAAGTGCAGCAAGATCCATACAGATGACTAAGAGCCAGATATTTTCCCATCCTGCCTGACCTAACTCAGTCAATAAGCATTTTATCATATGACTCTTTTTTGGTTTAAAAAAGTGATAAAAGACCCTGGTAAAAAAATAATTATAACATGCAGAAATGAACAGGACTGTACAGGTTTTTCCCTGCCTGCTCGCACTAAGCTTTATGGCTCCAATCACATCATTCATCTTTCCCAAAGGTTTTATTAGGAGCACGTGAACAGAGCTATACAGGTCATAATAATATTATATTATATTATAATATATAATATCTATTTGACAGAGATATCATGAGTATATACAATGAACCACCACCAGGAATGTGTATAGTACCAGATAAAGATGACATGACCAAGGTGAGCAAATTAATAATTCATACATCATGGGCTTGTTTTTTTGAAGGGCCATTAGTGGATTAAAATCCATTAAATTTGTCACTGTTTGTATAATTTGATGGCCAACCAGACAAAAGTCTTGACTGGTAATTGGGCACTAGGCTACTCTGAAACCAACAAAGTGTTCAGACATAAGTGGTGAAAACTCAGCCTATTTCTGAAAATTGAGTTAGATTTTTGGTAATGTATTGACCAAGTTCCAGTGGAGACTTTGTCTTCTGGACCATGTAATGATGCAAATGTGAAAATGCATCCAGGGGCCAGTTGCTCAAATGCAGATTATAAAATACTGTATTTGAGATATAACGTGTGCGCTGATTGGCTGGCTACCATGTTTATATCAGAGCTAACAGAGACAGGGCTCACTCAAAAAACGTCGAAAAGTTTTATAAAAGCAATATAAAATGATCACTTATGTCTCAGTACTGTGATATAAACACTCTGGAAGATGTAGAGCACTGGAAAAGCAAGAGAAACACTTGGCTACGCCTCGTGTTCCTAATCTTGCTTTTCTCTTGCTGTACATCTTCCATCATGTTTATATCACAGTACAGAGACATGCGCGCGTGTTTTATATTGCTTAATGAATATGTGCATATTAAACAGAAAGCCTCTGGGACCAGGGTAAGTACTAGCTGCCTTTTGAATAACTGGCCCAGAATATCAACTTATAACTAAAGTTAAAAATAAAGTTTAACTCAATATATATGTTATTGTGTTCTAGATTCATGCATTGATAACAGGTCCATTTGATACGCCATATGAAGGTGGTTTTTATTACTTCTTGATTCGTTGTCCACCTGACTATCCAATTAGACCTCCAAGAGTTAAGTTAATGACAACAGGGGGTGGACAAGTTCGATTTAATCCAAACTTATACAGAAATGGAAAAGTTTGTTTAAGTATTATAGGGTAAGTAATTACATAATAATATTGCTCAGACAATTACATTGAAGATTATTGTATTGTATATTTCTTCTAGCCTCTTTGTAGACATCTCTTTATGTTTTCCCTTTTGTCTTGTTTTGGGCTTCCTGTGGTCGTTTTTATCGATGGCTTCCTGTGCTTTTTGACAAAACTGAAAGCAAGACAACACCTTCTCTTCTTCAATTGGTTCATAGTTTTCCTCAGACAGCCAGCAAAGGAATCCCAAAATTCCAAAATGGGGAAAAGAAGGGGTTACATGTGGAGGAGGCCATATTTTTTCCAACTTGGGTTAGATTTTTTCTCACCCATCGATAATTATTAGGGGTGGAGCTTATGTAAATTTGTGCAAATCAGTGGCTGTTTTGAGTGATGTCTGGCCTCAAGGATGGTTGGTGGATCAGCAAAAAGATCTATTTAAGGTGACTGACTACGTTGGCAAAAAGTAATTAAATATCGTTTAAACCACAATTTTCTAGAACGAAATTTAATGCTGATCCCAAAAACGAAAAGAAAAAAGGGGGGTCCCGCACTCGTTTCCGAGATAATCAGCATTGTATGAATGCCTATCTCCGAATTTTTGATGCGAAAATCGCTCAACCGGAAGTGAATAGAAAATAAATTAAGAATTAGGGAAATAACATTTCTACAAAGGCTACAATTGCGTAAATATTAGCTAATGGAGTATTCTGCGAAATGGCATAAATACTTTTGATGTGAGAACAGCAAAATACCTTCATTCCTTGGCTTTTGTGCCGCGAGTACCAACCACAATTGTCCTCATGTCGAGCAAAATTTTATACAAAAATCAATTTTTTCATATGCTAGAATAATTAACTTTTTTTGCAAAATTGATATGATTGAGATTTTTAGGTGTTTTTTTAAATAAACGAAAAAAAAGTATAGGGTCCCGTGCAAAAATGAAGGGTTTTGTGCCTTTGAAGTTGTTAAAAGGGCTAAAAAATGCTAACCGGAAGTGCCGCCATTTTAAAAATGACGCGTAGCGCGAGCTTGATTCAAATTTGTGTTGACGAAAACAAGCGAGCGCTCACTGTTTTTTCCAAAAAGAAAATATTTTTACTTCATTCTCTAATGATTTTGAGTATTTAAATCCACAAGAATAAATTTGGAACTGATTTTTGTACAAAAACTTAAGTTTTTCTATGATTTTTGCTGTTCGCTGAAATTTCCGCGCGCTATGACATTGCTTAAGACGTAATGCGCGAAATCATGCGCAGTGCCAACGTAGTCAGTCACCTTAAGGACAGATATTAGAATTGAAATGAACCAATTTGAACACACTATGGTTTGTTTCTGAGCATTATTTTATTTGAAATTCTGACACCTTTTGACCAATTGGAATTTAGAGTTTATTATGGTACTCTAATTGTACTTAAACCAAGGGGGTTTATTGCAAGCTCTTTCTACGTTTTTCTCTCCTGCAGTCCCATCTCCCCTTCCTCAAGGGCTAGCTGCTGCTCAGACTAGTTTATGGAATGAAGAGTTGCCTGTAATTAACTAAATGTACATGATTGTTGTTCTTCACAGTACGTGGTCAGGTCCTGCCTGGAGCCCAGCACAGTCATTATCAAGTGTTCTTATATCAATTCAGTCTTTACTTAATGAAAACCCATATCACAATGAACCAGGATTTGAACAGGTTAGTGAGCATGAATCTTAAATGGTTTCTGTTTTTGCTTATTTTTTTATGGTGATGTACAGTGTAGATAATAAATGGATGAATGCGATGTATGACAGTCATTAAAAACACCAAGTTATGCAGAGCTCAAAAAGACATGTCTAATGATTTTTATTCAAAATTCTCCATAACTTTTCTCACAATCATAGTTGAAGTTTTGTCACATTTTTCGTGTCGGCACTCAGTTTGCTTTTGTTTATGTTTTATATATTTAAAAGGAAAGACAAGCTGGTGATTGTAAAAGGTATAATGAATGTATTCAGCATGAAACACTACGTGTAGCTGTGTCTGATATGTTGGAAGGCAAACTTACATGTCCTGCAGCATTAAAGTAAGTAAAGCAAATAGAAACTTTACATAACACACAGCATGGAAGACATGAGCATGTTCCTTTTATCCTGACAGTGAATGTCAAACCTTGAAGACGTCTGCATTGTGCGCGGCTTTCTGATGCAAGAGATTCCCAGTGACCTCCCACTAGTTTAGACTTCTTTCCATTCTGTTACTTTAATACCCTTAAAACGGACATTGATGGAGAGAGGGGGTAAAGGGAGCACCGTCTGCCTGGGATACCATCTTAGTTCCAGCTTAAGGGTGCTGGGACCTATTTCTGGAGTCCGTTGCTAGGGAAACTACATATTTTTGTAAGTCGGCTGTGATACTTATAAGGTAATCAACAATCACAAATTTCTTGAGTTTGATGACGTCATCGCGTGACGTCATCAAATGACGTTATCGGAACAGACAATTTATATAATTTTTGCCGTTTCAAAACAATTTTGTTCAATTCTTACACAGTATGGCATTATTCTTCAAGGTGCACAAAGTAGCATATGCGTTTTTCATTTCGTTGACAGATAAAATTTTTAGAGCTCTTTTTTCGTCTTCGTAGACATTTTTGCTGATAACTTCGCTATTTTACACTTTTCTAGAAAACCCATCCGTTACTTTGTAGAGCATAATACATAAAACATTTCAAGATAAAAATGATTATTTTAGCTGCAAACTCCTCAAAGATTATAGAATTTAAAATGCAAACCAGCTGTTTGTGCATGCGCACTGGAGATTTCAGATGTTCGACACTTTACAGTTCGACTGTATCATAATGAACAGCTTCAATATGATTATATTTGGTTTTAAGACTTTCACTTATAATGTTTTGACCCATTATTTTGCTTAGCTTCGGCCGACTGATAATTTGAGAAATTTGTAGCATATTTTGTTGAATTAATTTCAATGAAAAAATATATTTCCCGCTCTCTCGATAGAAACGCGAACTTTTAAGACCCAAAGAAACGGGGGCATTCCAAATGTAACATTTTCTCAAAAAATCGTAAAATCGAAGACGTCAATGAGCTCTGGCACTCGCTTTTACAGCCAATATAGCAACCGCGTTGCTTAGTAACGAAATATGTCCCAGCACCCTTAAGGTAGCTCGGTCTAGTTTTTTTCACGGTCAACTAGCGACGTTTAAACAGCCGTAGCTCCCGCTCCAGAGCGTCTTTTGCCAAGATCTTTTCACACTTGTCTAGATATAGAATGAAGTTTTTTAAAAAGTATATTTTATTGAAATCCGTTTTATTTTAGTGAAGAAATCATTATGTCGTCTTCTTTACTTAAAGCTCATTTTCGAGAAAAATCGGTCTAAACTTTTAGAGCCACATATCCTACGGTAAAGTTGTTAGTTACGTCTACATTCTGAGGAGGTGTCAAAAAAATCGTACTCATAGTTTTTGAATAAAAACGGTTTTATTTTTTTTGTATACAAAAATTCCTATGTTTTGTACTATTTACGATAACAACCCACTCTGACAAGATACAACAAAATCCTTGCTCCCAGTTATTGCCAAGACTTAGTTCTACACTTTCTGAGATTTTCAATAGATTTGGCCAAGGCAATAATTTTTAAGAGTGGTACAAGTCATGTAATATTTTTGTTCATTTTCTCGCAAAACCTGAAATTTTTGCTTCTGAACGCGCTACTTAAAAAATCGTCGATGAATTTTCTTTTAATTTCCGCTATTAATTATTCAGAATATGTCCAATTATGGTCCCAAGTTGGTAATCGAAAGAATACCTAGAAGGTGCTCAAATAAAATTTCAAACTTAGGTATATTTGCATTTGCTTCTGCCGCGGTTGGTTTGTTCGCCGTGTAGTTTGAGTCACACATATTTGCATGCTTTTTCTGTTGTCACATTACGCACGTGCTGATCGACTGTGCTGAAATATTCAATTTGAACGCTCCTACAAATTCAAAGAATGCAACTTTTACGCCAAGCAAAAGTAATACATTTTTTTGCGTGATTCTGTGCATTCGATCGAGTTTGCTATATCAAGTCTGCTTTAACGTAATTTAATTGTGAGCCTGTCGTCGAATTGAATATTTCCGCACAGTCGATCAGCACGTGCGTAATGTGACAACAGAAAAAGCATGCAAATATGTGTGACTCAAACTACACGGCGAACAAACCAACCGCGGCAGAAGCAAATGCAAATATACCTAAGTTTGAAATTTTATTTGAGCACCTTCTAGGTATTCTTTCGATTACCAACTTGGAACCATAATTGGACATATTCTGAATAATTAATAGCGGAAATTAAAAGAAAATTCTTCGACGATTTTTTAAGTAGCGCGTTCAGAAGCAAAAATTTCAGGTTTTGCGAGAAAATGAACAAAAATATTACATGACTTGTACCACTCTTAAAAATCATTGCCTTGGCCGAATCTATTGAAAATCTCAGAAAGTGTAGAACTAAGTCTTGGCAATAACTGGGAGCAAGGATTTTGTTGTATCTTGTCAGAGTGGGTTGTTATCGTAAATAGTACAAAACATAGGAATTTTTGTATACAAAAAAAATAAAACCGTTTTTATTCAAAAACTATGAGTACGATTTTTTTGACACCTCCTCAGAATGTAGACGTAACTAACAACTTTACCGTAGGATATGTGGCTCTAAAAGTTTAGACCGATTTTTCTCGAAAATGAGCTTTAAGTATAGAAGACGACATAATGATTTCTTCACTAAAATAAAACGGATTTCAATAAAATATACTTTTTAAAAAACTTCATTCTATATCTAGACAAGTGTGAAAAGATCTTGGCAAAAGACGCTCTGGAGCGGGAGCTACGGCTGTTTAAACGTCGCTAGTTGACCGTGAAAAAAACTAGACCGAGCTACCTTAAGGAATACAGTGCTTACCTTTTTTCACCTGTAAAAGAACAGTTGCACGCACAAAAAGGACCCGTAACACTATCCATTTGATAAATGATCCTTATTGATTGGATGAAATGATACTGTTGTCTAATAACTTTATCCACTGTATAAGGATTTATCCAATAAATAGCTCTGTGCACTGCAACTGAAGCCAAATGATGACGATGATGATGATGATGATGGTGGTGGTAATGGTGCTAACAGTATTTGATCAGTAATGATCACAATAGCTAGTGGTTATATATGCGATGATAGTGATGGTAGTTGTATTAATAGCACTGTTGCAGTGCTAGTACATAAGTGCTTTAATAAATAGAGATGATAATGATGATGATGATGATGATATGATGATGATGATGACGACAATCATGAATTTTGTTTTGAGGTACCACTAATCAGTACTGACCATCTGTTTTCCAGGGACGTGATGGAAAAGTCTTTTCCAGAATTCTACGACTACTACATGTCGGTTATTAATGAAAAATCTTATTTAAATGGACAAAACATGCAGGTTGGTCAAAACATCAGAAATATTATCCAAATTTTGCAGTCAAAATATGTTTTTCTTCACTTTTTCTGGCACGGTAGCCCTATTGGTTTTTGGCATGACTTCCGTAATTATCGTCGTATGAAAATTTATTGTCACCTTTACCTAAAATTTGAGTGGCACGAGGACCTGTTTTTATGTAGGCCGAGACTGCCTTTTGAGAAAGTCCGGGGTAGTCCGTCTCGTAGGCGTGGCGAAAATTCGGCCCGCTGCTTGGCCATATTTAAGGGGGCCCGTGCCAGAAAAGGTTATCGTGTTTATGGAGCTTTACAGTGTTTATATTATAGGACCCGTTTGGTGAAAAGAGAGGTACTTACGATTTCGCCAGTATTCGTAAAAGACTAGAAGCAATTAAGCAACGATTGGACAATAAATCCAAGCAAGCCACAAACGCTACAGACGAAGAGTCCAGTGAAAATGAAAATGCCGAGTCTTAAACATGATTGGAACTGGTTCCATACTGACTGCCACCAGGGAAGTATGGTCACTGTGTGCACAGTACTGCCTGGTAGAATGTATTTCACTTCAAACGCTGTCAAGAATTCTATATTTTCCTTGAGAGAACCTGAGGTTTATCCGTCAGATACGTTGTTTGGTTGGTTGGTTGTGATGTTATATCTTCCGTGCGGACTGCAAAACACTTGCCGTAATACTATTCCGCGCCGATGATTTGATTTCATAGATAGTTTTAATATTTAGGTCTTCTCCGGGGTAGGGGCTATCAGTGCAAGTGACGTAGAAGTTGAGGAGGCTCGCCTGGGTTTCAGTGGAGGTACTCACCTACCTAACCTGAAACGGCTGTATATCTTGTCACAGAGCTTTGTTGAACTAGCCATTTCTTTTGCTGGATGTTAGTTCGATAAAGATCGGCACCAGTGCGGCCGCGCCTCGATGACGTCACTAAGATTGCTTAGTGCGCATGACTGCATTAGCGCCGAACTTCACCAAACTAACATCGAACAAAAATTCATTAAAAGAGGAGTTGCTCATGGAAAAGGCTAGTTTAAGAAAGCTCTGTGAGAAGAATTACGACGGTTTAATTAGGTAGGTGAGTATTTCCAAAACCCAGGCGAGCCTACTTAAATAAACAAATGCATGATAACTCACTCTGCGTCCGCACCAATATCGATAAATTTGAAAACGCATCTTTTTGGACTGCTTAGGCTTCTCGTCCACACTAAAACGGCTTGTTTTGTCTAAGAAAAATACCGTTTCAGTGTCCTGGCTCCGGTTGCTCGAAGGCGGGTTAGCGCGAACCTAAGTTAATTAAGTGTAAAGAAAACCTTCGGTTTTACAGTTTAACCGTGGTTTAACACTTACCCATTTTCGAGCAACAGGCTGGGATCCTTGGTACCAGAGCTATGTTTGGCGTTACGTTTCGTTAATAGTTCTCCCCGAGTAATTATCAACGAAGCGTAACGCGAGCCAAAGCTCTGGCAACCAGGGTACGTATGTGCATAGAGAAAACGGGGGAGAAAAGATACGTTTTTACTGAATTTCATACGGACTGTCGCAAGTGCAAGTCTGGTAAACATTTGCCTCGTAGAAATCTCCAAGACTCGAATAGGACGTTTGTGAAAGGCATGTTTTCTCTTGCTTAGATGGGTAAAGATGTCTGCCTAAACCCCCCCCCCCCCCCCCTCTCTCCTTCCCTCCCTCCCTCCACGCGCATGCGCTTTATGTCAGTTTTCATTATTTAATAAACACATATACTCAGCATTATTAATCAAGGGGATGGGGGAATATTGTATACGGCTTATTTCTCTCTCCCGTCTTGCAACACGGCTGAGTTTCTAACGCCCAACTAGCATTAACAATTAAGAAAACCAGTCATCTTAATCCTGGTTTAACACTAATGGGGCTTTCAGGAAAACAGGCCCTGATTATCAAGCACTCTCAGTCTACATAGCAAGGCATTCTATGTAGATTTTAGCTGTAAACTTTGTACGTTACTATATTTTTAGGTAGTCGATATGTTTGCTGGGCCTGCGCAGTGCGTTTGACACGGTTGTTCCTGCGACTGTTGCAGAAGTAGAATCGATTTCTACTTCTACAACGTGTGCATTTTATCGTGTTCAAGCGTCTGTGATTTGAAGTATCCCCGCCGCAATGAAATGCATTCTTCCGCCCGTGCAGCACTTTGCACTCTGAAGTCGCACTTTGACGTATCATTGATCTCATCAGATCATCACTTATAATCATTATCTTCTTCATTTGAATTTTGCCCATCATGTTCAGATTTCTGGTCTGGGTTTCAGGCTAATCCAGAGTTAATTGACACTGAAGAAAACTATTCTTTTTTATCCTGGGTTAGGACGTTCAGGAACCGGACCATATATTTTACTTTCTGCATGTAATAGTAGATGTTTCATTTCTCGATTGTGCCCCAGAAAAAATATGCAGGTCGTGAAATCTTGGGCATGGGAGTCGGAGACCAGTAAAAGAAAAGAGAAATAGAAGAACGAACCAAAAAATGAAATTGGTTCCATAAATGTACATCTGAAACTAGAAAGGAAAGATAAATGGCAGAGAAAATCATTGAAGATGTTCCTTTGTCAGATAGCAAAGTATATAGTATATACATATTTAGTAGTGTTACAGTTATATGGCAATAAACGTGCTTATGAGTTCACTTGTGGTGTATTGAAAAGTAGCCTTAACACTTCCACAGTCAGACACTGTATATCATTATCGTCGAGCCCTCTGATGCTAGAGATATTGTCTGCTTTTTATATGGTCTTTTGAAGCAATGAGACAAGTACTATATAGTTCTGGTTTATTCTGCATCTCTCCAAGCTGCATACTATCACGCCACAGGTGTACTTAAGGTCAAGACCAACCCCCCCCCCCCCCCCCCCCAAAGAAACGTCTGTCCATAGAGCAACCAATAAATAGCATCGTAGTTTTTCATCGCAATGAAAGCCTTTCATTATTAGTAATAGATAAGTCTTCGTATGAGTTTGAAACGAACCGCGTCGTCACCGAATTAGTACCGCGATGTCATATGATATATACTGGTATTAAAAATTCCTGCGGTACCCGTACTTTTTTCATTTATACCTGCACCTGGTGAAATTTGTCTCCCAAGAAGCGTCTTTCAAAGATTCACACCCTAAAGTCATGTCAGATTTCGAAAATTTCAATCCCAAACGTGTGCTTCGTAACCTTCGCGTTAACCTTGAGTACCCCGTTCCTCCACACACGAGCGCGCGCGTACCCCACCGATGTGCGATCAACATAACTGTATTATCACCATCATCAACAATTAAGGCTCTCGTTTTGAATGAGCGAAATTCTACTACGCCGGAACCATTTTAGTGACAAGCTTTTTATTTTATTTTATTTTTTCCAATAAAATTAAAAATCTTATAAATTTTAAAAGCAAACCTGAAATTGTCCAAAACACTCAAACATCATTTATATACAAAGTAGTCGGATTTTCAATACATAGATCAAGCTAAAGGGAAAAATTCAATTGTCCAAAACTTTCGTAGTCCAGAAAGATCAATAGAGGCACAAAGCCTCACAAAGGCGTGGCCGTCACGGGATTTTGTCCATATTCTAGTCAGACGAAAGGTGCAAATATGAACGTGTCCAATATCCCGCCAACTGATATACCCGAACATTCATTTTAGCGCGCGAAAATTATCTTCGTTATTGAGGTGGATTCGTGTGAGCTATGCTTTAAACAAACCCTTTTTGGATTTTAACACCAATGAGAAGTTGATAGAGTGTCAACTTATGGAATGTTACGCCAAAGTATAATAGATTTACTTTTGCTGTACAGTCTATCTGTGGTAATCTTAACACATTTTCACCTTGTGTGTTTTTGCACCAGTTAACCCAAACTCAATGGCTGTAGTCACACTAAGACATTTAACAATAGTTACCATAAAAGGCTTGTGAAGATCAAGTAAGCTATTGCTAAATATCATAGTGTGACCACACCCAATATAGCCTGTATACAGCCGTTTCCCACCCCTCCCCCTACGGGGAAAATTCGGGGAGGAACGATGTTCCCTCGGGCAAAAGGCTGTACACAGACTATAGCCAATATTATATATCTTGAAGAGGGGGTTCTAAAAGCATCCGTGAATTATTCCTTATGCCGTTTTGCGACAAAAACGTCGTAGAACCATGCATAGACAACGGGTCAGCTTCATCAGTGATTCATGTAACTTTGTTGAAAGGATTGTATGGATGGACCAAAGTCACCATCTTCGACATGTGAGACTCCCGTTTGAATGGCGATAAGTTCAACGTAGAGGGTATTTGTAGTTTTCTGTAGAGGAAAATAATGTCAGTTCTAACTTTTTACAGTAAAAAGGAGTTAGAGAATTCTCGCGTAGAAGTTGGAGAGGGGAGCGCAAGATATGGGCTGGATGAGCTGCAAAAAGAGAGTAGAGGGACAAAAAAGGGAAGAGTTATTACTATACATACCTGTATGTTCGTCCAGTGGTCGTAGATCTGGCTCGTGGTTCTATTATTGGGTCAGCGCCATAGAATAATGGAACACCAGCATACCCAGGTATGTTAATTCTCCTGAAAAATAATTTATAGATTAGAATTGATACCGCTGATTTTAGTTGACGTGGCATCGCATTTACAACGAACGAATACTGAAACAAAAGAAATAAGTAAAAAACAAACAAATGATTTAAACAAACAAACGATTTAAACAACGAACGAACAATTCAATGGACAAACGCACAAACCATACACAAACGAAGAAAGGAAACAAACGATCAAATCAATAGATAAACTAAAAGAACAGGCAATGGAATATACAAAAAAGAAACAAACGGTAGAGTCTGTGATCCATCTGTAATCGTAAGAACGAATGAAAACTTCTACGTACTTGGCAGTATCTGTGTATCTTGGTTTGTGTGTCCTAACTAGCGTTACCGATGCGAAGTTCATATTTGGGTGATCCCTCTCACCGCGTCCTAAAGTACAACCTCTGCAGAAAGAAGATATGAAAAATTACTCATGTCTATCCCATCAAGATTGAATATTAAGTCATAGTTGCAATGAGGAAGAGAGATAATTGGATGGGAAAAAAGAAAATATTATTTGTAAATAAAACACGGGTGATGCACTGGCATCAAGAATGGTTATCACTGCAACAACAAAGTTTTTGTATTGCGCAAACGCTGTGAACGTGTTTTATATAGCCTCATGTGCTGTTGCAAATGTAGAACTCGAACCTAATTCCGATACCCGTCAACGTTGCAATTTTTCAAGGATGTTCATCAGAAGTTTTGCAGAAGTTTAGCTGCAAGTAAGTGCAAAAACGCTGTGGCAGGGGAGAGTTGCACATAACATCGCATTGTGTATTCAAGCCTCAGAATCTCACATTTTTATTTTGAGTAATTATAAATACACACTTTATTATATAAGGGTGGCACACAATAGTAAAAAACATACTTAGAACCTTAGTGGTCCCCTACTTACGTATATCCTGGTATTTGTCCATTCTTTTTATTAGGACTACAACTGAAAGAAACAAAAACGTTCCTTAAAATATTAAGACTTAAAACCCCTGGATAGCTAGCCTGGTAAAATCGATATTGAAAACTAGAAAAAGGGCTTTGATGCATCAATTCATAGAATAAGAAGCAACGATAATTTGAAATATTGTATTGTACCTTTTAGGGGCCAAAAGTAGTTGAATAGGATAAAATCAAAATACGATGATCAACATTTTTTTTTTTTTTTGCTTGGAGGTGGGGGAATAATTAAAAAAAGGTTCATAATATGTTCTTACAAGTTCATTCTTCCTGTAGAGTAATTTCCTGTTCTTGATTGAACATAGTCCCAGCTCTGTGGTGTACTTCCTAATTGCTAGATAAATGAGAAAAACAGAAAATAAGTGTGCAATTACAAGTAAGAATAAAATTCTTAAGACCTATTCATGGTGCTGTCTGCCTTAATTAGCCTGCACTTCCCCTCCCTCCCTCCCTCCTCTTTTTCTCCACCAAAAGCCCCTGCTATACAGGCTTCCTGTCTTGGTACTTTGAAAGGGGTCCAATTCAGAAAGGTGTTGTGGTCAGTCTCCAAGTCGGGGTTTCATGTGCCCATAATACATGTACTCTCCACCACATGACAAAGTAATACAGAAGGGGCACAAAACCCTAACAACTGGAGAAAGAGCCTACAGAGGTGTCTGCCTTTAAATTGTCACCACACCTTGCAAGCATGCATGATAACACCAAATAGTGCTTGGGATAAGTTAGCATGTGTACTTTAAAATAATTATGCACTGATAGTTGATTGTATAAACTCACTTGCCACACCCTTGGTCTACCATCATATCGTTTTTCTTGAACTGTTCTTGTAACAACATCAGGGCCTGGTTCCAGTGTGCTAGAAGGTGGTTGTACTGGTGGTGGAAGTTTATTGGCCCAATCAACACCTCTGTACATTCTGAAAAAAAAATGACATAATATGATATTATCTTAAAGATAAAAAATTAAACTCTACTCAATTTCAATATAAGAGTGATAAAGGAGTGAATCACAAGATTTTAATTTTGTCAGCCATGAGAATTTCTGCAGTCACCAACTGATCAAAGCATTTGAAATTGTATCAAATGAAGGGTTCCATGTGAAAATGGCCTAAGTGACTTTATTGATGATTTTTTTCAATGGTATAAAATGGTATAATTAACTTTCCTATGCTGAAAAATCAATGTCTGGACATCCATCAAAAAGTCGTTTTCACATTAAACCCTTCAAATGTCCCCACATCTTCTATCTACATGAACTGATGTAGTGCATCAAGTCTTTAGCCTAGAATTCACATATTGTAAACTGATCTGATTGGTACCTTTGGGTTTCTGAAGTGTAAAATGCTTTCAAAGCAACAGCATCTCTCCATTGTTTGCTTTTTGTTGCCTCTGAGTTCATGTTTGCCTATTATTTTACAATAGAATAAAATATAATTTATTCATCATAACTTGCAAAGAAAAGAACCATAAGCTTGTAGGGAGGGATGCAATGGGAGATTGGGATGGGAAATGGGATTGGGAACTAGGATTTACTGACCTCCATCCAACCCCCCTCTCCCTCCCTGAATTTACCTAAAACATTGTTTTTACCTTTGGTGAAAATTCTCTGTTATTGGGATAGTTTTCAAGATAGCTCTGTTCTATATCCACTAAAATAAAGGATAAAAATATATTTATGATAAATATGACGGTGATAAATATATAGCCTATGTATATGCAAATGCAAATACATGTATGTATACTGTGCAAATCAAGCATGCGTTTTACCACCGTTTTAAGCAATCTCAGACAGACTGAAAGGATCCGACTGAAATAAGAAAAATTCACAGGACAAACGTTTCAAAATGAAAAAAATCTCTCCTGGGATTTCTTATAAATGTAATTGAAACATCGTGGTATGTACTTTGTGAAAAATTCCATTTTGATCCATTCTAGTACGTACCTTTGTTTTTGTTTTCCCATGGCAGTTTTTGACTAATAGACGCCGGCAAAGGTGATCCAGGGAGTCTCTCATATGGATTCGATACTTGTGGCGCTGGATTCTTATGTATCAACGGCTCAATAGTCTTATAATTACCATCTTCAACTTCAGCCCCTACCGAAGTAAACCCATTGATTGTATCGACAACCGGCGTATCTTGTCTTCTCGGAGCATCAGGTCTTGTCTCGCCGGTTTCTTCACGAGCTCGAAAATTATGATCTGCTTGTTGGAACGACAATGGTTCATGTATTCCTATAGTTGGAGGGAACTTTCCACTAACTTTTTGTCTTTGAGCGCGTTGTTGCCATGCCAAAGGGTCTTCGGGAAGATGCATTCGAAACGTTCCATAAGACGAACTCGGATGGAAAGTTTCAGTGATAGAAGCCATTGGGTTTCGAAGATCAAACTTTAAATACTTTTAAATAGGTTGTTTTAGTACTAGTCTAGAAATAGAAGTAAACATAATCTTGTAACTTTAGTTTGAGCATTCACTGATACAACGCGTTGTCAAGTATCGTTGCTATGTGATCGCAGGCGCAAGTGTCACGCAAGTATATATTTAGCGAAATTGTAACTTCACCAACTTCACGCCTTTGGAATAATTTTCAAGGTAAGTATATTAATATATTTACAGTTATAATTACTTTTCTAATAATTATTTTTTCAAATGTGGATCACTATGTAAGAAATGTATTGAAATTGAAACTGGAAAAAATATGTTTTCCTATATACTAGCTAACAATATTCACTTTAATGTTGGTTTGCATGTGGGAGTCATGATTAAGTGATAAACTGTTTCCTCCACATTGAATTACGGTAATTTATTAATTCAATGTGGAGGAAACAGTTTATCACTTAATATTCACTTTGTCACGCACCAAAAATTCATATTTTTCTTTTCCTATTTTGAACAAAAATTCAAAATTCAAAAAGTGTGAAAGTTTTCGATGTTCTATAACAAAACCGTTAAGAGTTACCATAATAATTTGTACAGATCTAAGTACATCAAATCTATAGAATTTCATTATACCAGGAAAAACAGACTATACTTACCTATTAGGAATTCTATAGATTTGATGTACTTAGATCTGTACAAATTATTATCGTAACTCTTATGTTTACTAACAATATACACTGTAATGATAAAAGATGACTATTTAGTGAGTACTAGGTGATAAAGAAGAAAACAATGGGTTTAGATTCTACTACTAACTGTAAGTTTGCCAATATTTTTCAAGGGCTAAACAACACAACTCTAGTACCATTGTTTTCTATCATTTAATTAGTGCTATTTGGTAGAGGCATTTTGTTTAACCCTTGAAAAAGTTGGCAATTAACTTATAGTGGAGTGATTTTATTTAACCCATAAAAGACAACCAGTGTAAAAAAACACCATTTCAATCATTATAGGATTTTCTGGCAGCAGTATTTTTTAATTGTGTTATGAATCTTTTTATTTACAACAGATAATGATCAAGCAAAGGATACTTTCAATTGTTCTTTCTGCAAACCAAAGTTTGGAAGATTTTTGAAAGCATCAAAATTTCAAAGGGTAGATTTACGTATTCTGCGAGTGGCCATTTGAGAATCGTACAGTAGGTTCATCATGCTGTTCAATTAATAAATGGGTTTTAATGCCAAGAAATGGAAAACCAATGTCAACTTTCATAATGTTCCTATCCATAATTGTGTAAAATGTCTGTCTTTGGTGGATATTTTTATTAATTTTTGCGAGCCTTTTTCATTTGGTTTGTTGCCATCAAATATACACCATAAAATGTAATTCCAAGACCAATAAGGGTCATTCCCATGGCACCTCTATATATTAGCACATCAGATTTTCCTTTCAGATATACAGGAGCTTCTCCTTTCTGTAAAATAATAAAGTCAATGACAAATTGTAGGTTAAAATATCATATAAAATTCAATGAAAGAAGGTAGTGGTAAAGGATGTTTCACCTGCATACTCTTGTATGGTGCAGATAGTGTGTCCTGTGGCCCATTTCTCAGAAGGCCAGATAACTTTATAGGCTCATTAACTTAATCATGAGAAAATTTATGCTCATTGGATGTTTCATGAAGCAAATATTATTTTCAATTTCTGTTCTCTTCCCCTCCTCTCCTCCCTCTGCTCTAATCTGACTAATGATCTTTTTTTAGCATTACTAGGCAGCCTGCATAGATTAGAGTGTAGTCAAGAAAAGGACATGAGGATAATGACCACAGGAATAAAGTTGCAAAACTCTCACTTAGAAGGACTTAGGAACCTACCAAGCCTTGCCATTGCTATTGAACCTCAGTTACATAATCTTTCCAAATTCATCTAATTATTGTTTTTCTTAATCCATCAATCATCTTTTGGGTGGACAAGGGCAGATTTAGGTGGGAGCTGCAGTGGCCACCTTATTTTTGAGATTTTGAGAAGTTTTTATTATCTAGCTTTGTCAAAACTGTTCTGGTCCCCTCTTTCTGAATTTCCTGGCTCTGCCCCTGGTGGAGCTTGTTTTGCAAATATATGCAATTAATCAACAGCTGATTTAACAAATAGGTTTTACCTCCAGATATTGCATGGATATTTAGAAACTCACCTGAAATACTTTCTGGAATCTCCCAATTCTGCTGGGTCTTTCATAAAACTGCTTTAAAAAATGGTCATTGAGCATTCCCATATTTGTTTCTGTACTCTATAATGATTTCTTTCCTCTTTAATTTTAATGCCTGCCAAGATAAACTGCACATTAGATTTATAAAGCACATCTGGCTTCTAACACTTTCATTAGTTACATGAGCCCCAAGAGTATTGACTGGACCAATGAAATATTTGCAGACTAATAATCTGTCTGTACAGTACAGTAACACAATAGCTCTACTGTAGCAACAAATGTCAGAATAACACTCCAGGGTTCAGTTGTTTGGAGGTGGATTAGTGGACACTAACCCAGTGTTAAGTCTAAAGAAAAGCCCAGGACTGCTGAAGATAAGACAGTCATACATAATATTCTAAGTGATACCCATGGTCTTCAAAAAGTGCTGGTGACTAGCCAGTAATAGTAGTAATAGCAAAGTAATAGCTATACACTTATAGTATTTAGTTTGCATTGGGTTTCCTGTGTAATCACATGGCACGAGTAGGGGTGCTTGGGTCCGCCACTACTGTTTTCTGTCAATTAGTTAGCTCTCGATTCATATCATAATACAATACCACTCCCTACTTTGAGGTTTTCCACAACATCCCAGATACTCTGATGTTTTTGTGGACCACCTACTACAGTTCACAGTACCATCTACTAAAGTTCTTAAAATCTCTTTGATGACACTCTCTCTCACTCTGTATAGATCACAGTTGACATAATTCAATGGACAATCAAAAGCCTTCAAGTGAGAACAGTAGATGTCTGTTCCGGTACATAAGCTTATATTAACACATATAACTTAAGATCCCAATGATTGACAAATGTCCGATACTGTCTCCCTAGCACACAGGTAGCCCAAACAACAAATTTAAATGCACAAAATTTAAACTAAAATGCAATTATTAGCTAATTCTTGGTACAAATGAGAAACTTCGCGAGGAGAAATTATAAAATTTGCCACACATCTTTTGTATTTACGATGATTTTTTGGAGGCAATCTTTGTTCTCCTGCACTTTGCAAGTTACTCGTTTGAAATCAAGCGAGTCTTTCGATGTCTACGTGCCCAGTGTTTCAAGAGTTCATTCCACAAGCAAACATTAATCATTGAAAATAAAGATTTGTTTGTATTTGCCCCCACATGTACACTTTACTAGTAGCTGCTTGCTTACCATCAACCGGCTACTCTGCTCTTCGTTTTCGATCATGTACGCATGCTTCTTTGCTTGTTACCGCTGACTGAATACAATATTGCTGCAGGCGCTAACCACCACCACAGGAATTGCAGAGATTAGCGAGGTCCGTACAAAAAAGATCAAACTTTGATATTTCCCCGTACATACATAGCAAGCCAGGTTAATAAATCTTTTATTATGTGGCTAATCATTTTTCATTCAGTTGTGTTTTCATTTTCAGTGGCGGGAATTTGCGAACGCTCCGGTTTCTATCAGTTCCCGCCCAACTTTACCAGTGCGGTGCCCGGTTTTCATCTTGTGTTTCTAATTTCTTGGATATTCAACTGACAATAAGTGAAGAAGACCTGGAAACTATTTCAGCTCTCTTCATGACTGTGCCGGACTGCCAAAGACCTCTATTGCAAAGACTCAAGTTCAGTTAACGATTTAGGAAGTTGTCTTGATATCTGATCAGTGGAAAAGCCGTCTTGACCGTAAGTTTGCATTTTGCCGTAGAACAAAGTACAGTGGAACCCCGCTCTAAGGACACCCGCTTAATAAGGACACCTCGATATTAAGGACAGATTTCAAAGTCCCGATTAAAGCTAAGCTTTTTCGACACCTCGGTTAATAAGGACACCCCGTTAATAAGGACATTTTTTCCCGTCCCGACGGTGTCCTTAGTAACGGGGTTCCACTGTACTTTTTATGACTATAAACCCCTGAACTGAAGTGTTTCAAATATTCTTTATTCAGTACAAAACGAGTAGCGGGATTAGTCCAAACTCGGAAACCCGAAAATGTTTAATTTTTTAAATTTCAGTTTATCACTGAAAAGCGTACAAACTTACTTTTGTGTAAATGATTTATTTTTTATATCGGCGAGCAGAATTCCTTGTCGAGGTAAACTGTCAGAAGACAGTCTGCTGCTAGTAGCAGTGAGTCAGGCGGTTCCCGTGAAAATCGCCCGGCGAAATCGAGACTGGATGTAGAAATTCAATACTGTGAATATTTCATCAATTTTTGAGAAACTTTCATATTTTTACAACTAGTGTTTTATGCCACCAAACGGCATTGTCTCTCCTGTCCGTAAGACCGTGCGTCAGTCAGAATCCGCACTGAGGGCATGGACTGAATGGATGGATTGATGGATGGATGAAAAATATGAAAAAATTAACAGATGAATGCATGATCGGTGGTATTGATTGATTGATTGATTGTTTTGCTGATTGATTGATTGATTGATTTATGGATTGATTAATATTCTCAAACTAGCGTTCCGTAGCAACTTCATATTCCCACGTAAGGTAAATAAACTACAGACTCTGTTTACCTTGGAGTTAGAAAAGATTTTGACCTAAAAAATTATGTTTAGGTTTCCGTCAACTAGTGTGTGGCTCTGCTGTTGCATGCCATATGTTGGAAATGATTGGCTTTCGGGTCAACGTTTCGATACAGTATTCTATTAAAGTCAAAATTAAAAGATACAAATTTAGGTATGACACGTAAAAAGAATATTCTATGCAGAATAATGGGACGGAAGGAAATAAAGAACCGGTGTATGGAAACTAAACCGAACATTGTTCAAAAGTAGACAAAATAGGAAGCAAAACGAAAGAACGAAGACTGAAAAGAGACAATAGACGAAAAAAACGGTTTATACTCGGACAATTTAAAACAAAACTGCATATCCATATAACTTCAAGCCATACTGCATGGTTCATTAATAAATTGAGAAATCACTGAAACCTCGATACATATGCGTTCATAACTATGGATATATGTCACAACATATGACGTCATCAGCTTTCGGTCCCAGGACACGCACATACAGTAATACAGAAAAAAATTGATTCTCAAATTACTTAAGCTTACTACAAGACGAAGTTATCGTTGGTCAATGGGTAGCTCCATGTCTGCATGCTTTCAGGACTCTTAGATTCACCCAGAAATAGATCGCAAGATATGGGAGCAACAGTTTGACTATATATGTAATTTATCATGGATGAATGAGTTCCAAGTATATTCAAATTCCTTCGATATTTTGCCTACATCGATTTATGTTTTCCAAGAGGGAGGACATCATTTGCTTCGAGCAATAGTCATCCGAAAACTTTATCTAAAACAGTGGGTAAATATTTCGCAAGCTGAATGAAAGCAGTTTGTCTCGATGGAGGGAAGCGAGTTGAATGGACAATTACGAGCTTCGAGTGAAAGGTGAGCCAAATCGTTTATCTTTTATATTTTGTGTCGCTTGGCTTTGTGTCTTTTCTTGAGGTCTTATTTCCTGTGATTATTGATTTTTTGTTGTGGATGCTAAGGTACATTTAGGTGATGAATTTAATCCCATACTGTCAGCTAACTTTTGTCTTTCGATAGATCACGAATTTCTTATCGTAAAATCGTGTTTGCTTCCACAAATAGTAACGCAAATACATGGATTATTATCATTATTATTATTATGGATTTTATACAAAGTTGAGTCTTTCATGGGAATATTTTTAGCTTGAAGTATTAACACTAGATTATTCAGTATTTACGGTTTAAGATCCAAATAGTGTTCGAAAATAATTGTTGCTGTGGAGCCTATTATTAAACTGCTCTCATAAACAAATGGACATTATAAAGAACTTAATTTATGCATGTTCTCAAGTATTTTACTCCACAACAATTATCTAACTACGTGTATTTTAAACTATAGGAATAATGATCATTGACTATTAATACATGCATACTAAATTGCTGAGCTGTTTCTGCTGTTTGTTCTAGAATTTTCCATAATTATATATGAAGGGTAATTTATCATTGTTGGCCCCCAAAATATTATTGGCTTTTTTAATATTTGTATTGGCCGATTATTTTTAAGATACATATCAAGCAACTCTAATATCACAATTCATTGTCATTCAGTCATAATAAAAAACATCATGATCAGTAACTACTTGTTATTTAAACTGAGATTTTATGCACACTTATTGTACATGTAATTTCACAAAAGCCTTAAGACAGTATATATACTAGAACGCTTGACAGAAAAGAATGTCATTTCCTACATTTTTCTTTACCTATCTTGCTTTTTATAAGTATTTATAAGATTCATTTGAAGCTAGTAGTCAAGTAACACTATATATGGTAATTATATTTATAATAATATGCATGACGTATAATGTAAAAGTATAATTATATAATATGTCTACATATAGTGCCTAGGGCAAGGTGGTACTACTAAGGGATTCCATAATAATAATATGTAATTATAAACTTTATTTGACACAGAATTTCAAAAGTTACAAACTTATTTCCATGAAAGCTCAGTGCTAACTAAAAACTAAGAACCCCTCCCTCCCCTCCCATCTCCTCTCCTATAAGATAGCCCCATCCTAATAAAAAAAAAAATGCAGTAAACTATTAGAGAACGCACCCCCAATGTAATAGATGAATGCAATATACGTAAAAGATATCATAGGTACAAAGTGAAATGAGCCAATTTTGGGCCAAAGTATAAAAATAGGATAAAGGGAAAACTGTGATTAGGGTATCTTGAAAATATAGAGTGGCACCAAATGGTTCATTCACACCCATAACTACTAACTGGCACAGCATACAGTGGAATCTCATAAGTGAATTAACACCCAAAATGTCAAGTTTAGGTGGTTGCTTAAGGGAGGTGGTCACCTATGAGAGTCAACACCATTGGGGTTGTAATTTTCAAGTCACACAGAAGTTTATCCACTCACATAAACTCTGCACATAAGAATCATGTGTATTTTACAATGATATGAGGGTTTGCATTGCTTAGCTAATAGTACTGTATGAAATGAACGTGCATTTATTACTTGAGATACCAAAGGTATATCAAGTTTTAAAAGGAGTGTAGATCGTTGGTCATTTTTCCTGTGCAGCAAAATGCACAATAGAAACATGTGGTATCATATGATTGGCTTAAATTTTGAAACCATGCCAACCCAGCTAGAAAAGCTGTCATCATATTATATTATATTTCACAGGTCAGTCTCACTGAGTTTAATCTTACATTACCTGTACATTAATCTTTCATATTCTTCTCAGATGCTCAAGATTTTGATTGAATCAGGCTCAAAGAGCTAGCAACTCCCGCTATAAGCTTTTCAGATAGATGATAATTAAACCTTTTTCAATAAAATAGTTATTTCAAGAATAGCAAGAAATAAATGTACAAATAGATTTTCACAAAATACTAATTTTGGTTGATAATTTTTTAATAATTTCACAAAGCTTCATGAATCTTTCAGACATGCAAAAATGTCAAATGTCACTTGGATCATTGATCATTTGGCTTGAGATATTTACAAGATAATGCTACTAACAATATTGTTAGTATTTGAAGCCTAACTCCTTACAGTTCTCACAATATATAAAACAAGATTACATTTATTATGCACCTGATTGAGCTGTCACCCCGGGGGGGGCACTTGCATATATTTACTATACGGGGACGTGCCGCCCGTCAGGGTCGTGATTTTAGCTCCTGCGGTCTTAGACAGGGTATAGATTTTACGATAAATTGTCTTAAACAGAGTCAATTTTTTTCAAATAGTGTAATATTCGAGGCCAACTTATGGTGACGAAGGTGTTGCTTGATGTTAGCATACTAGCGACGTAATTAAAATATTAATGGACTAAAACCGCCTATTCTTTTTTTTAATGTACAATTTTCCTCACAGTCTTAAATAGGGTCCCTAAAATGCCCTCTTGTCTTATATAGGGTATCGTTTTCAAGAATTTAGGTGTCTTAAACAGGATCAGGTTTGAGGAGGCTGGGCGGCACGTCCCCATCAGATCCGGAACAAGTGCCCCCCCCCCCCCCGGGGCTGTCACACATTGATTGTTTAGTCTCTGATTTCATTCCAGGATTCATCACCAGAGACCATCAGCTCCTAAACCCCCAAAACCATATGGATCTGTTGACAAAGAGAATGAAGGCACTCATTTGGGAGGAAAGAAACCAAGTAATGCAAAAGACAGACCCACTTTTCCACCTAAAGCTACAAGTGAAGGGGGACATGGGGTTCTGACTCGTGCTGGGGAAACAATTCTTGAGACTTTCTATGGAATGCTCTATAAATGTGATGATGACACGAAAGAATGGAAGTTAGCTGCTGATGGATTTATTCCTCTTTGTTTTATTCAAGAACAAGGAAATGCTAACAAACCTTTTAAAGTGATTGCTGTCCATGGATCAACTAGGGTAAGTGTTAGGTGGGTGTGGTTTTGTAATGAGTTCAGATTACAACCACTCCCCACCACCCTAATAACAACTACAAAGAAGTCTGTACATGTGCAATAGAATCTTCAGACCCATGCAATCAAATCACATGACTGATCTCAGGTTGAGAATCTTGCCAAGATCATGCCAAGATCTTGCCATGATATTGGCAAGAAATTCTTGGACAGATGTTGGTACACTTTTGACAAGATCTTGCCATGATCTTGGCAAGATCTTGATAAGATACATTCTTTTTTATTTTTTATTTTTATATTTTTATATTTTTTCATATATCCCATTGCTCTACTGAATTGCATATCCTTTATTTACAACATTTCTTTTTTTTTTTTTTCATTTTCTCATACATCCAAATGCGCTATTTAATCACATTTCCTTTATTCACTATTTTTCATTTTCTCATACATCCAAATGCGCTATTTAATTGCATATCCTTTATTCACAATTATCACACATCTCACCACCACTTTCTTCTCTCTATCTCCCCCTCCCTCCAAATGGACTATAGAATTGCATATCCTTCCTTAAAAATAGATCTTAGAGGATCTCACAAGATCTTGATGCTCAACCTCGGATTTTACAGTGAAGATATGAAGTATTGATCTAACTGCAGCACTGGCAAATTAAGTATGTTTTGCCAAACTCCTCATATTACTGCTTAATTTTGTTTAGGTTTTAGAGTTTCCAGTTACTAAGGACACAAAGTGTACTCAAAACAAAGCATTTGTCAGATGGAATGAATCAAGCAGTAATATGTTTGGTGCACGATTTTCAAAAGAAGGCAATGCTGATCAGGTTGGTATTGATCCTAGGCTGATGCATTTTATTAATAAAAATTATAAAGAATATATGAGAAACTGACCATATTTGTCTATATGATGATAATCATGATGACAATTAATGATGATGACAATTAATGATGATGACATGATGATGATGATGACAGATGGTCATGATGATGATGAGGCTGTATAAGCTAAATATGGTATATGGTATATATCTTACTTTTAGAAATTGCTCATTTAGTTTTATTCAGCAATGTCAAGAATGAAATCAACACTCCTCAAAACCTCAGAACTCTTCAAGCAACCAGAAAGAAAAGTAAGTAAATTAAATTTTAAAAACCTATTATGAATAGTAATTAATTATCTAACCACTTCTATACGACCCCTTAAAATTCCTTTACCTTTTCCTTGCAGGCGATGGTATCTCAGATGAGTGATCGTACGGTGGGAGAAACTGGACACAAAAAGACATCCCTTATTGTAAAATTACCAAATAAGGAAACGACAGTGATGTCTGTTCCAGGATTGTAAGTGATGATCACTCAATGATATGTTACAGGAGGACCGAAGAAAAGCGTCCGTAATATAAAGGTTTCATTTACAAGGAAATGTAAGGAGATTCCAGCTGTCAGGACGTAGAAACCTGTCCGTTATAAAGAGGTGTCCGTATTATGGAGGTGTCCCTGAGGAGAGGGTCTAGTATATTATATTACATACAATAAAACATTTTATCTTCCATTCAGGATGACTATGGGTGAGCTATTTGAGCATGTTTGCAAGAAAGAAGATTTAGCACCCAGCGATCATCAATTATCACTCCCCAAAGTTGGAAGTAAAGAACTGAAATTTGAGCAGGATACGGTCCTTGGTACTCTGAAGATTAGAGAAATTTCTATTAACTACATCGGTAGATCATCCAATGATTCTGTCATGGGCGACCATGAGTCCTTCAAAGAAAATAAGGTAATAGAGTAGAACAGTCTGCTTATAGAGTGCCATAGCTTGTGTGACGTTCCCCCCCCCCCCCCCCCGTTTTCCTCGTAGGGGCAGGGAGGGGTGGGAAATGGCTGTACACAGGCTAAGAGTGCCACAGAAATGAAATTACAAATCAGACTATTTCTCGTGTTCCGAACACAGTTTACACAATTCAAAAGACAATCATGGTCGGTTGCTTATCAAAGCTAGGAAGTTTGCGCTTTTTAATGTATGATAGAATAGTAAAGCATGGTTATAATTAGAGATGGCCCCATAACAGTGAAGGCCCTATTTTAGCTGGAATTCCTGTCCAACTTTTGATAATTATATCGATTTTTCAAAAGGCTTCGGCTGCTACGGCACCAGTCATTCCTCAGCCCTACTCTAAACAAGATGAACGGCCCACCACTAAACAAACGCCCACAGTTGAAAGAAAGACAGAGCAAGTTGAAAAGAGTAAAAATTCACCTCTCGTTAAGCCAGATCCTGGAAAGGTCAAACGGAGAGCACCGCCACCACCTAAACGCCCACCGGAACGCCCTAAAAGCATGCCTGTTGTTCGTCCACGGACTGTTCCATCAGGACCTACTGCTTCTCCAGGTCCACCCCAGCCTAAAAAACGTCAGGTAAAACACTGACATATAACTGATAAGCCTGTCCAGTTAATTCATAATCTCTATCAGCCCACCCAGATCCAACAAATGACGTTATACTCCCTTTCCTTTTGGAGTCTATAGCTAGGGGCCTTTTCCCAAAAAACTTATCTCAAGCTTCCTGAAATAAGATAGAAGGTCATTGTCTTGAAAATGTCATTGCAGTATTATCAACAGACCATTATATCATGATCCCTTGGTATTATAAACTAAATCGACGATAATTTAATTGTTTCATTAACCTAGGCTCCCTCTCGACCGCCTGCGCCAAAAATCTTACGAGACGCTCAAAGCAGTAGTACAAGTGATATGAAACGTGCGGCATCAGCTGAACGACTACCACCAATATTTTGTCCACCTCCACCACCAGACGACGTCCCACCGCCATTGGATGAGTGTGAAAATCCAGTCAGCCCACTGAGTGAGGAAGACCTTCACGATACGGCATGGATGACAAGTAAGTACAAAGTACTTTTGAACATTTTGGAAATAGTACCGTTGTGTAGAATGGATGGCCTGGTGGTGGGATGAACAAAAAATCCGATCAAGTGCCTGACTCTAAGTGGTTACTAGTTGGTCTTTTGTATATTGAGCATTAGTATTAAGACATGGTGCCATCCTCCTTCGAAAGGAACCTACCAAAATAGAGGCAATAGAGGTTAAATTGGCTAGAGCGGTTGCGGCTCAGTTCGAATTCACATCATTTTTTTGTGTTAGATTGTCGCAACGGTTTGAGTTGATGTGCATGACATTTGGGATTTTTGTTTTTCCAGGCAGTATTGAACATGAACCAGGCGAGGTAATATCACCATCAGACGTATCACCAAACAAAACTGAGGAACCTGAATTCCCTGAACCTCGCAAGCCCTCTTTGCCTTCAGAAAGTGATGACGCAGAGGATCCCAACTTTGTATCACCAGAACCAATTCCTTTAAAGTTTCTTCTGCCATCTTCTGAAGCTCCATCTGAGAATCCCGACGATGAGATTGAGCGAGAGGTGTCATCTAGGATAAGTTTTGTAGGAGACAGTCGTAGTTCTAGTGTTGACATCGCATCAGACGCTGATTTCCCAACTTCCCCAATTTTGGAAGGCTTCAAATCGGTAGATCCTTCGATGGAATTGAACGAAAATATTTCAGTTAATACTGACGTCATTACCACTGAACAAGAACCCGAGAGCATTTCTCCACCACCTCCTCCAGCGGGTTTTTCCTCTGAGCCCTTAAGTGAAGAAGTTACCCTCGACAAGTCAGAAAATCTCGAATCATCTGAATATGAAATTGAAAGTATGGTAATTCCACCGCCTCCAGTTATGTTCGACGATTCTACAGAACCACAAGATGCTGTTTCAAAAGAATCCCATGAAGCACCAGACAACAATGAAGTTGTCTCAATTCCTCCACCGAGTGATTTCGCATCTCAAGACGAAATGACGAGTCCACCTGCCGAATTTGGCGACGAGGAAACGTTGGGAGCTTCTAAAAAGAAGCTGGGTCTGGACAGCAATATGTTTCCTTGGCTCACTGAATCACAACCGGTATTCAAAGCTGAAATTACGACATCGACGATGGAAAGCCAACCAGTTCGTGAAATTCCAAATGAAAAAAGTGTCGACGAAGAACAAGTGTCTTATGGAGGCGTGGATATCCCCATGCATGAAGTGCCATTGCTGGAAAAGGATGAGAAACTCGAAATTACACCTTCAAATAAGCATGACATGTCTGCTATACGTGGCGGCAACGGGATTGAAACCTCTGATTTACACAAAGATATTGAATCACAACAGCTAATGGAATTTGACAGTAACCTGGAATCTCCATCAAAGGTTGAAGCCGATCAAGTGGTTCCTGAGGCTCAAGAAATTCCTGCTCCTACGACATTCAAAGAAGAACATTTACTAGTGAACAAGGAAAGCCATCGAAGTTCGGAAAGTAGTTCTAGTTCCTTTAAGACGCCATTTGATGACCTGGAAAGCATAGAGTACTCTGAAGGCTCTTTAAATTCTGAAACTGAAGAAGACATATTTGATGTGAAAGTCACTGCGATGAAAGATAAAGAATCGCATGCAGAAGTTATTAACCAGGAACAAAGACCAAATAATGCAGTCGTAAGTGACTCAGTAAAACTAGAACCGTCCAAAGAAAAGAAGGCGGGTATTAAAATCGAAACGAAGGAACATCAGTCCGAAGAATTAACAAAAAATGAGGTGCCTGAATTTGTCAAACATGACGAATTAAAGGGCGAAAAGGATAGAAAATCATCTAAAGAACTGGTTGGTTCTGACAGCATTGTTACTACAAATGCCGTCAGTGCGACCTCTTCTGGAAATAATGCTGCCTCTGAAGAAATAATAGAATCTTCAGCTGCCACACCTATTGCTATTCCAGTAGACATTTTGTTTCAATCCTTAGGATCAAATACAAATTCTGAAGTAAGTGGTTCACAAGGTGACGATAAAAACAAAGCTCAAACTCGACCAGGGCACAAACGGTCTGTTGGCAGTGGCTTTAAGACTCAAAGTTGGGCAGATATCAAGAATCGCGAAAAAGAAATAGAAAAGCAACGACAGCAGAGTATTACTAAATATGTGTCAGTGTCGTCTGAACATCTGTCTTCGTCAATTACAGCAGCTGGCTTCACAAAGACACCATCCATGGAGTCTTCTCAACTACAGAAAGAGAAGGAGGCCGAAGTCGAAGAGTCAAAGACTCAAAGATTGGCAGATATCAAGAATCACGAAGAAGAAGCAGAAAAGCAACGACAGCAAAGTATTACTAAAGATGTGTCAGTGTCGTCGTCTAAACATCCGTCTTCGTCTTCTACAGCAGCTGGATTCACAAAGACACCATCCATGGAGTCTTCGCAGTTACCGAAAGAGAAGGAGGCCGAGTCCGAAGAGGCTCACAGATTGGCAGATATCAAGAGTCGCGAAGAAGAAACAGAAAACTTTTTTTTGCGGCATCGACACCAAAGTAGAACACCCAATATTACCAAAGAGACGTCAGTGTCGCCGTCTCATCATCATCAGTCTTCGTCTGCTTTCAAATTTGCAGTCCAAAGTAAGCCGTCTAACGATGCATCCATTTTCTCTACAGCCTCTACAAGGGAAAGTGGAATATCACCCAGCACAGCGAAAAGTGATTTAGAGGCTCCTAAAAGTATAAGCTTGGCGTCATCTAGTTCAGTGATCTCCCAAACAAATGACAAAGTACCATCCACGATGGAAGTGGCAAACAAATCAAAAAGTACCACAGAGTATTCTAAGAGTTCTAACACATCATCATCTATCTCTGAGCAATCGTATTCTAAGGACAAATCATCGCATAGTTCACAGAGTACATCAAAGTCAGGTTTAAACTCTCCTACCCTGAAAGAAAAATACTCCTTCACAGCTGAAACAAGGAAGCCAAGCTATGTGGAGTCTGCACGCTCCCAGACTACGTTACTCCCAAGTATGTTGGAATCATCGAAAAAGTCTACAGCAACAGAAGTGGTAAAGAACTCCCAAAGTACATTTAGTCCTAAGCAAGGCGTTAACGCTGTCGAACCAAAGAAGCCGAGTTATGTTGCTTCTGCACAATCTAAGGACGTCTCATCAAAACCAAGTTTTGTGGAAACACCACAAGAAAAGCCAGAAGTGGTAAACAAGGATGCACCAGACGAGAAGTCTAGCTCTTCCCAAAATGTGGCAATGAGACAGAAAACTGAAAGACAAGATTCGGTAGAGAAAAGAAAGTCTGTCCATGATATGATGAAAATGTTTCAACATTCTGCATCGCAAGATATAATAAAGGAGCGTAGTGACAGCAGTGAAGGTGAAGGCGTTCCACGGCAAAGCCCTGCTTTACGATTGATAGAAGAGAAGGTTAACTACCCTTCTCAACGGCGTTCTTCATCGGGTACCACTGAAACGACAAAGACCACAGATTCTAAGCCTTCCGAAAATGAACGTGATAGTGAAGAAAGTCTTGTACGTCAAAGTCCTGCTATGCGTTTGCTGGAAGACAAAATGGGCTATCCCATGAATCGTGCTTCCTCGAAAAGTAGTTTTTCAACAACAAAGTCCTCGACTTCAGATTCCAAATCTTTTGAAGAAGAAAATAACAACTCAAAGGAGAGCGCAAAACCACCAAATGAAACAGAAAAGGTCACCAGTGAACAAACAGAGTCTAGCTCTTTGAAAGGTCCCAAGGAAATTTCATCGGATACCAGGCAAAGAACTAGTTCAATTAATCAGAGGAAAAGCTACGGAATTCTGTTCCCAAGGGAATATAAACCTTCGCATTCTGTAAAAACGTCTGCTGCTAAGCCTAGGGAAACGGAAACAGCAAATACAAAGCCAAGAACAAATTCTCTAAGTAATCCAAGACAAAAATACGACGTTCTGTTCCCAAAGGAACAACAGACCCAATCCAATTCTGTGGAAGCCAACATATCTGTAGAATCCAAAAAACAAGATGCAAGTACTACAGATCGTAATCTCAAAGAGACAAAACATCAAACCACTGATGAAAAAATCTCTATAAGGCTCCACGAAGAGACAAAAACAATTGACACGGTTAAAGAACTAAAACATAAACATTATCTTGAGAAAGAAACACCTAAATCTAAATCCCAGGACAAAAAAGAAATTGTCGACGACGAAAAATCAAAGCAAAGACGATCAGTTGACGAAAATATACTTACAAAAAGTACGTCAAAACCAATCAAAGATGACACGCAAAACACCGATGTTGTCATGAGAAGAAAAGATTCGCTGACAACTGGAGACGTCTCTAAGAGACACTCCATGCCTGTACATTTGATGGACAGTGCGTCGTCTTCACAGACAAAGTCTGGGGGAAATGTGAGTATATTTCTGTTTTTATAAATGTTGCCTAGCAAACTTTATCGAAACTATACCGCGGCACACTACCAAATGGAAGAATATTCATGGATAGATCGGTTGTATTATAGAGGTAGTCAGTGCTATTGAAGGTGTCCTTTAACTAGCTAGCTCCTTACTTGGAAGAGCCTTTGATGTTGTTATGTTGAGACCCTTCCACGCGAACAAAGTTTCTATGACAAATGTTCTATATGACAGGTGGACTTTCCCCATCAACACCAGCAAATTTCATATGTCACATGTATCTACTAAAAATCGATTTATTCTACACAGCTCAAAATTCTAATGGCCCCACAAATATCGGACGTCGATGTTGTTCCAAAGGGTCGAGTTGCTGCTATGATGGCTGCCTGGAAGAAAGATGGTGAGGAACAATTGTTTTTATGATAAGCTTGTTTGTTTTTTCACTCTCATTGAACCATGTTTTTCTTTTTCTACATTTTGCAGATTCACAACAGATTTGAGCTCCCTCTTGGTACATTCCTTCATGACGGTTTTTTGAATTGTCATATGCTGTAAAGGTGGATCTATTACAAATTTGAAGTTAACCTCCAATCATTTTTCTATGTACAGAGATGTATCCTTAAAAGATAAAGCCTGCCATCAATCTCCATTCGACAACGTGAACAATTTTCACCGTTAACACTTTGTTCTTTCGTAATATCCCTGGCATAATAGTCTTCAGATAACGAGATTGTTTTGCCGGGCCCTACGAGAAGAGAGAACTGGTATACACCTATTCCAAAAAATGTTGTCGTATGAGAGCTCTCAAGCCCACGCGACTAGACCGAAAAGGAGTATGGGTAGTAGCAAAACTTTATTTTCTTTTCCGCTTTGGTATTGACTTTAGCATCAGTAAGTGAAGTTCTTTAGTGTATCAGGTCAGAGCAAGCTGAATTTAAGTAATCCTGTGGGATTTTTGTGGTTGTACAACTTTAGTGATTTCTTCCCATACTCCCTTTCGCGTGAGTCGCGTAGGATTAATACTGACAACGTTCATTGAAAAAGGTGTATTTCAAATCAACGTTGTGTAAAAACTTAGAAAAGTGTGAATTGTACCTTCACGTACGAACTTACGTATCATGACGTGCAACTTACGTAAAGTCCAGCGTACGTTACATGATGTATTTTACACAACCTTGCAAAACAAAATTTCAAAAATGAGATCATTTCAAAGCAAAAATAGATTATACTTTCGAATTATTTTTTCTCATTCGTTAAGCCAACATAATTTTAATGGCTGTGTAGAACGGTGATTTAGAGAATCCCAAAATTAAAGCATTGATAAAAGCCTTATTTTGTTACAAGAATTATGAAATTTTAAATAACGACACATAGATATAATTTCACATGGTAAAAACAGTTGATTTTGATATAAGAGTGCAAATATATTACCAGTTGACAGAAAAAAAATCGTTGTTACATCGCGGCTGCATTGGTTTTAGTGTTGATTAGGACCTGGCTAAACGAGAAAACATGTCTCCAGAAATGTGTTTCAGTAAAATGTTTCCTGGGTGGCTTATCTGTTAGACAACATGTTCCCACAAAACCAACTGATGCACGCGCGCATGGAATTGTGATGACGAAACATTAAACAATATACGTCTGCGATAACTTTCCTTTACATTTTCTTGCTCATTTGGCTAAATACCGGCAATTTCCAATTACTAGAGACCGCTAGGTTCTTGACAAAAGGCGCATTTATACAGGGTAAGTCTCCTTTTCAAGAAAGACCCATAGGAGTAAATCGATTTTTGTGTTGTTGTATATCAACAATTTATGCTTTTCACTCACTGGTATTTTTGAATCATTTACGTCGACTCGAGACTAACCATGTGCTTGTGCGTCTGTTGTCTAATTTTGCAGCGGTATCATCAAACTCGAAAAAGATCTCTTAGTTTTGTCTGGCTGAAAGGGTCAGCGGAAATTGCGAGCGCTTTTAACTAACATGTTAAGTGGCTAAACCGAGAGACATCGTTCATGTATGTTCAGAAACATGTTTAGGTCTAGGCAACAAAATTTGTTGCGAGAAACAATATTTCTTGTGGCTAAACCGGAAACATTGCGAAACGTGCACGCTTAGTGATGTTTCCGGAACATGTATTTCCTTGTTTAGCCAGGTATTTCATAGTTTCGTGTAGCCAGGGAACTTTTGTATTTCATGATTTCGTTTAGTCAGGGAACTTTTGTATTTCATGATTTCGTTTAGCCAGGGTCTTTTGCATTTCATGATTTCGTTTAGCCAGCAGACTTCTGTATTTCATGATTTCGTTTAGCCAGCAGACTTTTGTATTTCATGATTTCGTGATTTCATATTTTTGGGGTGGAGCTCATTCGAAGCAGCTAATGGTTTGCACGAATTCGCATAAGTTCTGCCTCCAAGGACGATCATTTTTACGGAAAAGACTGGAAAAGAAGAAGGAAAAGACAAAAAGAAAAAGAAAATGTAATTCAAGGTAGAAGAATATGAGTCGCAGTGCAATCATTTTTGACTGTAATCACCAAATCGGTAGTGGTAGATTATCAATGAAAAATTGACTTAGAGTTTTATATGGCAAAGTTGGTGTCTTTGCCTGAGAACTTTATTCGTCTGGTACCGCAAGACTTAGGTGTGTGCAAAATTGCAATAAAAACCGTAATATCAAAACGTTCTATATCAATGATAAAATGATTTTTTTAAGTCATAAAGCATTTTTCCTTGCAATAAAATCAATCAGATTCATATGTCTTCGATTTTTTCTGTTTGCTCAAAAACAATTTGCACGTATTACTGTGAGTAGATTTCCTATGAGGGTGAACCGGACCGCACCGTACTGTGACCGCGTGTCAGTACCATGATATTAATAGAGTGGTTTTCGTATGAGTGGGAACACTGTACGGTTACGATACGGTTACAGTAGGAATTTCGAATGTTTTTATAGAAACTATGATACTGGTACAGTTACGATACGGTACGGTAAGTTTCCCACTCATACGAAAACGACTCTAAAGACATTCGAAATTCCTGCCGTAACCGTGCCGTGACCGTGCCGTTTTCACAGTCATACGAAATCTACTCTAGAGGCCTTGGTTACCTACAATATAAGGATTCTGTCACATGTCACGTGATTATGCCTCTAAAAAGGTTTGAATTGAAGCAAACTGAGGGGAACTTGGAAATACAATTCGTCCTTGAAAAAGATTGCCGGTATTTTCGGCAGCCATATTTGATGAACATCAACAAGAAAATTCTCATTAGCGCTGTTGTTTATTCACTCTAACGTTACCCGGTTACTGCTCCGTTATCTTTTCATGCATTCTCGGGAGAATAGTTGAAACACAGCAAATTTGAGATTTCCTTCCAAGTGGTACTGCTTTTACACTGACTGTACTGTAACAGGAAGGATAATGATCACATGAATTAAGGAAGCTAAGGTAGGAAAAAACGAGAATGAGGGGAGGAAAACAGGAGACTGAAAGAAAGAAAAGACGTTTTCAGTCAGTTGTTGGTGTACTGATTTTTATTATCACTAACGATTAATTTTTTATCCGTATTCTAGAACAATACTCCACGAACTTAATAGACTACATCAATCTATGAATTTATCAAAATTCACTTGCTTCAACATGGAACCGGAAAGCCATTAAGCTGATGTTACACGTGACGATTTGCGTGACGATTTGCCATGTAACAAACCACACGGAATGGGTTTTTAGCCCAATTTGCGGCAACACGTTACAAGGTTTTGATTTGAATTAAAACCTTTCAACGCAAAATGACGACTTTGATCCAACTTGTATTTGTACCGTCAGTCGTTGCGCGAAATATCGTAGCTGCAAATCGTCTCGTTCTACATCAGCTTTACTGCAATCGATCAGCAGAGTTTCAGGATGCATTAACGATTTTTAGCTGTCGTTAGTTCAACTTGAGTCTGCAGCTCCAGCATTGCATGCTTAAGGCAGTTCATACAAGACGTTTCTTCTCCAGCAAGGCCGAGCATTCTATATCGATTCTATAGTTTGTTCCTGATTTGTCGAGTTGCTTTATTTTATCTTCGCTGTTCATTTGGTTTTAATGCTTAGTGCTAGCAGAATTTCCTGTGGCAGGATGCGTATGTCTTCTTGTCCTTTTCCCTTTCCTTACTACTTCCTTTCCTCCCCGCATGCAAGTGCACAAGGAGTTCAAAATTCAAGTTTTTACTTCAGTTGAATGACTGCAATCAAGTGTGCTTGTCTTGCAAACCAAACCATGATTATTTTCCTGAATCACTGCATCTTAATAAGGCTCAGCACTTTGAATTTTTGATTTCCAGGAATTGTACAGGTTTTTGTGTACGTGTCGTCCTCCTGCCATTCTTTGGTTTTCCATTTCTTCTTATAGCTATAAAGGTATCGAACAATGTTCTTTGGTAATACTTGTTGGAGGAAAACGTGTGGTAACCAGCGTTGTTCATCACGTTCTTGAATACTGTGTCATCTGTTTTATAAAACTGAAAATAAAAAAAAAATGGTTTAATGCTTTGAGAATAATAACGAATTAAAACGGAGAAAAAATATACGTCTCCAAATTTATCTGGATTATAGTGGACGGCTTAACCTAAAGGCGGGAAAAATTCCCGCCTTTTTCTGTGACCGCGCGCGTCTTATCTCGATTCGGCCGTACGGCAAATGTCACATTTCGGTTCAATTTGAAAGACCATTTATCTTTGAGCTAAGCCATGCATGCAAAATTTGGAGATGCGAGACTATAGCTAGGTGACCTTATATTTGTCAAGCATTTTGGATGTTAAGTTAAAAAATACTGTCTTCACTGACTGGCATCCACTGCTGGACTTTTTAGTGGCTGCTTAAATGTAAAATTCAGGTAAGTAAAGTTGACAGGTAACTCCAGTAGAAAGCAAAATACTGTTTTCCAACTAAGTACTAGTTCTCAGTTCATGCCACTGGGGCAGTCGATTTCACTGCAACGGTGATCGTAACCGGTAAATGTACTCAGATTTTCAATCAGCAAGGTTTTTCACCGTTCTGGACTGAAATTTTGAGGAACGTAGCTTGTGCGTTCTAGATCAACAATTTTACTTCTAAATTTTACCGGCTAAAATTGAGGCAATCCGACTCTAACACGAGAAATCTGTAAAAGCCAAAACATTTTCTTCAACCGCACGTAATTAAACTAGCTAAATCAGTTTGGATGGCATTGATTTTCGACCGTGAATCAGAAAGCGACATTTGAGATATGATTTATTCAGTTATGTCTTCATCCCTCGCACTACTCTGATAATAGGCAACATACACGTATGCTTTTCCAAATTTGTCTTACCGTTGAATATAATTCCCCAGAGCTCTTCATTGCTATATACCGTCCAGTGTGTATTCCCTTGATCCTTACTAGACCTCCTTGACCAACTGAATGCAGCCGCAGCTCAACTATCACAAAAATACGGTACATTAATCACATTTTCCTTGCCAACGCAGTTTGATTCTTCATTTATTTCATAACTTTTCATACTGTGTTCTCGCTCTGCATGCGATGATTCTTAGTCTGAGTATCAGGCCACGCCAACTGAAAAGGGTTGCGCGGGAAAAATTTAAAGCCAGAAGAAGAGAGCTTTCTCTAGCTGGCTAACCCTCACCCTTTTCTCCTCTCGTTAGCTCCCCCATCCCTTCCTCCCTTTAGAATGTCATTGCTATTCAGACTTATTAATATAACAGACATATCGTGAGATGTATCACCATTTAGTGAATTGTCCTTCGTTCACTGGTCTGCAGAGAAGCGAACGACGTTTTTCACTGTGAAAAATCGTTCGCAGCTCTGATTGGTTGAGACCAATATCAGATGCCACTACATTTCTCGTGGAGCTGAAATTTCCTTCAAACTGGCTACTCTCAGCACTTTTTATTGAGGCAAACTCATAGTTAAGTTTTGATTATTATTTCAAAAGACAAGTAATAACTGCCATAATTGGCACATGATTGATGTAATCGAGAACGAGCTGTAAAGAGAAAATACGATTCCTAAAGGAGGTGTTATACTGTTGCATGAACCAGTTGCAACATGTATCATACCCCGCATCGCTCAAAATCATTGCAAGCCAGCAATCGTTGCAATCTTTTCAGCGACTTTTATTTATCGGCGCTATACCGTGTAACACTCTTTGCACCGGTTCGTTCAACTTGTTTCGCAACGCGAAACGAATTGCAGACAAAAACAACGCCCTCAACACCACTGTGTGTTGCAATTTGAAACTATAAAGTGAATATAGGTTGCATGCTTCAGAGATTGCGAGAAGATCGGTAATGATAAATCAAGCTCAAGATTTATTTCAACAGGAACAACAAAAAAGGCTCGCTAAAAGCTTTTTTTTGCTTTTATAAACAAGTTGCCATCAGAAAGAATGTGTTTTGCTTTGTTTTGTTTTTCAGTTGTTTTTGTTTTTTGTATTTGCTTTTAACAAGTTGCCATCAGAAAGAATCTGTTTTGTATTAACAGGGTTCGTGCTAATAGCTCCTTGAAAACTCCTTGAATTTCATTTACTTTTTCAAGGGCGCTTGAAAAGCCCTTAAATTTTAGAAATTCTGCTCAAACTCCTTGAAAACTCCTTGAATTTATAATTTTAACAAAAAACGTAAGGGACTTGAATGGGATAGGAAACATGAAAATTCACTTTTTTCTTTTAGTAAATACATGTAAATGAGGGAAGAGGATGTCCTAGTATTTCAGTAAAACAGTATTAGTAAAAAATCGGGTAACACTACTTCCTGAAATATCGTTTTGAGTCCTTGAATACTCCTTTTGGAGAGTGACTGTATATGCTTTTTGCGTGTTTTTCATACGCAGTTTACCAGCATTTTTTATATGTTCCCTATCAGTATTTCCTATATGCTCTTAACCAGTGTGTTTAATATGTTCTTTCGTATATGCCCTTAACCAGTATTTTTTATATGCTCTTTACCAGTGTGTTTTATATGCTCTTTACTACTGGCAAGCTATTAGGCTGGTCAACGTACGTGCATATGGCTGCGCGATCGCCATAACTCTAGCCTCAGGCTAGGGAGTAGTGAACGACTTCCTAAGTCATTTCAAATTACTAGGATAAGATTTTTATTTCGATTTTATTAGTGTCCTCAAAACAGCATAGAATTGTAAACTTCTGATTGTATACGAAGTTACTCCCAAATGCTAAGTAAACAAGTTTTAAGACACTTACTGTATTTACTGCTACAGTTTTCTGATCCCTTGACGTGACCCTTGTTGTCGATGCTTAGAAACATCATCGTCCTGCTGAACAATTTCATTTGACTACTAATTGAACTACGGAAATTCGCATTAGTTGTCAAATGTCTGGTTTGGAGACCTCCAATTGGCTGACCATAACTTTGAATTTTGTCATGAAAGACTGATACACAAAGAATTATTATAAAATAGTTGACAACCTGCGTCGAAAATGTAATAAAAAGTGGAGTTAGTATCATTCGAAAGATTAAAGAAAGAGAGAGAAAAGGAAGAAAGAACGAATAGAAGGATAGAATGAATGTATAGACGCATGGATGGAATAAATTGGGTGTTCGGTTAACTCCAATCCAATACTGAAATAAGGCCAATTTAGAAATTCAGAAATGCAGTGGTTAGAACTGTGCAGGAAAGGAAAGCTAAAATGACACTGACATTCTGTTTTCTCGAAGCTAATTTTTTTACAGTTGTTGTTGCTTTTACATCTCCTTTTGTACAACTGCTGTGCGACACCTTGCTAGAATACTGTTCCTTGGATTCTCTTAATTTATAACAACTCCAATAATTCTTATCACCCAAAAATATATATAATATTACAACCAAACGTACTGACCTTCATCTGGTTTGTGAACATTTTGACTTCTAGATTTGTGAAGTTAGATGAAATAGACGGACACTCCTTTATATAAGATTATCTCAAGAATAATATAAATAGCTTACTTATCAAGAGAAATTCCCCGAACGTGGGTGTAAAGACAAAATTATGGTGTGAGTTCCACATGATGAAATTGATTCATTATTCATTAATATCAGTTATATTATATCATATCATATATATTACACAGGAAAAATGTTTTGATTTGTATTTTGATAAAAAAAGGAATGCTTCTGGATCAGAGATATCAATGAAGGCGGTATATAGGAGGAATTCATTGCGTAGCTCAGTGGAGTCGAAGTTAATCGAATAATTATTAAAGAATGTATAAATCCTATTTGTGCGTCGATGTTTCAGAGATTCAAAAAAGGTGTACCTTTACTTAAGCTAAATTGGTATAAGCTTGATAAAATTAAGTCATTTTTAGGCAATACTTAATCGAACTAAGTTTCCAAAATTGACACCTAATTATATTTGCTTCAAATAGCAGCAACTTCAAAACTTTGCTAAAAATAGAACTATTTCTCACCATTTCCTTTATTGAAATCTCTTAACACGATATTTGTTTCGTGAAGGAAGTTGTTTCTATGAGTGTAAATATCGAATAATCTAAAAAATTGAGACATATCTCTAGCTAGTTTATTAGCTTGGAGTAATTTACAGCAAGTTCAGTATCTTTTATTCTTTGCGGGGTTCTAGAATAATTATGCATGCAGTTCGAACATTAACTCTTGTTCAAAGACGTTTAGAAACTCTAATTCAAGTTGTATATCAGTGTTTTTCATTTGTGTTATCTATCTAAGTGAGAGGCTAATTTGAAGTATTGTACATGCACGATATTTTCAACATTCACATCCGGTCATTACTGAATCAGTATCTAATAAACGAGCACTGACTGACTAGAGGCTGTTTGCTCAACTTTGACCAAGGGAGCAAAAGCGGAAAAAACACTTGTGGAAGTTGAATTTAGAGGAAAAACTGAACAACAACAAAGCAATTAATTAAACTTAATATTTTCCTGGGCCGAGCTGGACATACGTACAATATGCTGTTGGTGAGATTAATAGCAGGGAAGCCCCTTTGCCACGAGATAGATCCCTTAGCACTAATAACGGTTCTAAATTTGATTTGATTTAGTGCATGTTGCAAAAAATCGCTCCACCATTTATTTACTATTATTACTTACTATCTGCAAACAGATAAAGGTGTAAAAATAGAAAGAATAAATGAAATTGCAATTATGCTAAAAAGATCTTCACATGCCTATTTCGTTGAAGGTCTTTAACTAATTTCATTTTCATATATCTTAAGTCTAAAAGCTGCATTTATTTCTAGTTTTGAAAAGACATTCAATGATAGCGTGAGCATGCAGCAAAACACGAACATATTTCTGTTTCTGCATTAGGAAAGATATCACTTTGTTTGAAGTTCTTTGTAGCATAATGCAAAGTTCAACGTGTCAAGATCAGATTCAGATTCAGTTCAATTTTAGAAATCTCTGGCGTTAACTTTCACAAACTGAATTTCTGACTAGTTCTCGGCCTAATTATGATAAATTTGTATTTAATTTCAGATCTATGTATTTTACTTCAAAGCTAATAATTTTACACCCTTAAGATTGCGGTGGCGTGACAGAACGTGATTAACTTAAAGTTCACGTGCATTTTTGTGAGCTATCATACAAGACTCTCGCGAGTACTCATTCGAGACAGAGATCAATGAGTCACTGACAACACAGTCAGCGTGAACAGACAAATATTACAAAGGAAAAATCAATAAATGTATCAGAGCATGAAGCATTGAGTTTTTGAACTTAAACGAATGAATTTGTCAAATATGGTAACATTGCTAAACATGTCGAAGATTGCTAAACAGTTGGCTCTCAATTTCAATTGGCCTCTCTAGTTTATGTTCCAATTTGATCAGTTCCAACTTTGATTTTTTTTGGCTCTCTTCTTTTCATTAGGAATGGCTTTGCTGTTGTTAAAAAGTACTGTGAACAAATATAAGATTACGTAAATTTAGATTATACGTGATATTTTATTGGAAATTTCTATTTTATCAATAATATTATATCTAGGAAAGTTATTTGGCCATTCTATTAAAAGATGATATTCAGTGTCAAATGAATAAATAAACAAATTCTTTCTGAGTATAACGTTCTTTGTTTACGGTTCTTAATCAATGAATAATTCGTTGATTTTTTTTTCAGTAAATTGAAATGTTTTTCAGTCTTCATAAGTGCCTTTTGTCTAGATACCAATATATTAAGATGACTCTTACATTTTTTGTCGAACGAGTCTAGCAAAACAGGGGAAGTCGTTAGCCCACGATTTGATGATATTGGAGTATTTATGACACGAGTTGGAACAAGTGTTATTTGTGGGATTTCTAAATACTTCAAGTAGAATTTTTTGTACTAACATACTGAAGATTACCAATTAATAATAAGATAGGAGTTAAGGAAGCAAAATTGTTCTATTTTAGAAAGTCACACAGTGGGATGACTGACACGGCTTTCAGGTACAAGTGGTTCCAAATTCAAGCTGTAGCTTCAAAATGAATGGAGCGTAATCTTAACAACGAGTGTTTACGTTCGTTGAAATTCGGGCGACGACGTTTGGACAGCAAACTAAACGAACGGTCTCTAACTATAAAGGAAAACTATGTGAAAAACCACATAGCTAGCTTGCATGGTGTTTCTGATTGTTTTGAACATGCATTTGGAATTATATCGAAATTGTACATACATCTCGAGCTCATCCGCCTGCCGATAATTTTGTTTTGTGAGTGTTTGTTTGTGTGTTTGTCTGTCTGTTTGTTTGTTTGTTTGTTTATTTGTTTATTTGTTTGTTTGTTTGTTTGTTTGTTTGTCTGCCTATCTGTTTGTTTGCTGTTTGTTTGTTAGTTAGTTTGTTTGTTTGTATGTATGTATGTTTGTTTGTTTGTTTGTTTGTTTGTTTGTTTGTTTGTCTGCCTATCTGTTTGTTTGTTTAATTGTTTGATGGGTGGTGATCGGTCACTTTTCCAAATGCTGTATAGTTGCCTGTATTAGTTAGAACTAGGAAAGACAGTTGAATGCTGCCGTAGTTCAACTACACTTATATATATATTTTCTATATTTTCGTATGTTTTCATTTGTTTTATATAATGTATTCAATATCACTTTATATGATTCAAGTACAGAAAAGGAAGTTCTGTTTGTTTTCCTCTTCAAGTTCTTTATGATGTCTGTCTTTCCGCTTACATTTTTGTAGTCATCATTTGATAACACATGTATTTTCTCAGTTCTGATATTTCTACTACCTATTCTACGTACCATTACTTACATGAATAATAAAACAACTCTCTTTAAATTCATTTTCACATTTATACCGGCAACACGCTTGCGCAGTGAACTCGCAATCATAATTCACCCATGTATCAAAAACAGCTCAGCCGTGGACCTTTTAGCGAAACATTTCTGCGTAATATGCATGGCACGCGCGCACTGCAAGGCCGCGCCGAACGCGGACCTGATGTTGTTCTCATGATCAAGCAAAAGAAAAAATAAGACTAGTATCGACCCGGAATGACCCGATGATATCATCCCACGAGTATGACCATCCCTATGTTTACATGAGGTAATCAGGAAACCCCCTATCAAACGTACAACAGCCATGCATGCGCAAACAACACTTTCCGGTTCTCGTGCAACTACCGGAAAGGAAATGTTCACTACTGTTTTCGTTTTACATTCTCTCTATAATGTAAATGTAACACAAATTTTTGCTATATTTTTTGTTATATCTTGTTGTCTCTGACTGAAATTGAAATTGAAAATTACAGACGATTCGACTAGCCAAAACGTCTGCAATTTTTAATTTCAATTTCAGTCAGAGACAACAAGATATACTCAATTATATATCATGAAACTTGACAGCAATTGCACAATTTTCAAGACAAATGTTTGTCCTTTCTGAAAGGCGGTCCGCACAACAATGATTGATAAGTGTAAAAAAGAATGATTAGGATATAAGTCTCTGTATGTGATGAACATTGATTCACAGAGATGACGAAGTTAATTCTAAACCTATTCGTATTTATAATCACAAATTCAATTTCAACACACATGCCAGCCCAAATATAATATTATCCAACGACATCACCCCGGTTCAAATCTAGCAGACATGCCAGCCCATATTTCTGGTGCCATTCAGATTTCAATCTATAAACTGTATCATACACTGGTCGGTACCATACACTGTAAAGTCATAGTGAGACTGTATAAGAAAACGTTAAAAATCGAAATCCTGTTCTAATGGAGTGAATTCAAACAGATCAAAGAACTGTTTCACGGAAGCAAGCTGCGAAAAACGGCAATTAAATCAGAAGTATACTAAGTGTAACATGAATTTAAAAAACGGTTCGTTAATTTATGTGTTTAGCAGACAAGTGTTGTATGTTTTCGTATAATGTTGCAAATACAAGTGGTTCTCTCCTATAACAACCGGATAAGTAATATCTACTTTTTTGTATCATCTTCTGGGATTCCTTTGCTTAACGTGGTTTGACGAGCAAACATTAAAACTGCATGGTAGATGACGCAATGCTTGACCACACAAGTTCCGTTATAAATATATTGTATTCTAGATGACTGGATCGATCTGTCCCTACTACCTGTTCATGATTTAGTTTGCGTTTAAACTAAAAAAATAGTTGCTCTGATTTTGATCGAACCGTAGGCCGTACAATTTCTTCCGATGTTGAAAGTGAAACGGCAAGAATTCGGCCAAATGTTCAAGGCTGCAGACGCTAACGAGACGTGTCCAAATCATAACGATGTTCAGTTGCTGAAGGATCAAAACTTGGTGTCTGCTGTGCTCATTCGATTCGCTAAATTAACTCCAGGAGAATGTCCTTGCAGGATATAGATGAGAGGGCAGAAACAAGGATAAACTTAGGCTTTTCAAGAACGAATTTACTTCAAACTACTGGACTTGTCAGTTGGAAGACGGCCGAAAATAATGAATCCGCAACTGGAGGATTATCTATCGTATCAAGAACATTGGAAGAGTTTAGATCTATTTTTCGCGAGAATGTCTAAAGAAATGTTTATCTAAAATAAACGCTAAACCGCATATTAATCAGTTATAATATCAATTTTTGCTCGTGTACAAGTAACCATACTTCCCTATATACTTCCCCGTTTGAAGCAAGTCTAAACAGGTTAACGATTCGGTACTATTTGTCCACATTCGCCCCTTAAAAAAAATAAGTTGAACATTAATTTTTGAACCCAGTGTATTATCCACTTACAGACGACAAACAGAAACATCAGTAAAGATATCATATCCAATTCCAATAATTTATTATGTTCTTATACGACATGTTTAATGGCGCCGTAATTCTGGAAGTTTTGATTTGAATATTTATGAAGCTCGAACGATATTTAAAGTATGAGGAAAATGAATATTAGACAAGGAAATGAACTTGGGATAGTGCTCATAGTTATACTTTGTTGCATGTAATTAAGAAAACGGAGTCTTATAATTATGTCACTGTACAAAAAGGCAAATATTCGAGAAGAATATGCTTGAATATGGACATGCATACTTTAAGTATTCAGAAAAATTCCATGGTATTCAAGTCCGAGTGATGCAACGTCATGCTAGAATCACTCGGTACGAATCCAGCCAGTTTTTCCATTTTCGTCCCGTATACTCTTGACTGACGTGATGTACAAAATACGCATACTCTTGTATTCTATTGAATTCGTTTCGTTGATGCTTCGAATATTCTTGAATATTAGACATTTTCAAATTCTTCCTAACGAACTACCGTACGAATATCAGTCGTATGTTACGAATATTCTTGAATACTAGACATCCCTGACGTCTTCTTATCGAACCACCCTCCGAATTTCAGTCGTATGTTACGAATATTCCTGTATACTAGACATCCCTGACGTCTTCTTAGCGAACCACCCTCCGAATTTCAGTCGTATGTTACGAATATTCCTGAATACTAGACATCCCTGACGTCTTCTTAGCGAACCATCCCCCGAATTTCAGTCGTATGTTACGAATATTCCTGAATACTAGAAATCCCTGACGTCTTCTTATCGAACTACCCTCTGAATATCATTGGTATTATACAAATATTCTTGAATGCTCAACGTATTCCTCCCAACATCCCCTCCAAATACGGTAGATTTTCAAGCATTTTTTTGCAAAAGCCTTATTATTTACCCATTCAAAGCCCCTATAACTGCATCCAAATACATAATGAATAGAATAAACAAATTTATAAACAAATTCATAGCATTCAAATGTGTTTTATTAAAATACGGTATAAAATACATCAATTGACACGGCGGTATAAACATTTGAACAGTAATAGATAATAGACTACTACCTTGAATCTATTTCTTAAATGTGTCTAATAGTGTCCTTTACACTCAACTGTTCGCAATCAATGTAGCCACAGGACAAGTTGACGTACGAATAGAGCGGTATGAAGCACCTCCAAGAAATAGACGTTGATCACTGGTTCAGTCCCATGTTTGAGCTTTTTTGGCCTTTTCGCTTTGAAAGTCGCAATCCAAGATTCTCCAGTTTAACTAAGGAGATATAAAAGTATATATTTTAAGATCTTTTCGTTTAAAAACATTAATCACAACCGAGAGCACAACTCAATGTGCAGGCTACATGTATTTATACCCGAGCTGATTTACTGGAAAGAACAATCATATTCCTGACATAGTGAAATCAAAACATGCCCATCCTAAGAGGATGTCCTTTATGACCTTCTCCCTGCCTGTAAGAAGGTTTAAAAGTTGACTTTTTGTAGAGTAAATTAAGCTTAATCTCGGTCAAATATACTTATCAACTTACCAGCGACTCAGTCGGCGTCCCTTCCCTCAGAGTAGAATAACTGACTATTTGTACTCTGATGAAGCTTGTTCTTCTTTCCAACCACGTATTAAAGCTTTCTCAATCTTTCTACCTCAATTTGAGATTAATGTAGGCCATATTTTAGGCTCAAAATAGAGATTTTTGTAGAAAATATTCGCTTAATCTCCTTGTACTTTCAACGGTTTACTCAAAATGTCGAGCGCCCAAAACAGCAACGTAACAGCATTCAAATTACCCACGTGATCAAATACCGCGTTTTCATTGGTTTATTGTGAAAAATGTACGGGATTCCTGTGTGTTGACCGCTGAATTGACTTACCGCTGGCTAATAATTCATTCGAAGAGAAAAGATTTATTTTAAGAACAGTTGTTGTTGTTGTTGGATGGTTTTCTTTTGCTGTTGGAGCTAAAAACTACTAAAAGGACACAACGAAACAAGATAAAAGAAAGGTACGTACGACAAAGGGTTTTTTGTTAAGTTTTTCTCGGTGTAGACGTCTGTAATCGATTGTGAAGAGCAATAGAGGGCTTTTGGCGCCAATTTTTCACTGTATCACACATACAACACTGACATGAATTTAGGACTTTGTCTGTCTTATTAGCTGAAGAAATCCTACCAAAATACGAGAGTAACAGCACCTCGTTAATTGCTTTTAACTGTCCTTACCTAGTGTAGAGTAACCTAACAAATTCATGTTGTTGTGTTGGAATACATGAGTCTTGCATTTTGCCACAGTCTGCATGGATTGTTAACCCAGATACAAAATCTTTCAAAATGATACTTTGCATCTTATATCTATAAAATGTTTGCTTTTAGGATGCATACTTCAGAATGAAAATAATTTGGAAAGAAAGAAGATAACTGAAGAATTAAATGCTATAAGAAAGGAAATCATATATGAGGGAAAGTCTTCAAGGAGAGAGTACCAGTATAAAAGGAGTTCAACTGAATCTGGCACTGCTACACAAATAAAGCCTTCAAGAAAAGAACTTTACTGTAGTCAAATGAGAGCTAGTACTTGCATATGCCATAATAATTATTATAATTTTTTCAGATAAATACAACATGAAACAAAAGAACTGTAGAAAAGTAGCAAAAATTGGAGCAAAAAACCTATGAAACAAGAACTAATAGCCAGGGTGTGATAGTATAATAGACACAAAAGGAAACAAATGAAATAAGGTCTACCAGTTTCTGTTAGTCTATTTTCTATTTCACAGGTTTTCTGCAATCACTCTAGTACTAAATAAGCTTTTAAAGTGTATTTCATAGCTTAATGAAAATCATTCTAATATCATAATACAAATGCAACCTTTGTTGCACAAGTCAAATGACTAAAAGTTGCTACAAATTCTACAAATGATAGCTATATAACAATATAGCAATGATTTATTTTTTAACAACTAAATTGATTTGCAATTGAATGTCATGACTTCGCACCTTGGAATTTTTTGTTTTTTGTCAATTTGTATTTATGTAATAATGGCTAGCTGTATATATTGTTGCATGATCTTTGTAATTTACAGTTCCTTAGGAGTGACCATTGAGACCTTCATGCAGAACACTTCAAATTGAGCTTGAAATCATTTGAGAATATTTGAGCACCAACAAGATTGTTTTTGGCTTTGTTTTGTTTGATTGTCATGTTTTAATGTTATGAGTTAAAGCTTGGTATTATTCACTCAGTTTTGGTCATTTTTATATTTACAATTGAGCTTGAAGTCATTTGAGAATATCTGAGCACCAACAAGATTGTTTTTGGCTTTGTTTTGTTTGATTGTCATGTTTTAATGTTATGAGTTAAAGCTTGGTATTATTCACTCAGTTTTGGTCATTTTTATATTTACAATTGAGCTTGAAGTCATTTGAGAATATCTGAGCACCAACAAGATTGTTTTTGGCTTTGTTTTGTTTGATTGTCATGTTTTAATGCTATGAGTTAAAGCTTGGTATTATTCACTCAGTTTTGGTCATTTTTATGTTTACAATGTATGTAATAGTGCCAGACTGTATAAATTGTTGCATGATCTTTGTAATTTGCAGTACCATGGGAGTGACCATGAGATCTTCATGCTGGACTGTGATGTGGAGTGCTTGAAACATTTATATATTTCTGCATTAATTATTGCATTGATCACTTCAGATTGAGCTGGGAATCATTAGATATCTGAGGATCAACAAGAATTTTTTGCTTTGCTTTTGTTGTTATTTTTGTTTTTCCCATGTTTTAATGTTAAGTCTTAAACTTTGTAATAATTCAGTTTTGGCATTTTTTATTTATGTAATAATACCAGACTGTATAAATTGTTGCATGATCTTTGTAATTTGCAGTACCATGGGAGTGACCATGAGATCTTCATGCTGGACTGTGATGTGGAGTGCTTGAAACATTTATATATTTCTGCATTATTGCATTGATCACTTCAGATTGAGCTGGGAATCATTAGATATCTGAGGATCAACAAGAATTTTTTGCTTTGCTTTTGTTGTTATTTTTGTTTTTCCCATGTTTTAATGTTAAGTCTTAAACTTTGTAATAATTCAGTTTTGGCATTTTTTATTTATGTAATAATACCAGACTGTATAAATTGTTGCATGATCTTTGTAATTTGCAGTACCATGGGAGTGACCATGAGATCTTCATGATGGTCTGCAATGTGGAGTGCTTGCAATATTTATGCATTTTTGTATTATTGCATAAGTTAGTTCCAAAGTATTAAGACTAAAATTAATTTGGATTTATTCAAGTAAATTCATTATGGTGTAAAATTAATGCAGTAAATAAGATTGAAAGTGCATCAAAACTCAAACTTGTTTAGCTATGCAACATCAATTATTTGATTTCAAGGTGAATGAGAATATTATAAATGCAATGCAGACAGCTTATAGAAAAAGATTGGATTTGTTTGTTTGGACTGGTAATTACAAATCAAATACTTTTGGAAGGCACGATACGAAAAAGTTAATTTGATTGTTGTGTATCCATATCATTGCATGATGTATATATATTGTATTAAAATACTGGCATACAAGATAATATGTTGTGTAGCAAGTATTCATTCCAAAATAGCTTAAGAATGCCTGCCAAAAATTCCGGTATATTCATTCTTTAAGTATGCAAATCCTCATATCTAGTTATATGTAGTACGAAAAGTATGCATAAGTATTCGCCATAACATACATCGCCTATAATTTTCATCAGGAGTATATGATAATATCTCAAGTCCCGAAGGAATATTCTTATACTGATATCTTTGGTATACGAGTTGAAAATTCTGGTATATTGATACTTCACATATGCAAGTCCGAATACCACAGAAATATAAAATATGTAAAGTATGCATAAGTATTCGTCCTTCCATACTTCGCGTATAATTTTCGTCAAGAATATATGACAACATCTCAAGTCCCGCAGGGATATTCATTTTCTGATATCTTGAGTATACGAGTTGAAAATCTCGGTATATTTATACTTCACATATGCAAGTCCGAATACCACAGAAATATAAAATACGTAGCGTATGCGTAAGAATTCAAAATGAATACTATTACCATACGTTACGTATATTATCCGTGTCGAATATCCAAGAATACCCCAAGTTTCGAAGGCGTATTCAGTTCTTGAATACTCTTGAATATTCGCCTTTTGGCACAGTGTGTCCGTTCAACCGTTCATTGAAAATTTTTCTCTTTAAAAAATTCGTAATGTACATAGGGGAGAGAGATAATGACGTATATCATAAGGAAACCTTATTTTGCGCGGGAGCGTTTGTAGGCCCAAACGGGAAGTATGCGAATTTGATTGGGAAAACGAATTCATGTTAAGGAGGGCCTTAATTTTAATACAAAGTAACGTGTTCAATGCACATTAAAATATTGTTCAGTTTACATTTCAAGAAAGCTATGTAGACTCACGCTCCGCCATAATTTTCTCGTGTATTTCATACTTTGCTCAGTGGGTGGTTAGCCACCGTATTGATATTTTAATACGTACGAGCTTGTTTCAATGCTTCCCCTTCCGACAAAGGCTAGTGCAGATTTCGTATGAGTGTGAAAAACTACGGCACGGTTACGGCGCGACACGGACACGGCACGGAACCTCGCCTGCTGATGTCTTTGTAAATTTGTAAAGAAATCAGCAGGCGAGGTTCCGTGCCGTGTCCGTGCCGTGCCGTGACCGTGGCGTAGTTTTTCACACTCATACGAAATCTGCACTATTGAATGCTCTTCGTTATTATATAATCGTTATCATTGTCTTGGCCAATCAAATTCGGCACATCATGGCACTCCGCGCCAAGTGACAGATTTTTTACAGTCATGCACGTCGATCGTACGAATACTGGTCTACTATTTTGAGGAAGCAAAAGCTTCGATCTTTTCGTTTGCGGGGTTTTCAAAAGGGAGTTTCATATGACGACCAGGGAGGTGTGGATGTTGAACATTCTTTTTTCTCAGCTAGAATAATCACAGGAAGCCCAAGTTGGATTTCTGAGAAGATGTGATGCTTACAAATTATAAAGAGGTGTTACATATACTGTAAATATGCAAATATCATGCCTTCTCAGACATTGAAATATGTTGATTTGATCCATCACATATCAATAATGGATTAGATATCATAATGTCTCTGTCTTACGCTCTCGACAATTCAAAAACACAACGCAACTGGAGAACACCTTTTTAAAGTTCTTTGGTTGGCACAGTAGTTTCTGTTTGCCACGATGATTCAGATAGAAAACAATTCAACAAGAAACAAGATAAAGACAGATCATGAAAATGCTATTGTTATTCATTAAACGTAGTCAAATTAGAATCGAAAAGGAACTGCTGATTACCTCAAAAGGAGTATCATTTCTCTGCCATAAAGGTTATATAGAATTGCTGTTTCAGTTGGATAAATGCTTAGACCCTTAATAGTTGACGAGAGAGATGCTACCTTACAAATTTAACCATAGAAATTACATGAAGATGTACTTAGCTTCTTTTTTGTTGACACTCCGTGAATTTCAACTCAAAATGTTCAACAATTTTTTCCGTTATAATTCAATAACAAGTAAAATATAAAATTGGCTTAGTAAACAAGCGAGATGAAAGTTGCATAACAGCACAACACTTGACACAGGAACGCACACTAAGATATTTGTTTCTCCCCTACCCCGCCCCTACATTAATAAACGACAGGTCTCAGTTTAGTCATAAACTTTCGTTATAGTCTTGAAATACCATTAGACAAAACAAAATGAGGAGGAAGAAACACCGGGCTGTCTACGTGCTGGAAGTCGATTGCCTCTCTGCAGTGGCCTGGACACATTTAGCGATCTTTTAAGGCCTAGCTTTTTAAGCGAGGATGGTTTAGTCAGCAGGTGGCAACCTCAAGTAGGTTGTTTACCAAAAAAGACAAATATTTAATTGAATGAGGCTATAATAATAATCTCACAATTGTCAGACATCAATTTGGTTGACTACTTTGGATATTCATCAACATGTGCAATGAACGTGTTTGATGGGTATTATGTAATTAAAGCTTGTTCAACTTTTTGTAGGGGGCTGTTTAATTTTGCACCTAGGTGGTACCAGCAATTTTTAGATTGATGTGTAGCATCTGTTGTGTATGTGTGCACTGTTTTGAATTGACGGGGAAATTTGTTTAAGGCAATAATTCAGTTTCTAATTACTGAGTTGCATACATATTTAATTTGGGTACGTTAAGGATTTAACTGAAAAAATAAAATAAAATCGATTATCAGATTATGGATGTAAATAATGGCCACAAGAATTAACAAACTGAAAACTTGGATACGGTATACACTGAACGACTAATGGAAGAAGGTTGGGACTGAGGAGAAATGGAACTTCCAGAAACAAGTAAATAAAATGATAAAGACATCAAGTGAATTCATAGTTATTGAGTTCTACGAAAACAGACAGAGTCGATCATGTAAAATACGATATCATGTGGTACTTCTGAAATAGATCAGACTGTGTTATAACTAGGATTGCGTGTATAAACTAAGTGATACTTTTATATAAAGGAAGTAATGTCTTGTTTATAGTTCGTATAGATAAAAAATAATATGACGGCGCAATCATGCAAATGGCCACCAAAAGATCGGATGACGTCGCAAACTAGCTAATGATAGATGTGATCCATATTAGATGACGTTCAAACTTAATAGCTACTTGTGATATTTGTAGCTGTTCTATTTTTTCTACATGATAAATATTTAACAAATATATAAAAATAATTCTTAAAATATCCACACTTAAAAACATAATATATAACGTTTACGTATACTTCACATGTCGAGAACACAAGTTAAGCCCAATTTATCCGACACCCCCTTTGTGGCACGACCATCCTAATTCTTCGCACGCGTGTCCATTATTTTTGGCACGGCACCTGTAATTATCATCCGGTTTGAACCGAGAAAATATTTGTTGGCCTGATAAGGGAGCCGTACCAAAAATGAACACCGGTCCACGTGCCAAGATTTAAGAGTTAAAATAATATAAAGAAGTTGTCGTGTAAATCGCGCTTAAAAGGTACTAAGAAAATTACAGATCGATTCTGTCAGCGTTTCTTTCTAAAACAGTACTCAAAATTCTCTCTCTTCTTATCAATATAATATTAATTTGGTCTTTTAGCTATCCGTTGGGCCTACCAGGGTTTGCAAAGGAGTTTTGCTGATATCATAAATGTGCTTCATTATTTTTGGGTTCCGATACATTGGGTGGCGTGCGTGGTTCACCCCTCCCCTCTCGCCACAGTGGAAGGGGTTCGAGGTCCGCTGGGACATATCATACGTTATTTAATTAAGTTTTTTTGTTTGTTTGTTTGTTTTTTCATGCGGGATGAAAAGTCACTAAAAAGCCCTTTTTCTGGAGAGTGTTAATTTGCTATTGATTTACTTAGCGAACTCAAGCTAAGATCCGAGTGAAATCTTGAGAATTATATTTATGTATTTTATTTTATTTATTTATTCTTTTTACAGCACAAAGCCAAAATGTTTCCCCACTTTCATCTTGACCTCTGTTATTCCACTTCATACATCAAAAACATTGTCAATCAATGACCACGGAGAAATCATCCAAAAATATTTGGTCTTCGTACCATTAGTGGCATGCGAAGATTTGAACCATTTTACATTCCCACCCAGTTTGACGCGTATATACGTGAAGGATCATTTCTGTTGTCGTCGACATTTACGTCCGATGAAATGGTCACTTATGGTCATTTTCCTTTTTGTTCAGCAGAAAGAGAACTTACACTAGTTTAACACGTACATCGTGCAGACATGTGCTTTGAAATCATTAAAATTCATGCTCTAGGATTCCTGGCTAGGAACTTCCTCCTCTTAAAGTTCGAGAGGTTTCGTCAGACCTCATTAAATCTTGTTCTTCTCTTTTTTTTGTCTTCCTTTTTTTCCAAATAAATTATTGCAAGATAAAAAAGCAATCCTTCATGTGAGTTCCCCTGATTTAAAAATCGTTGGTTCGGCCTCCACGTTTTTCATAACGGTTCAATATTGGGCTAGCTTTGCATAAAATCCACGCACATTTTTTCATCATTGACCGACCATCCCACGATATCACATCCCGCCTGTAAGCATCGTTTTCGGTTGTTCTTCCGTTCGAAAGACGATAAATAAGGTTGCTGGGAGTAAGGACACAACCATTCTACCAGTCTTGGTAATCGACGAGTAGTAAGCACAACAAGGAAATCAAAGAAAAACTTCAACTTGTTCAAAATGAAACAGGTAAGTGCCTTGTGGGTGTTGTCTATCAAAGTTAACACACGAAAATTCTCTGATATTTTATGAAGGTTCTTTTTTGGTTCGAAAGATTTTATTGGCATGGCGTTGTTGAGTAATCTCTAGGATCATTTTTAGTTTTGTTTTTGTCTTTTTGTTTGCTGGGTTTTTTTTTCGCTATCAAAAATTGTATTATTTGGTACGGCTCATTAAATCCTAATGTTTCGTTGCTAGAAACTATACGTCTCGATTGCTTACAAACTTATTTTTTCGATTTCTCTTTTTAGATCTTTTGCTTCGTTGCTCTAATCCTCTTTCTCGGCATGGATTACAAGGAAGCCAGTCCTATAACACCACTACACCGATCACTCTTAAGGTCACGAGATAATGTAAAGTTTTCCAACGTAACTTCAATAACTGTCGTAGCCAAGATGTACAATATAAATAGGCTCTTTTTGCAAATAGACATGAATGGCACTGTTAGTGGAAGTCAGTGCTCTTCAACAACTGGTAAGAGAATTTACAAAAATATTAACACATTAGACTATAAACCAAACCAAACTCAATTCTATCAATCAACTAACAACCTTTCCAACTAACAAACTAACGTCCGACGAACTAACTGAATCCAATGCAACAACCAACAAGCAAACCAACCCACAACAAATCAACCAAACAAGCAAGCAAGCAAGCAAGCAAGCAAGCAAGCAAGCAAGCAAGCAAGCAAGCAAGCAAGCAAGCAAGCAAGCAAGCAAGCAAGCAAGCAAGCAAGCAAGCAACTAACCAACCAACCAACCAACTACCCAACCAACCACTGACCAACCAACCCACCACTGGACAACCAGCCAACCAACTATAACCAAGTAACGAAAAATTGACCGGCCCACTAACTAACGAACAACTGAGGCCATGCAAGCCATGGACAGACTAGCTAACTTTCTAGCTGACCAACTCACGTACACTAACAACATGTCGACCAACCAACTATAAATGAAATAACCAAACAACAACAAAAGCAACATAAATCGAGTAACCAGCAATTTAAAACGTTATATTCACTCAAAATCTATTTTTCAGTTCCTATGGAGATTTCTACTCTTTCTAAAAATGGTGCAGTCGTGATACGAGGCCTGTTAAGTGGTCGATATCTTGCTATGAACAGAAATGGGCAAGTGTTCTCTACAGTAAGTACAGCCGCTGATAGTTTCTAAGAAAGGCTTTTAAAATGCTAGTGAAAAAAAGTAAGGAATTCCTCTTCTTTTCTCTCAATAGAAAGAACCAGGAGACGAAAACATGTTCTTTGAACGTCAGGAAACTACTGGCTTCGTGACTATTACATCTTTCAAGTACTATCGCCGGGAGTTTGGCGATGCATATCTAGCCATGAACAAAAACGGCGCCACAAAACTTGGAACAGAGACCAGTAGTAGATGGGATAACGATACTCAGTTTATTATTTTGAAAAACGGATTTCTAGGCATTGGATGTTGATGAAAATCGATGATCATGAACACGAAAACGACAAGGTTTGAGGAATGTTGACTATAAGCCATCGACAGCCAACTTTATAACTTCACCAAGTTATAATTAATGAACGGTTGAGTTTCAAAGTATAGTTAACGATAATTCCTTCTTTGTACAAATGCATGTTATTATATTCATGTTCTCTCAGCTTTTCTATTTTAAATGAATACTCGAATGTACGTATTTGAAAGTATTTAGTAACACCTTAAAAATTGCAGTAAAATTGCTATTCAGTAAAAGAAGAAAGAAACTCAAATTTGTTAAACAGATGAACAAAAAGAAGAATTGAACAGAGGAAAACTAAGAATTAAGAAGAATTAAAGAAGATTAAGAAGAAAAAGATTAACAGTGAATAATAAATATTTAATAGCTGCCTGACACGAGAAATGTAAACCAAGAGACCATAATACTAAGAGAGGGAAACTCAGTATTGATGTCTGTGCGGTGTTCGTACGTACCGTGGTGACTAAGGCTATTTTTAGTAACTTCGCCATCGCGCGCGCAAGGCTCTCAAACAACAGAATTGCCTTGCGCGCGATAGCGAAATTACTAAAAATAGCCTTAGTCGCCACTGTCATCGCACAGACATCAATACCGAGTTCCACTCTCTTAGTATTATGCTCTCTTGTATAAACTTATTGTAACAATTGTTATGGCTTTTCGCCTTTTTTGACGATAGTTAAGTGGAATGTTTCCGCTGGCTTTTGAAAATAAAGCTTCTGTTCCTTAGTTTGCAATATATCAAATTTAATTAAGTTCAGATACAAGGTCTGGGGTAGGGTATCATTTTTTTTATCTTTTTTTTTTTTTTGTCTGGGATAGGGTATGGTTTCCATAGTAACCCCACTATCATTGTTTTCCTTCAACATGAACTTTTAACGCCTTTGTACTTATTACTCGGGCTTCCGTAGGAATGCCCGAGTTATAAATTGAGCTTCGTTATTATTTGTTTATAGATCTCAATCAAAGTTGGATTTCAGTGACATTTTTCTTTTCAACAAGACAATTTCAGTGAGCTACAAAAAATGATACGAGGATTAATTAAAAACAATCTTGAAATTTCCCTTTTCCTTCAGCAACTATGCCTTATAATATCTTTAAGATCCTAAGAGAGGAAAGTAATTTTTAAACCGTTTATTTGTTAGTTAAAACTCCCATGGCCCAAGATTTCTTTATTCCGTTCAATGTGCACAGCTTTACGCCTCCAACAATATATATATATATATATATATATTTTTTTTTTTTGATACGTTTATTTCACACATAAATAAATTATTACATTTTAACACTATAGATTTTTACAATAATTTTTTTTACATATATAACACAGAAAATTTCTTTTTTTTTTTTTACAATAATTTCATTTTTTTTTTATTATTATTATTACAAGTTTGGACAATTAACAGATTTTTTTTTTTAACAACTTTTTTTTTTTTTTTTTTTTTTTTTAAAGCTTTCAGTATACAAAAAAAAAGAGAGTTTTTTAATTTTAGTGTAAAGGTGTAGCAAATAGTAGAAGAGGAAAACGAGGAGAACAATGTGAACAAGAAACAATGAAGAAAGAAGAGATTAGGGAACCTGAGGTATTAGTTAGATTGCAATAATGTTATGCAGTTTTTGAAGAAAATTGATAAAAGGAGCCCATTTTTTTCCGAAAAATGCCGACGATTGTTCATTAATTTGAGCTAGAGCGATTCTTTTTTCTAGATGGTACTTATTGGTTGCATATTTCAAACAATATTGACCGAGTTCCATGCCGAACTACTGACCTTTTTCCGGCTAGAATTAGTATCCGCCTCTGCCAATAACGAACTCTGTTTTAGTTCACAGTGGATTATTTCTCCGGCCTACTAATAGTGGGAGACGTTAAAACGATGACGGAAAGTTCGTTATATGTATACATTCTTCTGGCAATGACCTATATTCTTCTCGCTGTACGTCCAGCCTTTTTAAATGCGATTTCTCCACTTGTGGATCAGAATGCTTAGCAAAGCAATTCTCTTCTGTATTACAAGTAGAGTAGAAAATTAATATTTAAGAAGGCTCTCAGCTGGACGTTTCATTCAAATATCTAGTTAGTTAGTTAGTTAGTTAGTTAGTTAGTTAGTTAGTTAGTTAGTTAGTTAGTTAGTTAGTTAGTTAGTTAGTTAGTTAGTTAGTTAATTGTTTGTTTGTTTATTTCTCTTTCTTTCTTTCTTTCTTTCTTTCTTTCTTTCTTTCTTTCTTTCTTTCAGCTTTCTTTCTTTCTTTCTTTCTTTCTTTCTTTCCTTCCTTCTTTCTTTTTTCACGTTGGGCACAAAGGACCCAAAAACGGCCAGGTTAAACGGGACATTTTAGATCTGGCCTTCGCGTTTTCAACAATCTTTAATCAATTTGGACGAAATTTTCGGTGCCTTAGCGTTACATTTTGATATGCCTAAAGCCATCATTGACGTCATTTTGACGTCATAGCGAAATGTTGCATTTCGCGGCAAAAACCATAACACTTCGAGAGGTTCTCTAGAGTACATAATTTGGAAGAAAACATAATTCTCTAAAATTCGGCGCAATTTTTATCTCGAAGCGACTTTCTTTTCTTTTTTTTTTTTGTCGAGTTATAAAGTATTTATATTTCACGATGACGTCATAAAAGTGACGTCACTAACTATCATTAAGAGCTATTAGAAGCGATTGGAAACAGCAAGTGCATGACGTTCCCACGATCGTGCATGATTATCATTACATGTTTCTGCATGACTAAGCTAGAAGTTTTGGTCTCGGAGCTTTATTAGAGATATTTTAAGTTATTGGTGACGTCATTATGACGTTAAAGGATCTTGCTATATATTCCTATTAATATTTCTAATACGTATCCGCAAAAAATCAAAAATCTAAAACGATACGATTTTAGGGACTTCGAAGTTCTTTCACTCAGCTATCATGCATGAGGGCAGATGGACTTCAAACAAAAAAGTCTAATGAAGAAGTTTATCTATGAATAGCTGTTTAATAGTTATATAGGGAATTGTGAACGGTATTTATGAAATAAAACTTCTTCATTAAACTTCATTGAACTGTTAAGAGGGGGATTTTAATTTTTCAGGTTCGAGGAATGAACGATAAAAACTCCTGAGTTGAAGAAAAGCTGTTGTACAAAACTAAAATCATTTCTGTCAGAAAGTTTACGTTGTTTATTAGTAGTTTTGGCCGATGAAAGTTGAATCAAAGTGTTAATCCAATTAAAGCGAAAATTTGGATCGAAAATGAGGTTTGGGCCTTCATTTGTTCATTTGCTATATGTTTTCTATATATATACTCAGCTTGAAAAAGCTCAATCCCAACACAACGTCAAGAAAAAGTATTTGTACAATTCAAAAATCAGGTAATAAAACAGGTATTTTATCTTGGTACATTAGTTTTTAAACGGTAGAAAAAGGATTTGAGTGTTAATCCAGAACGACAATTTGGATTAAAACTCACACGAAGGTGTAGTTTTTGGCGCTTTTCGCCATTATTGCTCGTCATTGAAAAAAATCTCCTCTTAAATCAATGATCGTGACATCTGGTTTGGCCTAAGAATTAGAGTTACCAAACAAATAACCCATCGAAACTTTGTAGGCCGTTATATTATTGAAAATGACTGTCAACGGTTTTAAAGCCCACGATATAATTAATTTGCTGACAGCAATTAGGAATTAATTGGCAAATAATGTAACAATTAAAATTAGTACTTAACTGACAACTGGCCAAAAAATTAGTGTAATTACTGTTACAGGTGCAACCACTGACTCTCTAACCTTTTCCTCTGGAATACCATCAATGGAAACCAGTGGAAAGTAAGGGAAATTACGACAGAAAAGTAAGAACTAAACTATGAACTAAATTAGTTATGCTCGCAATTAAATTACAGGGCGTTAATTTATTGTTCAAGAATAAAGGCTTCCTTTTACACTTGTGAATTAACTGAATACACTAGCTAGAAATCGTCGTCCCCAAAAAATGTGAAAAATCTTTTCTTCCGTTTCCAAACTATAATAACGCGTTTAATCGATAACTTGGAAATTCATAATTAACTTGTTTCATCAACCCTATTTGTAAAGATTTCTTATTTTTACCGAGCTTTCGAGCTACGCGGTCCTCCCCAGGGTACAATAGAACGCTCGTTACTCTGAGGACGGCCATGTATCAAAAGATATGATTTGATTAATCGGCAACAATCCTAATTGAAGTAGGATCTTTTGCCGTCAAGTTTTGAATACATGCATAATAACGTTCTACGGTTGGAATGTTACATTGCGGGGAATAATTGATGCAAACAACCTGCTTTTATTTTTAGTTAGTCCTCGGTTTCTTGGAGTATCAGATATTTAATCCACGTGGGATTGCTACAACTTCCCCAGCACTCCTCGTCCGGCAGTCATTACTGTGCATGTACGCTCATAGATGAAAATAAGTCATATAAAGTTCTAGCTAATGCGTTACAGTGCGGGGAATAATTGATGCAAACAACCTGATTTTATTTTTAGTTGTGACAAAAATGCAGACACTTAAACCCAATGAACCATAGATACGAGACAGCGTCACGTTTTGTAACACAAAAAGGAAAGTAAAATAAGTGTTGTTCGTGCTGGCTTTTGCCAGTCAACCGAAGCACCTCAATCTCCACTCATTATCCCTATTAAAGAAATGCTACCTATAAAACATTAATAGGTAAATTGCGAATTTTTCCAGTGTTATACAGTAGGTTTAATCCAAGTTGAAATGCTCGAAAAAGTGTTACTATTCAGTAGTGGATGTATATTGGATCTATAGGCGTATGAGTAAGTTAAGTGGGTGTACAAGAATTAACTTGAATAAGATATGATGCGAATCACGCACGTGCACATTTTCACAAAATGATAGCAAAAGTCGCGGTTCAGACAGATATGTCCACTTGTTACACTTTTATTTTGCATTGCGAACTATTTTGCTTATTAAAACACTGGGTTCATAGTAATTCATTATTAATTCATCATTTTGACCTTTTTCAGCGATATAGCAACTAAACTAAACAGTGGCTAATTTAACTATCATTAATAATAATAATAAATGCTTTATTTAAACTGGAAAAATCCATCAGCGTTAAAAAACACTGGTCTTAACTAGATGTCCAGTCTAGCTAATAAAATACTACACTATTATACATTGCTAGAAGCAGTCAATTTGCCATGATGAAATAATAATAGAAGAAGAAGAAGAAGAAGAAGCAGCAGCAGCAGCAGCAGCAGCAGCAGCAGCAGCAGCAGCAGCAGCAGCAGCAGCAGCAGCAGCAGCAGCAGAAGAAGAAGAAGAAGAAGAAGAAGAAGAAGAAGAAGAAGAAGAAGAAGAAGAAGAAGAAGAAGAAGGCATAATAACGCATTGATGGTACTGGCGGTGGAATGGGCAAAGCAGGCTGGTCTTTTGGGAGAAGGTGTAGTATGGTATAAGATAGTGAGAAGTGAGAAGTGAAAACTGCTTTGGGATTTTGAGTTTAAGATGCGTAAAACATGCACAGCTATAAATGACCGGATCTCGTCTTAGAAGACAAAAAGAAGAAGAACGTATACTTAGTAGACATGGCATGTCCTCAAGAGAGTAACATACAAAAGAAAAGGACCGAGAAATTGCAAAAGTAATGATGAAGAGTGAGTCGATTATCAGAAAAGTAATGTCAGGAATTATACAGCAAAATTAAGAGAAATTAAGTTCCAGTTTTTCTTTAAAAACTTGTGAAAGATCTCGAGACTAATTAACAAATTTTAGAAGTCTCTATATCATTCCCGAGATACACACTTATGGGAACAAATGTAGTGGCCTTAGTAAGGCTATCAGTCAAATAATAATAATAACAATCATTTATTACTTCTATAGTGCTATTTACAATATCAGATCAATAGTACTTGACATAAAATGTACAATAGATAAATAATTAAAAAATAAATACATGCATAATTCGACTTTTCTAAGTATTTTCGGGGGAGGGGAGGGGAGGGGAGGGGAGGGGAGGGAATGGGATGGGGGAGGCACGCATGACCTGGTTGGACTGCGTTGGTGGATTCGCGGGCATACCGAGTCGTATATGTTTGGCGTTCTTGAAACATATTAATTTGCTGGGTTTCAAACAGCTGGTGAATTCCATTATTTGCGTCAAATGGTGGTCAGTGTTCGACCACCATGTGCTCTCAATCAGAGGATATTCTCAGTATTGAAGACTAGCTTGTCTTTCAGCTGATGAAAATTCCAAAGAGATTGAAATTGACGTCATATGATCATGAAGCCCGGGAATAACAGAATATGTGGGCTAGAAATAATAATATAGTTACGAAACAAAAGATTTGTGGCATATGATCTTAAGGGCACTAAAGCGAAAAACAAACATAACTCTTTCAGGATTAACACCCAGAACGGAAGTCAAGTTCATGCTAACTGAAAATGTGGGTCAGTTGTGCTTCAGAGTTTGCATTCCTACTTTTATGGGTGATGTTATGATTTTGTGTGCATCAAATAAAATAAATAAATGATTATGAATAACTGCTTATATAGGTGTCTAATGTCTGTTAGCGATTGCGTGCGCACATATTACAGAACACTGTATTTTCTCACACACTGATCCTCCCACACATTAACTATAACTTAACTAGCTATGCATGCATTCTTTTTTTTTTTTTTTTTTTTTGAAACGGTAAAAACACTTAAATACAAACGTAATTACAACTTTATTTTGGTTAACGGAAGTTCTAGTTCATACTAAAACAAACGTGCGTGGGACATTTAATTGTGCTCCACAATGGAGGATGCAGTTCTTATTTCCTGTTACAGCTTTCTTGTTTTGCCATGATTTCTTGAATAAATGCAAAACATTTCTTGCATGCACATGAATATTACAAGGCATCAATGTTCAGGTCACTTATAAAAAGTTTAATTTGCCATGTGTTGCAGTTGTGCAGTGTGATACTATCAATCTTATCATCATTATTATAAATGAAACTAGCATGCTTAAAACTTAACAAAGATTAATTCATTCGTGACAAGTACTGATTTCTTGTCCAAATTAAAAGGATGCATGCCGCGTAGGAAAACACGTCGTTTTCAGTCAAACTTTTCAACCAAACAACACCCTTCCTGCATTCCTGAAAAATACTTTCATGGTATAATAATTTTTCCCATTTCAAATTTCGTTCATGTGATCGCCCCGCCCAGCTATTTTCCTTTTTGTAGACAGTATATAAATCTAGGTTGAAAATGGAAAAAGTACAAATAAACTGAAAGCTCCACACTGCAAAACACCTTCACTATAGGACGTTTTTAATCTTGGACAAGAATGTCAAAGGTAAGCATTTACAGTATTATAGAGTGCTTGGTTGTTCAATGCGTGGTTATAATTAGTGTTAATACTGGGGAGTTAAAATCTGTGATTTTCATTAGATTTAATCCTGGGTTAGTGCTAATCGCCCTTCGAACATATGAACCCTCCGGCCTCGCAAACGTTTAGTCAAATTTCACGGCAGGCCCTCTTTGTCTTGTAAAAAAGCCGTCTCGAGGTCTCGGATGTTTGCAAACCGAAACACGTCTGCATGATATTGACTACTGGGCAATATAGACTGAATGCTATGAACATGAACATTTTCTATATTTTATCTAAATCGTCAAGGAACGGGTTTCCCAAAAAGTGCACTTTCCGATCAAAGATGGAGTTGAATGTGATAATTCAGTTCAAGTCATTTCTCGGTGAAATAAGAAACGATTTCTGAAATTCACCTCGAAAATGGCATTAGGGTGAATATAGACCCTTATCACGCTAGCGTGACATAATAGAATATTTGATTTATCGGGAAAAGGAGTTTACTATCAAATTTGTCACATTGAAAATAGTAAAGTTGCAAAGTTTCGTAAAGATTGCCCTTAAACTGACGAAGATATGAATTTTTAAATGTAAGCATTTGGTGAAAATTTTTGCAAAGAAATGTATGTGTCTAGCCTGATAACGAGGCTGGGCGTGCATGCGATGCACGTCCACAGTACATTTCTTTGTAAAAATGCTTACTTTCAAAAATTCATTTCTTCGTCAGTTGGAGGCCAATCTTTATGAAACTTTGCAATTTTACTATAATCATTGTGAGCAATTTTATAGTAAACTTCTTTTCCGATAAATCAAATATCTTATAATGTCACGCTAGCGTGATAAGGGTCTATTAGACAAGGAGGTCGAACGTTTGCTAAATATGAGTGCAATACAAGTTGTAGATCACCCCCTAGAAGGGTTTTACAGTAGTCTCTTCCTCATACCAAAGAAGGGAGGAGGTTTGAGACCTGTCATAGATTTGAGTTCTTTAAACCGTTACGTTCAATATTGTCATTTTCAGATGGAAAATATTTCTTGTCTAAAATCCATCATTCAAAAGGGAGACTTTATGACAAGTGTCGATTTAAAAGACGCTTACCTATCAGTTCCTATACACAAAGCATCTCAGAAATACCTCATGTTCAAATGGGAAACACTTCCTACGCCTTCCAGAGCCTCCCCTTTGGGTTAAATACTGCACCAAGGGTATTCACAAAACTTTTAAAAAATATTTTATAGTTGATACTTGTTCTTCAAACAACATATTTTTTCTTTCTAGTTCCTCGTTGTTCTAGTCATCTTTCTGTTTATTGGTTACTCTGTAGCCAATCCTGTTACACCAGCGTCACGTGTTCGTCGTTCTCCGTTACAGTCACGTGATATTAAATTTTCTGTAATGAAGACAAATAGTATGACAATCAAGTTGTACAGCCGAACCAATCTGTACCTACAGGTCGACGCGAATGGTGCTGTCAGCGGTACCAACCAATGCTCATTAAAAACTGGTAAGTTGAACCAAAACAAGAAACTTGAAACAAACATACAAATAAACAAACAAACAAACAAATACAATAAATTAAACAACACAACACGAATACAACACAACACAATACCACACACATACAAAACAAAATGTCTTTAGTTTAGCCCCAGATTAGAGTCACTTTGTACAACAAGTACACACATAGCATGCAATTTGCTCCTGCATCGTACGCCCTAATATTCAACCATTATAATCATGTTTTGCGGGGTGAAAATTCTGTTCCCCAGGAGCGATTATTGCGTGAAATATATCTGGTACACAAGAAGAAGATTTGCTCTAGGATCGGTGTTCCTGGAACATGCTCCAGGAGCATGCGCAAAACCCTTCGTGTACCGGCCTTATCCCACACCATAGAAAATACAGCCAATCAGAAAGCTGGAAAACCGTTGTATATTCGGCGGTATTCAAATGTCTTTTCCCATGAGACATTGCGGTAATTGGCTGTATTTTCTATGGTGTGGGATAATCTGCGGTATTTCATTCGAAACCATTGTAAAACTACTATTTATCCATGGCGAATCAGATACAGGCTGATTTACTGTAATGCAACAAACCTTCTTGAGTGCCAATAAAGCCTAGCCAAATCCATCATTTAGAAATCCATCATATAAATAAACGTTTTATGTAAATATTTCTGAATAAAATCAACTCCTTGCTGAGAGTTAAGCAATTCAAATCTGAAAATGAGATGATGTCAAAAGAGGAATTTGCTTGAATTTGATTCTAGTCCTGAAACAAGAAGTGCATTTCAGTTACGTCACAGTAGCACAAATATTCACCATACTTTAACTTTAGCAATTAGATTGTTTTGCAAATAGAAAAATAGTATAAAATTTATATCGAGTGTATTTGTTTGTTTGTATATTTAATAATTCCTCTTTTGACGTCATCCGCATTTGCATTTTCAGATTTGAATTGCTTACAAAAATTCTCAGTTGATTTTATTCAGAAATATTTATATAAAATTAAACGTTTATTCATATGATGTATTTCTAGATTCAAAGAGATTTGGCTAGGCTTTATAGGCACCTTTAATTTTTCAAATGTTCTTAAATTTTAGTGCCTTTGGAGTTGATATCCACTGATAGAGCAGGAGTAAAAATGATGCGTGGAATTTCCAGCGGTCGTTATGTTGCTATGAACAGTAATGGTGATATCTACTCTACGGTAAGACTATTGGATGCGCGCTCTATGAAAGATGCTTTTGCAAATTATATTCAAGAAATCAATGTCCATGTCTTATGGATAATTATAAATGATGGTCTCTGCCATTTAATTGACAAATGTTCTTTTTTCCTGAAAATGATAGAAGACGGCTGGAAACGACACCATGTTCTTTGAAAGATTGGAAAGCAATGGTTACTCGACTTTTGCATCTTTCAAGTACTATCGTCAAGTGTTCTTGGACACATATCTCGCTGTCAGTAGCAGTGGCACGATGATTTCTGGGTCCAAAACGAACAAGTTTCAGCCATCAGCTCAGTTTCTTGCACTACCTATTAATGTAAGATGTTAACTTTATAACTAGCTGTGAGCTATCAGGTTTTGACATTAAAGTGCCTTCAAAATTTGTTCATTTTGCTAGAATTACTTATTTAGCAGAAGGGGAGGATTAGAAGTAACTTGCCAGTGTTGACCATATTTAAGCAATAAAAGATAGTTTTCTATGACCAGGTGAAATATTTGTCGTACTTTTGACTAATCACTCAAAGCGGCGTTTTTAACTGAAAACAGTTTGAAAACTTTCATCGATAAAATTCAACAAATTATGTTGAAATAATAGTTTTCTGTTTTTTAACATGCAAATGCATGCATTAATGACTCGAAAATTATCTAGTAGAAAGTCCAAATATATCTTATAGTTCTTCAAGATTTGGAAATGTGTATTCTTTCATCGAAGGAATTTAACACAAGATTTTCCCCTGAGTTTTCAATTTTTATGAAACTATAACCCGAAAATACGCGCCAAAATATCTCTTTAACAGTGAGTGATGGACAACCATTCTAAGCCTAGAGTTTAAGACAGTTTACTTAGGAAGTGTGTTATAAATGGCCTCTGTGTTGACTGTGATAGTTACCCCATTTTTAATTCTTTAAAATGATCACGTGACATCACGTAAACATCACGTGACTCCACACGTGACACGTATATAAAACTTTTATCACTCTAAAAAGACTAAGGTTTTTGAATACCTTAAAACTTTTAAGTTAAAACTACAAAATAAATGTCATTGAATTTGGTTGAGAATTGCGGACTGAAATATCAAATTAAAATCCTTTGTTGGTGTTGCCGTGTTGCTCAGTGTTGTTCGTCGTCTTCTTCTTCTTGTTCGTCTTCTTCTTCTTCTTCTTTTTCAAACTGCAACTGCGATCCATTTGCGTTGTGCATCTTCATGCTGTATGTACACACGTAAATTCTTGGCATAGCACTTTTCATTTGATGAGAACAATCTTTTGATCAGGTATAAAGTCGCTCTTCTGGAGCTCATCGAAATCAAAAGATATTTTCAGCCATAATTCAGTGAGCCATCTTTGTTTATCGTTGTTAACTATAAAGGTAACGCTGATCAAGCTGACACATGCATTGACACATTGAACTCCCATCTCAGTATAAATCGAAACCTGACAACTGGTACAAAAGCTCTTTTAAACTGTCTAGGATAAGCTGATTAATGTCATTAATTCCTAAAATGAAAAGTACGTACATGGAAACACTGATCAAAGACTCGAAATCTTTATTGGATGATAAGAATTTTTGTGCTATTATTTTGACGTGAGGAATTATCTCAAATCGTGGACATCATTTATTATGGGAGACATTAGTAACTGGGCCAGACGATCATTTCCACATGTATATATTTTCATGATTAGAGCATCATATCCGACGCGTTCTTGCTGCAAGGAGTGGTTGTATCCTTCCGTTGTCCTCTAAAAGTAGGATAAGGGATCGACTAGTAAATTAGGGACTTGCCCTAAAACCACCCCTGTTTTTCCACGCATTCAACTGGAAATCTTTTAAAATATCTTCAAAAATTCAGGCCTTACTTCGAAAACGCTTGTACTGCGACTGACAGCTTTAAACTTTCAGTTTGATTTTGGGTTTTTTTCTAATCTGCCAATCATGTGAAGGGGGCGGAGCTTATGCAAATTCCCTTGATTTGACCTCGATCCACGTTTGCCATCTGACTTAAGTTCCCTTGAGTATATTTGCACAAGCTCGGCCCCCCTTCACATGATTTTCGGATCAGAAAAACCCAAAATCCAACTGAAAGCTTGAATTCGTTGTTGGTCGGAATACAAGCGTTTTCGCAGTAAGATTTTTATTTGAAAAATTTATGGTGACTTTCATGATGCCACTGATGACTCACTAATGTTAAAGAGTCATTTTGGTGATACAAATAGTTTCAGATATATTTCAAGTTTTCTATTTTCTTTAGCATTATGTAAACATCTTGACGAACCGTATGGCCCATTTGGTAGTATTAGGGTTAAGTTGCTCCGACCCCCCTTCTACACACACACACCAACACCACAACTTTCAGCCTCCCCTCACAGATTAGTAGTCAACATGTACGGCATGCGACCAGCCATCCCTCCCTCTAGATCCACTAAAATCTATTGTAATGATACGACTTTTCCCATCAGCTTTAAAGTATCTATTTCATCAAACATAACATCAAACATTTCTACAATAAAAGTCTCCATCTTAAACTATCTAGTTTCTTTTGACCCAGCCACTGACAGCCTCACATGGTCCAAAGGTTTCATTCTGTTCATTACTGATGAAGGACAAAGACAATATCTAGAATGAAGAGCGTGATTTTGTGTTTTGTTTATGTCAGTTTTGGGCTGGTTTTACGATGGACGACCAAGGCGTTTGGTGATAATCAGCTTTCTCTGTAAGTATATTCATTGTACTAAAATGGAAACAAGGAAAAAATGCTGTTGAATCACTCCGAAAATTATCTCAAAGTTCAAACGAAAGTTCGAAAAAATTTTGGTCTCAAAATGCAAGAATCAGTCAGTATTCCTTTTGGGTCTTAGGCTGTTTCGCGCTCCGGCGCCTAATTGCTTTTACTTTGCTTAATTTGTTTTGCTTTGGTTGTTTGTTTGCTTTATTTTGTTGATGTTGCTATTGCTCGGCTAGCTGGTGGTGTTTTTGTTTACTTCAGTTTTCGTTTTGGAATCGTTATTGTAGTTTTTCTGTCTTTAATATATTTTCGTTGTTTTTGTAAGCTTTTAGAAATTTCTATCGTAAATGCTATCTAGTTATCGCCACGATTTTAACGCCTTATTGAATTATAAATTTATCTGTGTGAATCTGTCTGTTGAGTACTGAATGGTTTGGCGTGAAAACTGACGCCCCTATCTCTTTACACATTTTCCAGTGACCGCTCTTAGAAATAGTCTTGAAGCTTTCGTTAAATTTGATTTTGTAATTGCTATGGCACGACAAACTTGCCACAATACAGGCCCAGCCAACAATAAAATAATTATAACCGGAAAGCATCTTCTTCAACACGATTTACTAGTTAGTTTATTATCAAGTGGATTTATTCTCGTCTTTCAATTTTTTTCTTTTTCAGGAAGCCATTCTCGGATCTCATAATTGTTCAATAAGAGGTTTAAAACAAAACAATATCGATTTATCTCCAAACTTGGTAGAAACACTTAACTTTTCCTCTTAAAATATAATGTTCCATGTTTTTCTTGAAATGTTTCTCTCAAAATCTCTGAAATCAATAGTCTGGGTTTTGATCAGCCGGTTCTTAATGTCTTGATTTGTTTTGATGTCTTTATCGAAAAGCAAAAAGCGGAAAAAAATTTGTGTGACAAACATGGATTACAAAAAAGTGTAGTTGCGATCGCCGTATAATGCTATAGTTATTTGCACTTTTGCATTTGAAAAGTGTTTGTATGTCTAATAAGGAACTTTGAAACACTTCCAAATTACCGTATAATCCTTTTTCAGCAAAATGTTTGTGTGTGTTTGCTTGTGTGCTTTCTTGCCGAAGGCAATATTGTATAATAAAAATAATTTCAAAAATCTAGATTAAAATAAAGGCTAAGGATTTCGAATCTTTTTAAAACACAGATTCAAACTTCTTCTGCATGGAAGATGCCTTTTAGCCGAAAACGTTTGGATCTTTTTTTCAAGTTTTAAATCAAAATTCTTAGCATTAATCTATTTATATTTTACAAAAGCGAATTACGCCAATTAATACATTATTCATCCAAAACTCTTTAGTTTGGATGATCTGGATCGAATGGTACAGAATCAACCTACAAAACCCAACCAGTCTCATGTATGTATACATCGTGTTCCATACCGACAATGGCAAGTAAAGAGGTACTATAAACCAGTTGTGAAGACGCACAAAGTACCATGTACAGCTAAACGTAGCTTAAGTGCACGTCAAAGAAGACTCTGTGTACGATACAGGTACAGTACGTCTTTTAAGGATTCTTAATGTACAATTAGTGACATCTTTCCAGTTGAATTGTAATTTTATTGGCTTTATAACTAACTGCTTTAATTTATTCTAATAATTAGACAATAATGGAGCGCCAAATAGCAATAGTCTCATTTTGTTAGGTTATTTTCTGCCGGACCTGTTCAAGGTCCCCCCCTAACTAGCAATGGAAGTAAGCGCTTCACCGCTCGGCCAACCATGCCACCCAAGGAACATGGGTTATGTACAACTTGATTGTCAGTACTGAGCAAATCAACCACAAGCAGCATTCAAAGGCTCAGTAAATAACTCATTACCGCTCATTAGTTTATGTCCATAATCAGATAATAACACTTGAATAGGATAATCTTAAGAAGTATTAATGTACAATTCTTAGCCACTTCAAATCTGTCAAAATGTCATACACATAAAGCACCATGTTTGTACAGCTGTGATGAGCTACAAGCGATTTTAAGGCTGCATGGTACTGAAATACACAGAAATTTAAAAATAGAGTTAAGTGGTATTATTTTAGTGTGGCAAGGAATAAAGATAGAATTTAATGTGATATTTTTATCACAGGATATTTGCAAAAAGGCTTTGGTTCATGTTCGAACACATCCGGATACATTTTGAAATTAAGGGTTGGTTGGTGGGTTGGTTAGTTGGTTGAACTTAGTGGTGGTTTGGACGGTTAGCTTTTAAGGGGTTAGTTGGTTGGTTAGTTGGTTGGTTTGTGGTTCCGGTTTCGTTGGACGATGTTGGATGTTCTGACTTCAGACTGTTGATTGTTACAAATGATATTGCCAACATGTCTTGTACAATTCTAGACTTCATTATGTACCAGTGAAGCGAAGAATAGCCAAGACCACATTTCAGTTCGTCAAAAGATGCTGTAAAGGTTGGACTGGACCAACATGTTCACAAAGTAAGAATTTCGTGTTGACCGGTCACCCTGTGTCTTACACATTTCCAGTCCCTTTTGGCCGGCAAACAAAATGGCGGATGAACATAACATTCATTCAGATTCGTGCACTCGATTATCTGTAAATTTGAGTGATATTTTCGAAGAATCAGGATTCAAAATATGTTCATAGTAGAAATAGGAAACCTGGTCGAGCAAAACGACATTATCAGATAATGATGAATTTTAATTGTTATAGGAAATGAGCCACTTACTCAACTTAGGAAAAGACAGCTAAGAGGCCATTCAAAATCAGACAAATGTCCTAGTATAATACCAAGTTCTATTGCACAACTAAACTCAAGTTGTATCAGAGATTGTTCAAATGATACTGACTGTACAGCCAACAAGAAATGCTGTCCAAACCAATGTGGTGGCTTGCAGTGTGTTGTACCAGTAATACTTGGCTCTAATGAGACTGTGGGTAGGTATAACAGGGCTTGTTTGTTTTATTGGTGACTTGTTTTGATTTGTTATCGCGAATTAGTGGTAATGTTTTCCCAAGAGAGGATAACTCTAACTCTTGGTGCTATAATTGAACTTAGAGACAAATTAGATCCCTGGATAAAACTGGCTTTCTTCATTGAGAATGTATGGAGATTCTAGTCAAAAAATATGATTCCATTTTTTTAACTTTTTAATACCTTTTTTAACAACAATGCAAAATATTAAAATATGTGAAATATTTGTTGTTGTGCAGTCAAATGCAGTCCTCCTTGTCGTAATGGTGGAAGGTGTGTTAGTCAAGGTGTCTGCTCATGTCCAGCAAGCTACACTGGATCATCATGCCAATATGGTAAGCTGATATTGTTATATGTGGAACAGATAAGTGAAAATGATGATGATGATAATGATGCTATGATGTTGATATTAATAGTAACAAAGACTCTGAATGATATTATTATATTGTTTGCTACATTCTCAGCAATGGTACAAGGGACAAGTCAAACACCTACAGCATCAAGTAGTAAGTAGATACCACATTACTTCTGTTGACAATGCTAACAACAAGTCAAACTAGCTGAGAGGTTGATCTGACCCAATCAACTAGAATTGCAGCATTCAGATATTTCATGCTTTGCATGCTTCTTTTACAGTTAATCTGGAATATTTGTCTGTCTGTCTGTCTGTCTATCTATCTCTCTGTGTTTTTTTTTTATCCTGATGAAATATTTTTAGTCTGTGGACAAAGTAGCAAATCCCATTGCATGAAACAAAACGAATAGTTATCAAATAAATTCATTATTACCTTGATGCAAGATAAGATTTGAAAATGTACATGAATTTAGTAAACAAGGTGTGCTGATCATCATCATCATCATCATCACCATTTTTTCCCACAGGGCACGTTACTGGCCTAGGGGCGCTCCTGATGGAGAAAGCCTCTTATCCACCAGTCGAAGGCAGTTTTGTCCATCATAAAGGGTGCTCTCTTTCTTGTCTCCATTATTAATAGGTTCCTAAATGCATCTTTATTCATTTTCAGGCTCCCTATCGCTATTAAACGAACCCAATCTATGTTACACGTGGCGTTCTCATTACCACACCTTTGATGGTCGGTATTTCTATTTCCCTGGTCGTTGTACTTATAAACTACTACATGACTGTTTGGACAACATGTTTTCTGTTCACATCCATTACGATCCACTGTGTAACAATGCCTCAGGATGTAGAACTAGAGTTAATCTTTATCTTGGTGGGACGCAGATCAAGGTACGTTGCCAGCTTAGAAACTCAGAATGGGCTAGATTTTCAGGGACGCAAGCTCACAAATACGACAAGAAAATCGATTCCAATGACAAGAGAGATACTGCGAAAAGCTTCCTAGAATGCAATCCCTTGCAAAATCGCAAACAAATATTTTGCGGAAAGTAGCTATGAAGGTTACTCTTTCCATGTGATAGATCAAAATGCAACGGTTTTTGAAACGCATCTCTGATGTTTCCGTATGAACGAATGAAAACACAGCGTTTTGGGAAATTCGTTTTCGCGTGGACAGGGTCTAGGTTGGTGGCCTTCTAAACAAGAAGTTCACTGTTCGATTCAACTGCTTAAATCCTTTGTTTCGATTTCCCTCTAATATATATTACGTACCTTAATGTCGATTTAAAATACCCGAACCACCGTGCACTATTAGAAATGGAGGGAGTAGGGGGTACACTCACTGCAAGCTCACTTGCACGATGGGCATAGACTTTAAACATTCTTTCCTTACGTTTACCTTAATCTTAATTTATGGATTAAATAGTTGAGCTTCAATGACAATTGTTCGATGAAACGCAAAATTACATTGCAATGTTTTCTTTTGTACAAAATGTTCCAAATGCCTCTAGTAATCGAAAGTTGTTAAGAGTATAAAACAGTGCATGACGTCTTGTAACATGTTGCGTGCACCCAAGAAAACCATTTCATGTTGTTGTCTTGAAAAGTAACGCTTTCCATCTTTTTGAAGATTTATCCTGAATTAAACCACGTAGAGGTGAATAATAGAAACATCACTCTACCACATGTGGTGAATAACATCATTATTGAACGCATATCCAGCTACGTCATCATATATGGCTACAGTGGTCTGACAGTCTTATGGGATGGTCAAGACAGCGTGTATATTCACCTAGATCGTAATCATTTGAACACCACGTGTGGACTTTGTGGTAACTATAACGGTCGACCTGACGACGATATGGTGACTCTAAATGGACGACAAACTAGCTCTGTTGCTCAGTTTGGTAACAGTTGGCGCATGACTAGTTTGAGTGACCGCTGCCCTAAAGTAACTGATGTGGAAACTCAAACACCGTGTACAGGGGTCTTGAATGCGCATGTCAAAAAGGTATTTATTTTATATCATCAGCTACCATTTCTCTGACATTTTGAAGCTATTCAGGAAAACGTATTTTGTCTAGATGCAATTATAAGTTATGTTGATGAGGCAAGATATATAATAGCGTTGCACGCAACAGTTGAGAGGTGCGCATCGTTGTAAAGTTAGCCTGTGAACAGGCTCTCTCCCCTCCCCCTCCCCTTCCTTTCTCTCCCCCTCCCCCTCCCCCCTCCCTTTCCTCCAGAGAGCCTTTCAATTAGCTTTTAAATACCCTTGAAATGGGGCACTATGGAAAGAGGGGGTAAAGAGCGCACCGTCAGATTCCTGGAAGACCAGCTTGCTGAAGGAACTTCCGACGCTAAATATTAGTGCTTTCCCTTTTCCTGACATACGCAGACCCAATGAGGTAACGCTCATTAGCAGTGCTATTTCACACCTATCTCACTAATAAATGCGTTATTGAGCTTGTGTATGTTGTTTACACTTATGTTGGTGTCGCTAATGAGAGCCATACCTTCATGTCAGAAACAAAGCAAATGTAAGGTTCTGGAGAATCCCTTTATATTTGGTCGATGTCACGCCAAGGTCAGCCCAGCGCCATACATCACCATGTGCCAACAAGAAGTTTGCCGCTGTGTGTCACGCCACATGACATTTTGTAACACTACGTGTGACGCACTAACTCAATACTCTAGAGCTTGTTCAAGAAATAATGTCCCGGTACAATGGAGAACGAACCATCTTTGTCGTAAGTGACAAACAGCTTAGTATTAAAGATTCGGTGTATTTAAGCTTCTTATTTCCAGTAGTCTCAGCTAGCTCCGCTTCATATAAGCCATAATTTTCTCCTAAGGGGGGAGGGAGAGATTTGGTGCTGTAAAGTTTATGGAAAGTCGCTGAGATATAAATTCGAGAACATTCTTGGCAAACAATTTGAGATGAAAAATTAACTTCGATGTGCTACTTTCTTTTTAATTGTAGGAGATTTAAAAAGTTGTTTTGTTTACGCTCGATTTTTGCAGTCAAAATCTCTCATCGATGATTATTCGAAAACGCTCTCTCAGAATTTAATTTAATTCGCTAGAGCTAAAGGCAATGATGTTAACTACAAGATCACAAGAGCATTTTTCAAGAATAAGCCTAGAACTCATTAAAATCGGGAATATGTAAAAAGGGGAATTCTTTTAAGGCGTCGCCATAATAGCGCCGATCTCCATATAACATACGTCATCATAAACTTTGATCTTTGTCTGGTAAGGGTGCAATACTTAATTTACTATCAGACTGCTCATGAAAAAATAGTTTTCACTCAAAGACGACTGGTAGCTCTACTTGAAAATTGGGTCGAGCCACCTTAAGCTTATGTCAAAACAACAACTAAACAGTTCCCCCTTCCCCCAACATACTTTGTCATAACAACACGATGAGCAGTTTTCTTGTGACCCTAGAATTTGTAAAAAGATCAATTTTGTTTGTAGCTGTCAAGTGTCCAGAAGGATTCATCCACACAGAATGCGCGTCATCCTGTCCTAAAACCTGTCAACTACGATCTCGTAACTACGTCTGTCCTCAGCGGTGTATAGATGGTTGTACATGCGCAGAAGACATGATCTTGGACGGCAAAAAGTGTGTTAAAGAACACCGATGTCCTTGTGAATACCACAAGAAACGTTACCAAGCAGGAACAGTCATATCACGTGATTGTAATAAATGGTAGGTTTCATGCCCAAATTTGCCTTGGCTCGGTGTTTTGCCATTTAAATGCCCCCTCTCCCCCTGGGATTTGCGGTACGTGTAGAGCGAGAGGTTCGAAGTTCTGTCCTGACTTCATGACTTCATGCTAGGACTTCTCGCTTATGTAGTTTGACTTGGGGGGGGGGGGGGGGATGTGGGTAGGGGCGCACACCGTTGACTCAATTAAGTGCTCTTAAATAAAGTCACGAGCTGTGGATATTAAGCTGCACCTATTTGTCTTTCTTTGTAATTAATATGAATAGATCAATTTTGAAATCTGTTTTTTCTAGCACTTGTATGGATGGAAGATGGAATTGTACCAACAACCACTGCCCTGGTAATAAAACACCAATTAATACGTCATATTGTTTCACTAATATAATATGTTTTGATGAAGGCATTTTATTACATTTTTTTTTTCACTATGGGAACAAGGAAAAATGTATTACTAAACAGGCTGTCATTACTGGACAACAAAATACCGGGGACTCCAGATCACTTACGATTTGACTGTACCTATTTCCCTCCACATACAAGGATATGTTTTGATACACTTCGGGGGATTCTCGCTTAGCATATTTCCTTCCTAATAATATACATGCACAAATTTCTCGATGCTGATTGGCTAAGAGCAGTGCTGTTTCGAGGAAATTTAGTGCAGAAGAAAGGAAATTTAGTGCCAAAAAAAGGAAATTTAGTGCAAATTTCTTTTGGCAGAAAACAGTCAAACTGCACTAAAACGTCAAATTCTTTTTATTCATTAAAGAAAATATTTATAAAACACTTTTAGCGGGATTTGTTTCCAAAATCGTCGAAAATATGCAAGAAAAATGTCAAAAAGTGCCCAAGTTTGGGGTGAAAAGTTTTGAATTTTTCCCTTGAGCGCGCGCTTGGTGACGACATTCGAACACTAGGCGCGCGCTAACCTGATTTTTCAACTGAAAAGCTACAGAAAACTTGAAAATATTGCTCGAATTTTTGCATGTATATTATTAAAAGGAAATAATATGGTTTACTCGTGCAATTTAGAATAAATTTGACTCGTGAGTTTTCAAAGAGCACAAATTGGACTCGCCCTACGGGCTCGTGCAATTTTGAACTCTTTGAAAACTCACTCGTGCAAATTTATTCTAAATTGCACTCGTAACCATATTATTTCCTATACATATACATGGTCATCTTAAGCTACCGGGGATGCATACTACCGGATACTACCGGACAATTCACATGAGGAGATTCTCACAACAAAATGTTTGACTATTTATATATTTCATTCCATTCACAGCTACATGTTCTGCTACCGGAGATCCTCACTACCGGACATTTGACGGACTAACATACTCCTTCATGGGTCGGTGTACCTACATTCTTGCTAAAGACTGTCAGAACGACACTTTCACAGTAGTAACTGACAACAGCGCTTGTGGTCCTGTTGGCTCGATTTCCTGCAAAAGAATTGTGATTTACTTAAAGAATGCAGTTGTTGCTATGGAAACAGGTGACGTGGTAAAAGTCAATAACTCCAAGATAATAGAGTTTCCACATATTGGTCGAGGTATGTGAATGCAGTTGAACTCAATTTTTGAATAAGAACACCAAATGTTTATCGTCTAACAAAGTGCGGCTTTGTGCAGCCAGGAGTGCATAACCAGGGGAATAAGACACGTGATGCAGCCTGTTGCCCAGCTTTGGGCTATTTTTAGAGCTGCTTTTTGACCGCCAGTGTGGACTAGCAAGCTTCAATACATTTACCGTGCATTCGCTACCAGCGTGAACTAAATTCGTTCGAAATGACCGAAGAAGACTGGAACGAGTTCTAAAAATAGCTCAAATTCGAGGCAACACGTAATATTTTGCTGCAAAAAAAGGTAATTTCATTCTTTTTGTACGTTTTTTTGTTGTACATTTCTTTGTGTATTTCAGGATTTACCATTAGGCGACCTTCGTCAGTTGTTACCAGAGTTGAAGCGGTCATCGGCTTGACCGTAGAAAAGCGTGGCACATCACGTGTGTATCTAACTGTACAGCCAAATTTTCGCGGTAGAACTTGTGGGCTATGTGGGACCTTCAATAGCAATCAAAACGATGATTTCCTGACTAACGAGAGGTTGAGAGAAAGTGATGTTGTGTTGTTTGCACGATCATGGCAAGCAAGTGCTGGTTGTAATCGTACATCATTAGTAGGTCACACGTGCGATGTGCAGATCCAGAGGAAAGTTTATGCAGAGAAAAAGTGTAATAAATTGCTTCAGGTATGCAATAACCTACCCTGGGTTCCAGGGGTTCATCGTCTCCTTCCGACGTTTAAAGAAAACGAATAATAAACCCCTGAAGCCCAGGCCTAGGGTAGCAATAATCTAGTTCCTTACATACAGCTATAGAGAAAGGGTTTGCCTTGCCTGATTATCAAACGGTCGGAGATTGTTCGTTCGTTGGAGAGGAAGAGCTACGAACGATCTCCCATCGTCTGATAGTCATGCTTGGGTTAGCCTTAAACGTAATTATACATAGGAGGTAGATCATTCCAAAACTATTGAAACTTTCTTGTTCGGCTGCTGCTCAAGGGGTGGGGTTGGCGCGGGTTAATTTCAACCAATCAGAAAACGAGAAGCTTCGAAGTTCTGATAAACCACTTTTCAGTGGCTATTTCCATTTACAAGGCGCAATACTGCTGTTGCAGGTTGGCATAAGAAATTACTCAAATGCAGCTTTATGTAACTTTCCTTGTATTTGTCCCAGGCTCCATTCAGCCGTTGCCATGACACCATTGATCCCCAAGATGGATATATTGATAACTGTAAATTTGACGTATGTGGCTGTCAAGACGAAGCTAAGTGCCTTTGTCAAGCAATCAAGCATTATGTTCACGAATGCGCTAAGAAAGGAGTCATTATTGACTGGATAAACTCTAAAGTTTTACCAGAATGTAGTAAGTTTAATTTTAAAAGGTCTTGATTATATGAAGGCAGATGAAATAATCCTTTTGTTTTTAGTATCCCCAGGGGAAAAGAAACGAGTTATCCCAGCTGGCAGGGACAACAAGCCTTATATGTCATATTCTTGGGTTGCATGTGACGTCACGGCAGCCATCATGGATGAACTTCAACAAAATATTTCTCATTAGCGTTTCTTGTTTGTTCATCCAACATGGCTACCAATCTATTGTCTTCTGAATTCCCAAAGGAATGGATGAAACCCAGCAATAAGGGCCCGTTCACATGGGAGAGGGTGCCCCTATGTAGTAGGGATAACTGTTTTTTTCTACTGGGGGACACAAAACAAAAAGAGTTATCCCTACTACATAAGGGAGGGCATCCTCTCTCATATGAACGGGCCTGACTCGGACCATTACCCATAATCACTGTATTCCTTGCCTGCGTTGCGGGCGCTACTACTCTCCGACCCCGGCTCCTCCTCCACGTGACTTTGCTTCAACTGTCAAATTACTTTCCACTGATATTCAAACCAACAGCTACTACATGCACAATTAAAGAACAAAAGGAGCAAGTTTGTGGATCGATGTGTAATCGAACATGTAGAGAGCTGTCTATGAACATTCCTTGTCATGACGACTGTGTAGAAGGCTGTAGTTGTCCTAATGGCACGGCACTTAATGATCATCGTCAGTGTGTACCGTACAAATCCTGTCCCTGTCACTATGGAGGACAGGAGTATCGCATAGGGTCACTTATCAAGTTATCAGCATGTAGAGAATGGTAAGAGAAAAATTAACTAAAAATGCAGATAAATCTCATCATTTATGACGTCACGGCTTGTTTGCAATGGGGACAGAATCATGGAGGACAACAGCAATTTGAATAAAATTCTCAAATAAACAATATTTATTGTATTTGATGGCTGTTACAGCTTTTCTTCGTTCTTTAAACTGCATTTTACATCAATTTTCTTTGTTGTTGCAAAGTTGCCCCCTCTTACGACCATGATCCTTAGCGTTTAAGCAATAGATTGTTTTGATGTGACGTCATAGTGAAATAGGGCAATTTGATACCTAATATACGGCTTATTTTGCTTTTTATTTCAGCCGCTGTCTGGATGGGAAGTTTTACTGTTACAACAAAACATGTGAAGGTATAGAGGCTTTGCACCGTCACGTGATGGCAGCCATGACAGGAGGCACAACAATAGAGTCTTTTCCACCTGGGAAACTGAACTCTTTCTCATGTAAACAAGATTAGTCCAGACTCTATTGTTCCTGCATCCTGTCATGGCTGCTGTCACGTGATGGTGCAAAGCCTCGATATGCTACGTCCACACTCATCCGGATAAATTTGAAAACGCATTTTTTTTGTTACGATTAGGCCTTCCGTCCGCACTAAAAGGGCGGGGTTTTTTTGTCTAAGGTGCAAAAACGGAAAAGACAAGATCTGGATTTGTGTGAACATACTCAAAGTTTAATTAAAAATATTTCTAGGGCTAAGCAGACTAAACATAGAAAAGTTCTCTTTTATCTCTTTGTCCGGGTTGTTACATGTCTGTTGAACAAACGGGTTTCTTTCGCTGGTTGATAAATACAAACACAGTAGAGGTCTATCGCTGAATAGCTGAATCATCGAATGGATTTACGTAAAGGATCGATATTTCAGCCCCCTCCAGTGGAACAAAGCAAGTTTCGCGGCCAAAGAGGAAGGAAGCAGTCGGATCCTAGGCTATCTTAGGCAAAGGATCCTGACAGGAACATACTGCTAGGCTAGCTGGTTTATCGATTGATTTGGAGAACAAAATAACCAATATTGTGTGAATGGAATTTCTAATTTCGTTTAAAAATGTGGAATGAGATGTTGAACTCTAATTTGTTTTCAGTATGTTCCGCTGGTCAGCATTGGGTTTCCTGTGGTGCTCAATGCCCCAAGACCTGTGAGAACTTCCATTTACCTTGTCTTGATAACAAGTGTAGAGACGGCTGTGTATGCCCGCGAGGACTTGTTTTTGATGGAAAACGATGCGTCAACTCGTCCCAGTGCATTTGCCACCATGGTGGTCATACGTACAGGCCTGGTGATACAATCAAGATGGACTGTAATCACTGGTAGGAACATATCATGTGCTATCGTTTTTTACTTTAGTTGTTCGAACTAGAGTTCGGAATTGAACCATTTACTCGAAATTATGGCAACTTTACGATATTTTGTGTGCAATACATATGTATATGAGAACGTAAGCAGGAGATTGAGACTCCACATGCTCCCTTATAAAAACCTTTAGCAGCCAAATTTGAGGTGTTACTTCGCATTTGAGGTATTTTTAGAACTCGTTCTGATCGCGCTTTAAGCAAATGTATGGGAAAACCTGAGTTAAGGCTGGTTCACACTAGTGACGCAAATAACATACGCGCACTCATTAAGGCCCGCACATACGATGTGACATTTCCTTCGACATTTTCTGCGACGTCGTTCGCAACTCAGTTGCACCATGTGTCCTCCTCTGTAATGTTGCGCGCAACATTGTAGAAATTGTTGCAGAAGTAGAACTCGATCCGAAACCCGCAACTGTCGCGCGCAGCATTGCGAGCGATATTGCAAGTGTAACACACGGTGCAACATGCACTGTGTTGCGTGCGATGTTGCAGAAAAATTTTGCAGCAAAAGTTGCATCTCTTTATGTTGTTTGCGCTTATGCTTGCTTTAAAACTTTTCAGTGCGCGCAAATGGCTAGCGATTGAAAAGTAGTTCTAAAAATTGGTTCTAAGACTCGCATCTCGTGGAGTGAGTGTATTTATTTATTTCGTTTGTTTATCATTTTTTTAAGTACTTGTCGTGGATCGCAGTGGTCCTGCTCCAAGCGTGTATGTCCTGGCACATGCTCCATGTACGGGGAATCTAACTACGTCACATATGACGGAAAACGATTCAGATATTCAGGAGCATGCGAGTACGTCGTGGCATCAGATTCGTGTGACGGCCGTAATGGTACCTTCAGAATACAGTCCTTGAATGTCCCTTGTGGTCCTTCTGGAATCACGTGCTCGAAAAAGGTATCAGTTACCATTTTAGACGTAACTATCGTGTTTGAACGTGGCCAAAAACCTAAGGCAATGCCGTTGCCAGGGGCAACAAAGTACACCACGTGGTTTCGTCTTCATGAAGTGCACTTTTTTACTGTACTGGAAACGAGGCTTGGCTTGACAGTGATGTGGGATCGAGGTACAAGACTGTACATTACAGTGGAGCCAAAATTCCTTGGTACGTTTTGTATAATGTTACGGAATCATCTCGTTTTTACGTTTCTTAACACAAACTATTGCTATTGTAGTTCGAGAACTAAGGATAATATTCTTCAGAATCTGCATTTTGGTCTTTTTAAAGCGCACTTTTTTGATAACGTGTCTGTTTTATGTTGATCAAGTGAACATAAGTCTCTACTATTGTATCTAAAAATAACCCAGTTCGTGCATACGCCGTGACATAAACCCAATACGGTGGATGAATGTTCCTAGCAATGGATTCCTGGTGTGGAGAGACGGAACCTATGGTTAAACGTCCTTATTCGAGAAGACGTTATTAAGGTTTAACCATTTGTTAAATATAATTACAAAGGCAGTTTCTGCTTATTTGTCTAAAACTGAGTGTGGGTGAGCCAGGCGCGAACCCCGACCTTCCTTTCGCAAGGCCAGCGCTCAACTGAGTCAGCCGGACATTCTGAACGATTACTTAAAAAAGGGTATACTGTTTGGTTTGTCTCAGGCAAAACCTGTGGGTTGTGCGGCAACTTTAATGGTGATCGAACCGATGATTTTATGACTCCCCAAATGTTACCAGAAGCGCGTTCTAATGTGTTTGGAGACAGTTGGAAAACAGAGCCATCCTGCCCTGACGCCACAATTCCCAAGAACCCTTGCGAGGTCAACAAGAAGCGAGTACCGTGGGCTCACAAGATGTGTAACGTCATAAGAAGAGATGTCTTTAAAACTTGCCATAGTGTTGTAAGTCCATTTACTCGTTCTTAATGAACTCTTATACCTCAATCAGTTTTTCTAAATTCTTCTCTGTCTGGAATGTTCAACATTTGGTCGTACGTTTGCTTCATAAATTGTATACGTTGAAGAGACAAACCAATACAATAACTATATTGTTGCATGAGAGCGTTTTTTGCCATCATTGGCGCTTGCAATATGCACAATTGCAAGTGATGAATCTCTATACCTTTCTTTCAGCTCCATTCCAGCCATTCCACTACATTCCACTTCATTTCGTTGTTTTTTTAATTGGTTGAGATGCAGTATTGTTGCTTAATAGTACAAGAAATATAAATTAACAGAGATGTTGTATTATTTTTAGGTTGATCCGGGACCTTGGTACGATGCTTGCTATTATGATACTTGTGCCTGTGATGCTGGTGGTGACTGCGAGTGTTTGTGTACAGCGATTGCTGCTTACGCGCATGCGTGTAGCAGTCATGGTGTTCCAATCACATGGAGGACTCAACAGCTGTGTCGTAAGTACAACGTGCTTTCATCATCATCATCACAATCATCATCATCATCATCATCATATCTTTTTAAACACTTTGCTAATCACCTTTGTCATTAGGAAGATTTGGCAAACGCGACGCAAGGTAGAAAAGGATGCTGCGCGCGCTGACGAATAATGTTTAAAATGACGTCGACGACGTCCTTGAGAGGACGTAAGAACAAGTGAAATGGCGTCCTGAACGTAGATGTTGTCACACAGTAACCAAATGTATTACACTCGCCATCCCACGTCCAGTTCTCGGGTCGCGTCGCATTTACTAAAGTCTTTTATCATTACTGATGATATCGTAACGAAAAAAAAAAGACACCATCAAGCATATCACAACCAATTTTATCGTCATGTTCAAATGTGTTTCCAGCTATTCAGTGTCCACAAGAAACCAACAGCTGCTCAGAATACAAAGCATGTACATCAGCCTGTCCACAAACCTGCAGCACATCTTGTGCGTCAAACAAATCTACATGTCCTGTGACATGTATTGAAGGATGTTCATGTAGAAATGCTACAGTGCTGCATGATGGGAAGTGTATTGAACCACGTGACTGCCCTTGTGACGTAGACGGAAAGCTTTATAGTCCCGGATCTATTGTCATTAAAGATTGTCAAAAATGGTAAATTATTGCTATAAACCAGTTGCCATTGATCTATTGTTTCCAGGAGTTTTGATATGAGGACTAATCTCTTTATATATTTTGTGTTCCTTTATAGCAAGTGCGAGAAAGGTTGTTTGTTTTGTATGGGACCAAAGTGTTCTCCATCACCTTCTACAACAACAGCTGCACCTAATACGACTACTACACAAAGAAAAACAGAAGTTGTTACTAGCACGAACCCTCCTACCCATTCTACAGTGAGTACAGGAACCAATGTCCCAGAATTAACTACTACAACTACTACTACACAAGGGGCAAGCAGTGTGACAACTGGAAGAATAAATGGCAATGTGACTGGTCATAGTACTGGACCTACAACTTTGCCTGGACAGTCGACTACAGTGTCTGGACATACTACTGGAACTACTGTAATGTCTAGCAAAACCACCTACACCTCAACAACACCTGTACAAACCTCTACAGAAATACCTGGAGAAGTAACTTCCACAACTGTTCCTGGTCAAGGTACTGAATCTACAACTTTACCAGAAACTACTTATACTTCAAAAATACCTGTACAAACTATTTCTACTGTTTCAGGACAGGCCACTTCCACAAAAGTGTCACCTGGAAAGACTACCACGTCAACCAGGCCTACAACATTGAATACACAGACAACCACCCTTTCAACTGTGTCCGAGAAGACAACAGTTTTCCCTACACAAACAACAAGTACAGAGACATCGACAACCGAATCAACCACGACGAGCTCTGAAAAACTAAGCTCTACAGAGACACTTTATCAAACTTCAGTACCATCCGTAAAATCACCCTTACCAACTACTACAAAAGCCTCATTGAAATCAACCCAAAGTTCTATAATCACAGAGGGGACACCCGGGCATGGCCATGGAGGACAGGTTATGCCCTCTACAGCTACTACTAATGTCACTAGACCACCACCGTATCAAACACGCACTCCTGCAGCCACTGTTACCAAGTCTTCTGTTCAACCCACAGAAGTAACCGCACGTGCGTCGACGGTTACTAAGACTTCAGAATATCAGAGTACGAGGGGAACCACTCTTCCTGTTTATCGGACGGAGGAAACAACCACGCCCTCATCAGCTGCAACCAGTGTATCCACTATGGGACCTTCAAGCGGAATCGTCACTGCTCCAGTTGTAACTAGTGTTAGTTCAATCAAGACGACCATTTCTGCGTCATCGCCAACAAGTTCAACAAAACAGACTGTTTCCAGGAGTACTTTAAAACAGACATCAACTATACAGCCATCAACTGTAACACCGCATACTACATGTTCACCTTGTGCCGGTACCAACTTTAAATGCTTCAGTGGATGCGAATGTTTGCCTTCGAACTGGTATTGCGATGGGAATGCTGATTGTGATGACGGTTCAGACGAAATTGGATGTACAACTAAAAGTACTATAAGTACCACCAAACAGCAAAACACTGCCATGCAAACTGGTTCCACGACCACTTCCTCGACTAAGCAAACGACTACAGTCAAAGTGAACACTAACATGACATCAACAACTTACATCATCTCAACAACAGCACCCTCTACAACACTGGCACTGCCAACAACAGGCGTTGCTTGCCAAGGAAATAAGATCTATACATCATGTATGCCTCTTTGTGAAGACACTTGTCAATATATGAATCAAACCTGTTCAAATTCGTCATCGTTTGGTTGCATACGCGGATGTCGGTGTCCCGAGGGAACTATATTCAATGGGACTCACTGCACAAGGCCTATAGACTGCGTGTGCTCTCATAACGGTAGCTTTCATGAGCCTGGCTCTTCATGGGAAAGTGGGTGTAACATTTGTGTGTGTTGGAATAACACTGTGATGTGTCAAAGGAAAGCGTGTCCTTATTTAAACCATAGTTGCCCAACCACGATAATACCAGGCGAGTGTTGTCCTGTTTGTATAAGAAGAAATGAGACTACGATACCATCTTGTCCAGGCTCGTCTGTACGTTGTAAAAATGGGATGTGTGTATCGAAGTACTGGATTTGTGATGGGGAGAAAGACTGTCAAGAAGGTGAAGATGAGAGGAATTGTACTGTTGTAGCTTGTGCGGATTCACTGGGTAAGAATATGATTCATTCTCTTTAGCATCAATTTTTTGATGTGTCTCTTACATCGCTAATATTCAGGGGCATAGCGAGACCTAAGCAAAAGGCGGAGGGGCAATTTTCTTGAGACCCTTTCAAATGCTTCCATTGTAGTCAAATATAAAGGTTAAATTTCAAGGTCAAGTTCCCGTCAAAATATGCTCAATTCCCAAGAAAGAACGATTTGGGACAAAAGCATGTGGGAATTTGTCCAGCATCGAGAAACAAATACAAACTTCGCAGGGTCGTAGCCAGACTGTTATGTTTACCGAGGTAATCGACCGACGAAGGCGGGAGCAACTTGGGGAGCTTTTGAAGTTCAGACCCTCGGGAATGCGATTACTAGCGTTTTGAGAGGCATTTGCGACATATTTATTGTGTAGTTTCTTGATAATTTACTTCTTTTCAAGGTATCTCCAATAGAAAGTTACACGTGCATCTCTCAGCATCTTCGTCGTTGTCGTCCCATCTTCCATCTCAAGCTCGACTGAACAACACGCAAATCCTTGGTGTCAGAGGTGGGAGTTGGTGCGCAAAGAATGACAGTGCGCCGTTTTTACAAGTCGATCTTCGGTTCCTTACTAAAATCACTAAAGTAGCCACTCAAGGCCATCCTGTGCTAAACTATTGGGTGTCTCAGTATTTGATACTTTACAGTAGGAATGGTGTCAACTGGTTGAAAATGAAGGCAAATGATCGCGATAAAGTGAGTATTATCTAGTTTGTCCCATTGTTCCGTCTAACCAATAAACAAGACATTTGGTAAGGCTTTTAGAATTACTCGTGCCCAGGCCTCTGGCCGCACGAGTCGAGGTTTGCAGTTTCTCATCGCCAGAAATCAGCTCCGTGTTGCTCGCACCAGTCCCTTTCAACTTGCTCGCTATCACTCAAATCGTACAAGAAAATGTATGCGAAACTTTTACTCAAGCTCGATTTATACATTTCGAATACAGTATGCCAAAAAGTTGAACCTCAGATGTTAAAATTTAACATGTAATCTAAGGTAAAATAGAAAAATCCCTAACCAAAATGTAAAATTCGCATAGCATCTTTCGATGCAAAGTCTCGTCCAATACTCCATAAGAACCAGTACCATGAAACTGGAATCCTCCAGGTAGCAACTAACATTAAGGGCTTATAATACCATAATAAAGGTACTAGTAAAAAAGTTGAACCTCTAGTGATGAATTTTGGTTGACCAACTGTACATTCGAAGTCTCTCTACTTCATTGAGGAGTAAATTGAAATAGCATTTTTTCAATTCAAAAAGCACTTCTTCGACGTGTTGTTGGCAACCTGCGATACCACACTCCATATTCCAATAACTTCTGGGGCAATAGTTTGAGTAATATTGGGCGAAAACTCGCGATCGATACACCAAATTGAAGTCAAACTCCTTGAGCTTCTAAGTAGTTAGAACAGCGGACGCATCCTTGGCGCGAAATATGAGTTCCCGGCAACTTATTTGTCAGACGTATTGAATATTTATGAAAATCTTCAAGTCAAGTCAACCATAACATTTTCATCACAAGGTGCCTTTCCTATATTTTTTATCATAATAAATATTGCTTAGATTATGCAAAGAAGAATAAGAAAAAGCTAGCTTCGAACCTCTGGTTGTTCTATCCGTCATTTTGGAATTTCTGAGCTTTAGGGTATAACTGCTGACCGCTCACGGCAGGCGCCACGGTTATCATTTCTGGCGATGATCAATCTATCAATCTATCGTGTACGTCGAGAATCTGCAAAACTGTACCCAGAAGGCTTTGGGTACCGCTGGCATTGATCTTCACAGTGAGGTGCTTGAAAAGCTAGAAGTGTGGTCAAGATCGGTCAAGATTTGTGTTTGGTTTTGTCCTTGTTCTGTTCGCCGGTTTTCTCCTTGGAATAGGAGTTGTGACGCCAACATAATTTTGCTTTTTCCAGATTTTTTCAGGGAATAATAACTCCAACACGATCATCACCAACAAATTCTCGCAGCCTATCAGCGCTCAATATATCAGAATCAAACCAGTTCGATGGCATAGTGTACCGTGCATGCGCATTGAACTCTATGGTTGCAACATTGCTACAACAACAACGTTGCCTCCTAAGATACCCGTTACGAAACACTGTCCCGAATTCAGGTATTTTTGGATTTTGATTTTTAGTTTACAGGAGCGTATCCAGGGGGGGGGGTCCCAGGGTGACCGTGACCCCCCTTTGAAAACAAAAAGATGATAGAAATAAAAGAATCTGACTGGAGAAAGATTGAGAAATTGGAAGTGTGACCCCCCCCCCCCCCCCTTTGGTGGAAAATGGCAACAAAGTTAAATTTGGAAGCAAGCATGATATGAGGAATATACGCCGCCTCGTTGCTCTAAAACGAACGGATGGACGAACGAACCAACGAACGAAAACAACAACAACAAAACAACAGAAATAAAACAAAAATAATATATAGGACATTAAGTTTAGAACGTGAATTATCATTCTGTAGATGTGACAACGGTCGTTGCATTCCATATCGATGGGTGTGTGATCAAGACAACGATTGTGAAGATGGATCTGATGAACGTTGTAACGTGACCTGTACGTCCAGCCAGTTCACTTGCAGTAACGGCAAATGCATTGATCGTAGTTTGGTCTGCGATGGTGATGATGACTGTGGAGATCGTTCAGATGAGGCGTCTTGTCAGAATGTTACTTGTCCAGAATTTACGTGTAACAATGGCCTTTGCATACCATTTAAGTAAGTAACAAATAAACTAATTTTGGAACCTCTTCTTGATAAATACACGAAGAAATGCAAAAAACCGAGACCATGTGGTTTTTGATGTAGCTGAAGCTAGTAAGGTGGTGCAAAACTGAGAAATGCAGTAATCATGATTCTCATTATTGCATTTCAACTGTCAACGCAGACTCTCTTGTTTGATAAATGGACTTACCATTTTCAGCCCTCTTTCTTGCGGTTTGGTTTTAGAAACTTTCTTCAAGTAGGACACTTTATAACGGACTAATTTTAAAATTCTTGGCAACAAAATTATCACAAAAAATTGCCATGCTCGATACTCAAAACGTGCTCGCTCCTTTTTTTCTTGAAACGCAGGTTTCTATCTCTTGCATTTTATCGATAGTGAGATTGCATCCTTCATCACAAACGTCGCCCTACCTGGCTCTGTTCATCAACATAATTTGGAAATAATATAAGTTAGCTTTGTATCTTCTAATATCTTTTTTTTTCTCATAGATTTTTATGTGATGGGGCGTCAGACTGCAGTGACGGCGAGGACGAAAACCAAAGTTGTCCAACCCACGCGACCACCATATCGTCACCTAGTCCTTGCCCAGGCTTTCGTTGTAAAGACGGTTCTTGCATTCCCAAGAACTACCGCTGTGACCATTACAAGGACTGCCCCTGGGGGGAGGATGAGGAAAGGTGTCCATGTAAGACAAACAGCGAGTGGCAGTGTATTAAAAGTGGGAAATGCATAAGGAAGGAATATGTTTGTGATGTTTATGTTGATTGTCCTGATGGAGAAGATGAACAAGAATGTCCAACTACTGTGGTGGTCACTACAACAGCGAGGACATCAGCATCACCCAAGACACTAACAACATCGGAAACATCCACAAAGCAAACTCTGTTTACAACAGAAGTTCCAACAATGTCAGAGAAAACGACAGAGACACAGCAGACAACGGAAGCAACTCCAACATCAAAGATACTTACTACAACAACAGAAGTGCCTTCGACGACAGGAACAATACTGTCAACAACAGAAACTACACCAGTGACAGAAACACGAACCACGTCAGAATCATCCACCAGAACAATGAAGACACTATCAACTGCGCGTACGCCATCGTCAACACAGAAGCAAGCAACGACTCTGGAAATGCAGGCAACAACACAGGGTTCTTCTACAGCAACTACCCAAATCAAAACAACAGATACAGAAACAGCAACATCGTCATTGCCGCCCGTTTCAACCACAACGATTTCTAATTTAACAACAACGATGAAGCCAACAACTCAAGAAACTTTACCAACAGGCTTAACGACTATAAAGATTTCATCATCATCGCCATCATCTACAATGTCATCACCGACAACAACAGCAACAACAATGACATCTACAGAAGCAGCTTCAAAGTCAACGACTACAGTAAAGATAGAATCAACTAGATTACCATCTACAGCTTCAACAACACCAACAACTACAGAATCGCTATCAACAACACAACAACCACTGTCAACACTACCAACTACACTGGCAGTGAAAACAACTACAATTCATCCAAGTACTACAAACGTTTACACAAGCCCGGCATCCAACAAGACGACTGCTTGGACGTCCATGTGTAAGTAGTGAAACGTACTTGAATTATCCATTGGAAATTTTCATTGTATCGAGCAAACTTGAAGGACACAGAATTTATTAAATGGTTGCCTCTAACCATTCTCTGTGCAGTCTGAGCCAGCCATTGAGTTTCACCAAAATCTTTGGTTCACTGGTTCACACTATAGTGACACGGCTTTCATTAATTTTATCTGAATATTTTATTGCCTTGATCCAATATATAGCACCTTTACCACCACAATCACTTCAGCTGGCTCGATAGCTCAGTTGGTTGAACACTGGACATGTATCCTGGCGGTCGTGGAGTCGAGTCCCACTTGATGACTTAGAGATTTCTTCTCTGGTTTTCGTAGGGCGTGCACTCGGGCACTTCAGTTGTTCCTCATTTCTCAAGCGATTAAAGGATAAGCGCAAACAACATACGTTGACTCAGCATCACATTTATCACATAGGTGCGAAAAAGACAACCGTGAATAAACAATACATCACCGGCTACTGCATATGTTACTTGCGCTTATGCTTGTCGCTACATATAAACCAGGCTTAAGAATACAAAGAGTGAGTGATGATTTTTCGTTCAAACTCAGATTGTCCTCATGACTGTCGATGTATCGTCCACTGTGATGGCCAAGTGATGTGTCCTGGTAGGAAATGTCCTCGTGGCTGCCAGTGTACTGGTAACACCTACAAGATAGACAGCCATTGTGTACTACCCATGCCTGACCCTTGCCTTCCTCCTTGCATCAAGAATGGAGTCAAGTACAGGGTAAGAACTACTTTTGTCGTAATTTTTCAGTTCTGTGATCCCGGGGTTGGGACGCATTGAAATCGAATTAACTTGTTCTTTTCTTTGTCATGAGAGCTTTCGTCCGGTCTGTTGTTTTAAAACTCGCATGTTGATTTTTGAGGGGTAAACGCATTTGTCTGCACACCAAACAAACTCAGACCCGGCATGGAATTGAACTAGGGCCACAGGGCGGGGGGTGAATGGCAAGCACTCAACGCCAACTCTATTACCGCGGGAAAATGTACAGCGCATGCGTACCTTACCTCTTCACTCAAAACGTTAGGCAGTGTAAACAAACAAAGGTTTGCCGCCGAAACTCAAATCACAGAAGCCAAATTCAATCCCCAAAAACAGTTTGAGGACATAGTATAGTCTCTCGCCTACTTTTTGCGCCTGGTACTTTCCTGTTTGCACCCTTGCTCAAAATTAAGCTCAAAGATATGATATGGAAAAAACTATTCATAAAAATTCTAAAAATATTGCATGGGATTCCTGTGGTCTATACGCGGACGCATTTGACCGTAGTGTTCTATGATGGTATTTATTGTCATGAACACGGTCACATCCAGATACACCCAAACTGTACGTTCATGGTCACAAACCCTTGCCTTTAAGACCGTTTCAAATGATTGTATGTGAATAAAGGGTTTACAGTGGGTTTTGTCAACCATGCCAATTAGCCAATGGATTTCTGGCTCACGTTCACTTGCGTGCGCTTTCCTGTACGCTAACCATTCATTGTGCAGAGTTTAGAAACGTTAAACTTACTTTTTTCCTCTAAACTACCCCACGACGCTGTCTTTTCCAGGTGAAAGAAAGAGTACCTCAAGGTCGATGTCAGAAATGCTATTGTCTCCATAAACCATTCACAATGGCCGAAGTCTCAGTGCAATGTTTCCAACAATGTAATCTGCCTTGTTCTAAGGTCAGGCATTAAAAATTTTAAATTTGCGTCTTCAGTGTTTTTAATTTTTTGTTTTGTTTTGTTTTTGATGAAACAATTTTATAAATTTTGCAGGGACAACGAGGAGTACCAATTTTGCATCCGAGAAAATGCTGCAAATGCGTCTTTGGTACGTTTTATTAACTTGTCTATTTCATTGTGTTTCTACTTGCTATAGTCATCATCGTTATGATCATCACACTGTCATCTGCCATCATCATCATCATCATCATCATCATCATCAGCAGCAGCAGCAGCAGCAGCAGTATCATCATCATCATCATCATGATCATCCTTAAAATTTAACAATCCCACTTTTGAATGGAATTATTGCAAAACTAAGCTACCATGATCTATATAGTTTTCACGTCTTCCACGCGTTCATCCACGTCCGCGTATTTGAACTTTGTCTTCTATTCATGGTGTTGCCGTGCCGATTATGTCTGTTTAACATTTCTCTTTCATGCTCAGACCGTAGCAATCAAACAACACCAAGAACTACCATTAGTGCAGTAGTGACAGGAACTCAAACCACTGTGTCATCTGAAACGGCAACAAGCGGAACACCATTAACAACAGAAACACCGACAACTACTAAGTCTTCCCCTCACGTAACGGGGCAAACCGTTACAGAAAATTTGCCAAGCACCACAAAGCTTCCCATTAACGTCACGCAACCAAGTGCTACTGAAAATCGCACGGTACCTACCACTACAGAAGGCGTGACACAAAGTACCACAAAGAGACCAATCTCAACAACCAAGCCAGCGACCAGTTCGAAACTGGTCACGCAACCAAATACTTTACCAAATGTTACGCACTCAACTAAAGGACGGAAAAACTTTAGCACTACAGCTACAAGTGTTCCGACTAAAGCTGTCACAAAATCCAGTAGTACTATGAGGGTCACTTCCCCAACCATCAGCACCGTAACGCAATCCTCTACAACTGTAAAGACCACTGCTGGAGAAGGAAATGCCACAACAACAACTTCACGTAGGTCTACTGTACATTTACTCGTAAGACAGTACTTACTGCATTGTGAAATGGTACGGCCCCTTCGCGTCGTTGTGCGCAACCTTGTAGCTTCTTGCAGGTTTCTTTCTTTCTCTTGAAAAAGAAATCATAGCCAAATCGCTAGTCAAGAAACTACACGCCAAGAATTTGTATATGGAACAAGAAAGCATCGATGTTAGCATCGATGAGTGTGGTAGGGGATTCCGCTGTTTCCTCCATCTTCTTAAGAGTAAAACAAACAAAACCTCTCCCTCTAATTTATTTTGGAATAAAGAAGACTGAAAAATTGCTTTCTCTGTTCTATTTGTAGCAACGACACCCTCTTGTAACTGGAGTAACTGTTCGTGTACTCCCACTTGTGAAGACTTGGCCAGGACAAGCTCTACTAGTAGTACCCCCTGTGGGGTCCATAATTGTCGACCTGCATGTAATTGCCCGGATGGTTATGCATCCTTTAATGAAAACTGCGTCATACCGACGCAAATGTGTCCTTGTTTCTTCAAAGGAAAGTTCTACAAGGTAAAAGAAAAACACTCAAACGCGTGGTTGGCGCCCTTTTATTTGAACATCAGTCTTTCATATCAGGGACCTTTAACCTCGTTCACAGGCAAAACTTTGGTTACCTGTGGAAACGATTACAATGAACGTTAACGTGAGGAGACTGAGGGCGAGAAAGCGCACCTTCTCTTCAGTCTTCTTCTCTTTTAAAACAAAGGAAGTCTAAACCAGATCTCGATGTTAGTTACCTTTGAAGGCTCTGTGCCTTATGCTGTATGTAACTATGCATACAATAAAAATGTGGCATCTTCTTTGTACTAAACATGTTTTTCTTTAATTTCAAGACTGGGGACTCATTCAATAATGGAACATGTTCAAGATGTATGTGTTTTCAAGACAAACTAATGTGTGTACAAAGCTGCAACATTAAGAGTTGCCCAACGGTAAGAGTGACAGAGCATTTCCCTGTGACGGTAAAAGTCCACTATACACGGACGTATAGCAGTAACGGTATGATATCGGTTCAGAAGCACGGTCACGATAATATCAACACAGCACTGTCACGGCAGTGTCACGGTACGGTAGATTTCGTATGACACGGTTACCACAGAAATTTCGAATGTTTTTATTGAGATCATCGTTGGTCCTACTGGCCAACTCCTTGTTTGGAGGTATAGTTAAAAATTAGGCCTAAAGGGTTATTAATGTTACCATCATTTACTAATTTTCTCATTTTTACAAAGGGAAAGGAACTGGTTGATGTCCCAGGAGAGTGTTGTCATTGTCAAAATAAGACAGGTAATGGAACTTTACGATTACTTTCTTTATCAACTTTAGCAGCTGATGTCATAAAACATCTGACTCTCTATGTTCGTTCATCTTCGGGGACTAGGGGAGTCTATGACGGATAAGTCTTTTTCTTTCTCCACTTGCGCGCAATAGGTGCAGGAGCAGAATCGAGTTCCACCATTCTCAAACTTTTTCTGAAACGTTGCGCGTAACTGTTACGTTAACGTCACAGGGAAGGATACATGGTGCGACTGCGGTTGCGCGCAAAAACGTAAGAAAGACAAAACATTTTTGGTGTATATGACACTTAATAGTGTATTCAAAGAAATTTTTTTACCTTGATTAAGTCGCAAACTGCTTTCAAATTGTCCTGTGCAACAAAGCCATTTACAAGCAGCTTGCAAGGAATAGCTAGTTTTCTATGCTGTAAATCACGTTATCATTTTCCTCGTAGTTTGTCCTGCAGACATGGTGTACTCAAAATGCTCTTGTAACAAAACCTGTACTAACAGTACGTGTGATCCCAACAAATGCATTCCTGGTTGTCAGTGTCGAAATGGGACTTATGACAATGGACAAGCTTGTGTTCCGCGGCACCAGTGTCACTGCATTTACGATGGTGTCACGAGAAAGGTTTGTTGTCGTTACGGTCATCTCTATGATACGCACACCTCTGTTCGCTCGGTTTTGACTTTCCCTGCGTGCTATATATACCCCTAGAATAGCCCTCGTAACCAGAAGTGCACGATGTGAAATCCGATTTGGCAACTTAGAACAAGTCTATAAGAGACTGGACTTTCTGTCTTAACTATTGGAACTGATCTTGATACCTTTCTTTACCTTTCTACCTTTCTAATCCCTCGTTTTGGTATTAATTATATAAAAGAGAATTTTAAGTTTTGCACTAATGTCACATGCGTAGTGCGTAACGGTGTTAGAAGAGTATTCTTGTTTATTATTGTAGAGCAACGAAACATGGACTGAACACAACTGCACGTTTTGTAAATGTCTGCGTGGTTCAATAAAATGCGGAAAGATTTGCAACATAACAGACTGTAAAGAGGTTAGTGAGAACAAAAGCATTTCTAACTCTTTGGATATAGTTCTCACAATCTTGAAAGGATTGTGGTACCCGTCTGTCTAGTAGTATGTTAGTAGTCTAAAAGTGGAACAAACGTGGAAACACGAACGTCACGTAGCGCGTGACGTTTCCTAGCTTTTCTCAGAAAAACTGCTCGATGATCTCACGATCACGATATCAACCATGACCACGATGTGGTTGCATGCAGAAGCACGACTAAGTTTTACTCTTGCAATATCACTGCGCATATACAACAAATCTGTTCTGTGAAGTTGTCACGCAATAAAACGCGATTCTAGCTGTTGATAGCTATCTTTACATGTGAAGTCGCAAAAATAATGCAGGCGGTTCATTATAAAATCTTCACTTTTAGGGAGAAGAGTTGGTTTTCCCTTCAGATGATTGTTGCTACTGCAGAATTAAAGGTAAAATGCCGATTTACTAATAAGATTAAGATAAAGAATGGTTGGCGTTAACGTCTATGCCAAGAATACCATTGTACGTTGGGCGTGTCCATTTTTACCGATATTTATACAGTTTCGATTTTTACTTGCCCTGACGATGGACGCTGTCCGAAAGCTTGGCGAATGAAATAAATCTAACATGGTTGAAACTGTAATTTCTGTCAAACTTCTATGTTCGTCAACCGAAACGGGATTTCCTGATGCACCATGACCGCAGCGCATATTTTAAAAAGCTTTGTCTCTTAGCTATACATAAGAGAAGTCAAGCAGCTAAGTCGCTCTTGAATGCTCATCGGCGGTACCTTATTTGTTGGAAGCTAAGAACGATTGGAATAAATCTGGTTTTGCTTTTTTCAGAAGTAACAACGACTCCATTGACAACGCAAGCAACTACTGAGGGACCGTCCACGACAATAACGCAGTACAAACCCACAGAAGAACGTTCTACAATAAAGACACTATCATCACCATCAACATCTACGATTAAGTCAACAGTATTTCCGTCAACTACTTTGTCTAACGAAACAACACTTACACAAAAACCTATCACTACAGTTATTCCTTCAAGTACAAATGCAACAACAATAACTACACGACCACCAACAACTACAGGTTTAACATCAACAGAAACCAGCTATGAAACAACAACAATGCATGAAAAAAGTACTGTAAATCCTACAGAAGCAAATATAACAACTACAACAGCATCTTTATCCATTACCAAGACCACAATGCATCCTTCATCACAAAATAGCACAACCACAAAGTTCTCACCAACCATTACTGCTAACGAAACCACTTCGAAAGCTAAAACTACTGCAACTTCTTCACCTACAACGATGAGCAAAACAGTATCTCCTTCATCAGGAACTTCTTCAGGAACTACAGTAGCTACAACTGTTACAACACCAAATGAAACAACTACAACTTCTTCACCTACAACGATGAGCAAAACAGTATCATCTTCATCAGGAACTACAGTAGTGAAAACTCTTACAACACCAAATGAAACAACTACAACTTCTTCACCAAAAAACATCACAACGACAGCGCGCTCAAAAGTAACTACCACACAAACAGCAACCAGAAGAAACACAACATCAAGACCTCCAACAACAACGTCCACGATCACGTCTACAAGACGTCTAACCACAAAGAAACCATCGACGAAGACTTCAACCGAAGCGTCATCCTCCACTGTCTCTACTCAAGTAACCACCTCCAGCACACCAAATCGTTGCTTTGTGAAATTTTCACTCAGCACTTACAAGGACGAGGAGGGATGTATCAGCAGCAAGCCTGTGCGACAGACAGCCTGTGAGGGGATGTGCGCGTCCAGTATTGTCGCCAATATCTCGACTGCTCGGCTAGAAATCTCATGTCAGTGTTGCAAGCCTGTTGAGTTTGCGAGCAGCAGCATTGTTATGAGATGTCGGAATGGCACGACGAGAAAGCTTGAATATCTTTTGATTACGGCATGTACTTGTAAGGACTGCGGATATCACGGACATCAGAGAAAACTAAATAATATCAGGAAAAATATTGATCAACAAAACACAAGAAACAAGCCATAGATAATAGAGGACTCTAGATTCATTCATAACTCTGTATGCTGTAAGAAATTGAATTGCATTGTAATCAAACAAATGTTCAATACGTTAACCTGTCATGTACGTAATTAAGTAAAATGAATCGCCCGGCTAAGAAATCAAGGTTAGGGTTTATCCGCATAGACAGCACTTTTTGTTGAATGGTGCTTGATGTGAATATCTCATAACTTTCATTTTTAGTGCGGCATAAAGCGATACTAGCAATGAAGCATCTAAATATCGTGTTGTGTAAATTACTACTTGTTTTAAAGTTCAAAGGCAGACATTGGATATTCAACGGGAGTACAGGCCGCTTTCAATATATTGGAAGTGATCGACATTTTCCCCTGAGAGAAGAAGGAGGAGAGGGGATTAAAGTTGCAGTGTGTCCACAGGCTGGACTGGAATACAAAACCATCATAGGTCCCCTTAATTCATCGCGAAGTTAAGAAACAGAAAGAGATCTAATGATAAATGATCATTCCTACCAGATTCCATCATCCTGCTTGTACTGTAATTTCCCAAAGTTTCCTTCCTCTCATCGCGTCCAGTCTGATTTTTACAAAAAATATAGTCAAATCGAGGCCTATATCACCCATGACATGATATACAATCAAAGGCCCCTATGGCTAACTCGTGGATATATCGTGAATAGATATGTACCTAATAAAAGTAATGTCCCACTGCGTACACTGCAAACTGCTTCACTCTATCATATAACTTGAAATAATGTCGTGGATTGACCCAAATGACCACAGGAAGCCCAAGCAATACATTTTAGTAAAATAACGAGTTGCATGTCTTCGACTAGTAAATTTTGAGTATTTATTCAATGTGTGGTTACAAACAAAACAAATGCCAAAAAATAATGCTTCTCTCTGTAGCAAAATATTGCTATAAATATAAAAGAAATTGCTTCATAAAACACTAAGTAAGCCAATAAACTAACTCAATACGCCTTCTAGTCAATGCTATTTCAAGCTATGATGTTCAGCTTTAAGTAAATATAAATTTTGTCTAGTCTGATTTCAACATAAATCGTGAAAAGCGAATATCATTGATCTATGAATAGTTCGGGAGTCCCGGAATAAATAAATGATTGGAAAAGATCGAATAATATGATCACAAAATTGCCTTACAACATTTCCTGAACTTCGGCTCAGTACCGAGCGCGCGGCGAGCGGAGTCGAGCGGAAACAGTCTCGTACCCAGACTCTAACGGGTATCTGCTAACACCTGAGTGAGCGAGTGACACCGAGTCCCCACAATAACTCCTTTCTATGCTTCGCATATCCACGAGTTAAAAACAGGGCGTCACGATCGAATACGACGATCTTGACTTGTCGACGATCTTCCGATGGTCCTCGATATATAGAGCATGCGCTTTAGAGACCCATCTGTGCAGCCCGTCGAGTAAACAAGTGTGCATGCGCCGACGGACGACCAAAACTGCATTGTATACTTCAAGGCCACGCCCGATGTGTAATAATCGTTCGAGTGGGCTATCCGTCAGCCTCCCAACCTTCTTCTCCCCTCTATGCTTGATTCATCCAATCCCCCAATGTAACTGAATTGTTGCGTGACGCACACGTCTTCCAATGCTACAGAAAAGGAAATATTTTCAAAATAAATCAGCACAACCATTCAGAATTCAGCATATCCTTCTAGCCAATAACATGAAGGCTTGAAGCTATATTTTGTCTACAAATTCTAAATCTGGGACCCAGTCTTCTCACACGAGGCAGTGCTACCGAGTAGTCCTTGGCTGAAGAATTTACTCCTGCATAAAATCTACATAAATTATAATAATCTTTATGTCTTCATGGGAAATTGTAGATCGGCCGTCTTCCCAGGAAATGGCAAAGATCCACGATCGAGGTATGTAAGCAGCTACACAGGGCTTCACAGAGCTAGAGTTTGCTCAGTTTTTGGAAATTTAGAGCCTTCGACATTGTTTAGACGGATAATTTGGAAGTGTTTTGTGTCATAACTGGCATGTGGACCTGTAAAGACACGCGCTCATTTGACGTGTTATTGTAAGATTGTGACGATGTGTGGTGTCCAAAATAAACTGAAAGTAAGCCTTGGTGAATTTTATAAGCTTCAGTTTTCTACCGAACTGTAAAACCCCTCAGAATAGAATGTTTATAAATTAAAAAACGTGATTTTGATGCCATATAAACTTAAATTAACTTAAATTGAATATGGAGTGAATGAATGATTGCAAAGAGGTTCCAGTCGGCTTTTGTTTCATGCATTGCTCGGATAAATTTTGTAGCAAAATTCATGGTTATTTCCTAGCTAGGAGTACTGTGCTGTCCACCTTTGATTGCACTCTACAGGTGTATGATGATGATGATGATGATAATGATCAATGTTTTTGTTTGATTCAGGTATCATAGGGGTACCATCCAAAACAATCTGGCATACAGTGGATGGACCTATTAATGCTTTTGCCTCATCAAAAGATGGATCCCAGATAGCAGTGGCTGGACGAAGTGGTAGGAATGATAGCTATCCCTTGGATAGATAATATTTAAATTATAGAATGATATTGTCCAATCATAAATATTATCATGTTTACTATAGCTATATAAGTCTCCTATGCTGCTGTGTTAGTCTCATTGGGCTATAATGCTATCTAGACTTAAAACATAACTGGCATCATATTAGAGACATTATATTCCCACTGTCCGAATGGCTCAGTTGAGCATCAGTCTTTCTCATGTGAGGATGAGGTTCGATTACCCAGAGTCAGACCAGACGTTCGGGTCTTTAAATAACTGAGGAGAAGGTACTGCCTTTGTAATAATATCTAGAAATGGTTAGACCTTCTTGCCTTTTCAGATAAGGATATTAGAATATAGATCTCATCTCCATTTATGCAGTAATACAGTATGGAGATGTTCCAGTAAAAATTGTGGCACTCATTTTAGTTCTTTGCTTGAAGTGATGCCAGAACTGTGTGATTATAGTATTTCAGTTTTCAGAGTATAGTATCTTGTTTCTCAGACTTCAGTTGTTACAAAAAACAAACTCACAGATATGATCTAGTGTGATCTTAATTCAATTATTTTTTCAGTTTTCAGGGTTATAGGTTTAGGTCAAGATTCTTTTCAAGAGCAAATTAACCTTAGAGTAGGAAGAATCAATCTGAATTTTAGTATTACAGATGTTCAGTGGCATCAGTCAGAAGGTAATTATTACCATGCATGTATTAGTATGGGAAACCTAGGAAAAGGGAAATATGTAGTTTGAAATTATTTATGGTTGGAAAATTTTTAACCAGTTTGATTTTTATTTTCTATTCACCATTTTCCATACATCGGATTAGTGGTCACACACAAAGCATTGAAGCGAGGCTCCAGGGTACACACAAATTTAAGGATTATTCCAATTTGTATCCTGAAGCCTCACTTTGATGCTTTATGTGTGACCACTGATCCGATGTATGGAAATTGGTGTATTGTCAAAATAATTATCAGGCAATGGAAAATATTAATCAAACCATTGTCTCAAAGTGTTCAAAAGCCTTGATTCTTCACCAACAAAACTACACTCCATTCTCCAGTATTTATGTGAAAAAATTGATTCACTTAAAAATCAATTTATGAATGAGCTAAGTAGTGAAAGAGATTTATGAATTGGGAATTATGTTTAATAGGTTAATGGTCTTCTAATATTCAATCATGTACTTTTTAGATCACATACTAGCAACAGCAGCTGGTAATGGGGCAATTGTGACATGGAATTTGAACAAAATTACTAAACAAAAGCAAGGTATTTGGTGTATGGATGTATGTACTAGGCTGTTCGGGCCAATTGCATGGGTATCCTGTGTTGTAATTAACACAGGATACCCATGCCTTAGGATATCAATTCATGTTATGGTCACTCCAAATGAACCACAGTTTATAGACTTCTTATGCAGTTCTATGGTGATCATAAGAAATGTACTATGTGTCGATTCATTGGGAGTGACTGTAACGTGAACTTATATCCAATACTTATGGCATGTGTAATGTATCCTGCATTGTAATTAATTTTTAGCAGACTGAGGATGTCTTAGAGTTACTATGACTGGGCATTGCTTAGACACTTATTTACTAGGTAGATATCAATAGATATCATATTATGCTTATAAATGCAAATCTTTTTCAGAGCTGGTATTTACAGAGCATAAAAGGACAGTTAACCGCATCAAGTTTCATCCTGTAGAAACTTCTCTGTTGCTAAGTGCAGGCCAGGATGGCACCATGAAATGTTTTGTGAGTACTCGTTTCCAGCTACTGTACCTCCTTCCCTCCCTCCCTTCCTTTCTCCTTCTCTATTCCCTCTCTCCCTCTCTTCTTCTCCTCCCTCCATAGCTCTGTCTTAATCCTCCCTCCATTCCTACAAAGCCTCCCTCCTTTCCTCCCTCTGTCCCACCCTCCCTCTCTTTTCTGACTAGTGATTTATTTGTGAAGGAGTCATCATCTCAGATACATCTCTGGTCATCAATTGGCAAGGTTCAAGATCTCAAACATTGTGCTTGATAATAAGTAACTTAAGTCTTCCAGGAGTACAACATAAGAATTTATTTCCTCTTTTGTTGAAAAGTGATTTCATTTGTTTTGTTTTGTTTTGTATGTTGTTTATTTTTTCATTACTCCTTAAAGCATTGGTATCAAGCAGAGTATTTGAAAATTTAATGTGGTACGTCTATTCATGTTTTAGTCATGCCAAATGAATCTCATACATTTCTTATATGATTCCCAATAAAATGGGATAAGGAGTGTATATGCAGATAATCTAAACTGATATCCTACATTCCATGCTTGGGGTTCCTGTGTCTTTTAAAGGGAAGGCCATTTACTTAATTGCCTTTTGTTTTTTCAGGATATACGAAAACAAAGTAGCATATTCACTTGCCACTGTAAACATTCAGATGTTATACGTGATATTGAGGTAAGACACAATGCATATTTACATGTTTTAGCCAACTTTGTTAATACCTCTGTCAATAATTTGTGTTTCTTTACATTCATTGTATGATTTTAGTTCAGTCCATTTGATGGAAAACTTTTTACTGCAGCCTGTGAAACTGGAAATGTTCAGGTAGTAAATAATCTTTTGTTTATTTGTTGGTAGTTAGATTTTGTTTATTTGTTGTTTATAACCATTGAGACTCTGTTATTATGAATAATATTTCTACAATTCAGAGCGTGCATAAGACTCTACGATGTCATCTGTGCATTTATACTGTAATCACACTGACACTCAATGAATCAGAATGCATGTAATATACCAATTATGTAATTTAATGTTATAGTTCTCATGATGATAATATTAGTTGTAACTGTTATGGTTACATGGACAGATTTTTTCGGCTGTTTTGTTTATATTGATGTAGTTCTTGTTCTTGTTCTTCCTCTTCTACTTCTTTGTTTCTTTCTTTGTTTCTTTCTTTGTTTCTTTGTTTCTTATTTCCTTTCCCTTTTTTCTGGCAATGGAAGAATAAACTGCAAACAAAGGGAAGCACGAATAAATGAATAAAAACTCAAAATTAAAAGTTACTACGTAAGCACTGTCAGTAAAGTATTTATTCTTGTTCCCTCACAGCTGTGGGACATGAGACGGACAGATATGTACTATCATCAATTCATGGCCCATAATGGTCCTATCTTCTCGCTAGACTGGCATCCAGAGGAACGGAACTGGATTGCTACTGGAGGAAGAGACAAGTTTATAAAGGTTAGAATGTCATTACATCTCTTATTTATCAGCCAGTATGTCCCTTTCTTGTGCATGTGTGCTAAGTTGAAAAATGATTGAGATAGTCCTTTCCTCATGATGGGCCACTGACCTCCCGCAACAAAGTAATCTTCATTTGAGTTGTAATTTCTTGAAGTCTTTTTAACTAGACGATCTTTTAGAGATTTTCTCTCTTTTGTGCTGAAATGTTGCTGTTATTTTGAATTTGTGGCTCGTCAAAGTCTGATAGCTTTGCTTTGATTAGCGAAGCAAAAGCCAAAATTCAAGTGCGCACGCAATCTTTAGAAAAAGGCTAGTATTCTTTGACCCTATTTAACTCCATTTTTTTAAATTCCATTTTTACATTAATACTCCGCCAAGGGGTGTTACTGGACAGGTCTATTCTAGCATGGTGTGACTTATCTACTCTATTCACATGACTAGAGCTCACTTACGACTCGTTTCTCGAAGCGCACAGTATTTATCGGGCTTGCCAGCACCGGCAAACAGATAACTTATCTTGCCTTGTGAGAAACCGTTCCCAGAAGAGGAAGAGCTGAACCCCGGGGGGGGGGGGGGGGTTCTTCGGGATCAAAACGCTAGGGATGATCGTCGGAAACCTCCAAAACGTACCCTAAAAAATACCCAAATGCCAAAATTTTCGACCCTCAAAAACTCAGCTCAAAAATACCCCTCAAAAATACCAAAAAAATCAAACAAAACACTGACAAAGAAAACAATCGAACAGCACTAATTCAAAGTGTCGTTGTTTGTACCCCTAAAAAATACCATCTTTTCTGAAAAACCTTGGATTTTCTCTGACGACCCCTAAAAAATACCAAATCGGCGATTTCAACCCCTAAAAAATATGACGATCGAATCATCCCTAGCACGCCAATATAGGGAGTACCCCTCCCGGGAGCTGAACGGTATTAGTGAGTGTGGCGAGGAGCGGCGACAAAATTCCAACGTTTATGGAGTACAGACTTTTGCCTCGAATAGTCTGACTGATCGGGACGACACAGGGCTTTAAAATATTCAGACATTATTGATCACTGACGATGTATTTGTGGTATGGTTATTAGGTTTGGGATGTTCAGTCGAAAGCTGCACCTGTAATGAATAATAGTGGAATACAGACTATAACGTCGGTGGCACGTGTAAAATGGAGACCTCAACGGAAATACCAAATAGCAAGGTATTCTCGTTATTAATCATTATTATCATCAGTATCATCGTTATTATCATCAGTATATCATTGTTATTAACATTAACATTAATAAAAATAATTACTGTGAGTCATCATCATCATCATCACATTCACTTCTATCAATTACAGTCTTACCCTGAGGAAACAGCGGCCCTTTCTCTGACTTCCCCTGGTCCCCCCCCCCCCCCCCCCTGCGAAAGGCGGATGGGAGAACTTTGGAATTTTGGAAGAGGGGAGGAGGAGGGGGCAGTAAAAGGTCGTCTGTTTTCTTTGACTACCACAATCTCCAATTTCTCTATCATCATCGTCGTTAACGCTGCAGTTCAAAATTTTCAAATTTTTCTTGTCAGCTGTTCTCTTCTCGTTGACTTTGATATTCATGTGTGGGATATACGACGTCCTTACATTCCTTATGCAACATTTAGCGAACATAAAGACGCTCCTACAGGTACGTCATACATGATAAAAATGCGTTATTGGTTACTAGTTCATGATATCCGTGCAATTTTCTCGACTACCAATGATTTTCTTGAGTTATAAGCAAAACCTCATTTCTCTCTCACAAAAGGACTGCTACGGTGGTCAGTAGGGTGACATGATTAATGACACCATTTTTATTCAAAACCCTTAATTAGCACGTGCTTCCAACATCTTGGAGTGTGGTATTGTCCAGCAACTCACGATTTTCATTTGTTATTGCCAATAGCTCACAATTTTCTTGTGATATAAACAAATCCTCCACCTCGAAGGACAGCTACGCTGTAGGGTCGCAGTAAATCCACTTCAATCTGATTTATTAAATACGTTTTTTAATTAATTTACTTTTAATGAACTCTGCATTTTCCAGGAATTATGTGGAAAAAAACAAGTCGAGGTCGAGATCCAAGTGTGTTTTTATCCTGCTCAAAGGACAGTACTGTATATCAACACATTTTCAGTGATGCCCACCACCCAGCTGATGACGCCCCTCCTGTGGCCATCTCGTTAAATGTCGAAGGGGATCTCAGTTACGCCAAATGTGATCAACTAACTATTATTGCACCACCAACTAACGTCTCCAGGGGGTAGGTGTACTATCAGTTATTGCCATTAGTAAAAACCGCAGTCATTATATGATGGGTGGTAAGGTTGGCGTAGTGGCTCACCAATCACCTCTCACCACTGTGGTTCAGGTTCGAGTCTTGCAGCTTGAGCGCTGGAACATATGTGAGTTGAGTTAGTTGGTCTCTTCCCTGCCACGAGGGTTTTTCTCCCTCTGTTAAAACCAACACTGTTTTGATCTTGAACTGTGCTCCGTGGTCAGACATGGGTTGTATGGCGGCAGGCACATTTCCAAGCCTTCGACACGCCCACATTGAGCTGCATCCTCGTAATTAAGCCGTTATGCTGCAATGAGGATGAAGTGCTCTCCAAATTATGTCACTTTAACGTATCATATAATATAGTTACTACTGGTTATTTCGAACCCCTTCTATCTCAAACAGTTTTTGGTTTCCTTGAGAGGTCGAGATAACGAGGTACTTATTGCATTAAAAATCGATCACTGGTATTTCAGACGTAGTGGTCTACATTTACCAGCTTCAAGCAACAGCTTAGCCTTTATAAGAAGGTTTCAAGATATTCCGGATAATTTCACGGCTCGTTCAAGTAGCAGTCTTCTTGTTTACAGCAACAACACACTATTGGTGAGTACATGTGTCTTCTTAGTTTAGATCAGTGACTCCTTTTCTCGAGTTTAATTTGCGTGCGCATTTGAATTTCTTCCCCCCCTCCCCCCCCCCAAAGAACGTAGGTTAAAGGTAAAGGTTGATACTTAATGACCGTGACAAAGTGACCTTCCAGCCCGGGGGGGGGGGGGGGGGGAACTCCGATCGTAAATGGACGGGGATGCTCGTCGTACCTTTCAGGGGTCAAAATCTGCAATTTGGTACCTTTTAGGGTGTCTCAGACTTAAGTGGACTACCAGAGACACTGCTGGTACCTTTTAGGACTGTTTTGGGGTAAGTAAACTACCTAAAATAAGCATGAAAGGGACGATTTCGATTATCTGAATTTTTATTGTTTATTATTATTTTTTTATTATTGTTTTTGAATTGGTACCTTTTAGGGGTAGAAATGAATTGTTGCCACTCCCACTCAGGTACCTTTTAGGGGTCATTTTCAAAATTTCCGACGAGCATCCCCGTCCTCTTATATATAGGAGTCCCCCCCCCCCCCCCCCCCGGGCCTTCCAGGAAGCAGATAGTGTACCTTTTACCTCCTTCCTCCATCAGTGCTCTGTCCCACGAGCTACATCGAACTTCACAGATTAGAGGGAAGTCGAGACAAGGATGCTGTGAGAATTGTACGACATCCGGAGTCGAACTGTGAAACTCTATCTGAGGAGGCACTTACCAACTAATCTTGCTTGTGTAATTTTTTAAGGGAAAAGTGGGGGGGAAGGGGGAAGGGGTAGGGGAGAAGGGGGAAGGGGGGAAGGGGGAGGGGGAAGGGGTGGGGGAGGTTGGGGGAAGAGAATACTGTCGTCATTCACCAATGTTATCCTTGCCTGTTCAAACTATAGTCCAACGTTGCAGTGCATTCTCCAACCCCTTCACCTCCCTGCCTTTCACAGAAGATCGTTGACTCAAATGAAACTGAATCTGATGCCGATGCTGATTTTGCAATGCTAAATATTCAAAACACACAATCATTACCTGTTTATTGTAGAGAGACGATTCGTTCAAAATTCTTGCCAAAAGCTACAGGTTGAGTGGGCGTCCATTTCCTGATCTTTGTGAACACAACAGCAATGTAAGTTTAACGACTCTGATGAAAATCCGTCAAAATTGGGAACTGTTTAACGATGAATACTAACTCTTCTAACATCCTGCAGTCTAATGAAATTTTTGCCAGAAGTTTTGGTTTACGATAAACGAAGAGTAAATGGCATCATCTACTAGTCAATTTAGATACCAAAATATCAGTTTAATAATTTTGACCCTTCTCTTTTGAATGCGAGGATAATATTTTACTTGCATAGTGATTATATAGACCCTATAGATAACTTCAAGCAAGTTCCAACTCATTTTCAATTTTGATCGATTTTCATCAGTGACCCTTTAATTAGTGTGTTGGGCATAAAAGTAAAGCTTAACTCCCATTACTGGATCCCCTTGGTTCACGGAGGAGTCCTTTGAAGTAGGTGTTTAAAAGAATCATGCTCTAACATATTTTAGAAATAAATTAATGACAAACTACAATTGGTCGGTTTATATAGGGTGGTCGTTGGTGGAGGGTGGTGACTAGATAAGTCCTAATCAAATCAATATATATTGGTATGTCACCATCAACACCACCACCATCATCATCATCATCATCAACAACAACAACAACGTTGTCAGTAGTAGCAGCAATGAAATGCAATGATATATAAATTATCAACCTACATTTTCAGATAGCCAGCGGTCTCTCCTTGCATAAACATGCGCAGACATGGCTGGTACTTAAAACCTTATACAGTGAAAACATGCAATCGCTGACTGGTACTCATGTGTCCAGTTCTAAAAGTGTTTCTGGCGGAGGAAGTCATGGAAGTGGGGGAGGACTGGGGACTGAAACTCAAACAGGTTTGCATCATTCCCAAAATTTACGTTCATTTTGAGCAAAACGAGTTTGTGGTACAACTAAATGTTATTGTAGTAATGTATCTAAGGTTTTGTAACCATAGGGTGTATACACTCAGACAAAAGCCATTTTCTCTTGCCGAAAGATCGAAGAGAGATGAGAGGCATAGGATCTATGTGTCGATAAGACTGTTTTGGGTCTCTTTACCATTTCTCCTCTCCCTTTTTTATAGGTACTACAACTACGCCCAATATTCCATCGAATATACAACCTACTTTGAGCTCGAAGGCTTTAACTGAATCTCATAGTACGCAGTCCAAGCTGGTACAGGATTCCTCAGTATTCCAAGGTCAGTATACTCAAATATCTCTCTACACCGTACACTATTGTCCCTCAACTATCAACTACCTTTCTATAACCACCACAACTCTTCGTTGACCTTTACATGGGCTCCTGACCTTTATAATTATAATAAACGGCCACAACGGTCTCTAAAGCGCTAACTTCTACAGTGGTCACTTCTCTACATCCGTCCTCCCTCTAAAATGGCCATCCCACTACACTGCAAAAACGCGCGAGTAAATTTACTCAAAAACTTGAGTAAATCGGTGCATCCACAGTAACTCACTTATTCGAGTAAATTTACTCAGTTATTTGAGCAACTTAGTACCCTTTACTCAAAGAACTAAGTAACTGCGTACGCTTTACTCAAATAACTGAGTAAATTTACTCGGATAAGTGAGTTACTGTGGATGCACCGATTTACTCATGCAAGTTTTTGAGTAAATTTACTCGCGCGTTTTTGCAGTGTAGCAACAACAGCCAGCTTTCTTTTATGAACCAACTCTCTACAGCGGCCAGGTTTTTACGACCAATGTCTTTTCGATAGGTTATTATTGATATCGACCACTTCTCTTCGTCGAAAATCTCTCTGCAGAACCTACCTTCTTTCAAAGGCCATCAAGACTGCATCTCTACGACCATCAACCAATCTTCTACCACTTTCTCACTTTTTTCTTTTTTATCTGATCTAATGTTTTCAATTCATTCAAAGATGATGACGATTCTTCTTCGTCGAGCAGCTCAGATGAAGTTCCAAAACTTATGAACACACCGGGTGCTGGCAATCAAGGTATGTCGTCTTAAAAAAGAATCTTAATTTCAATGAGGGTATAGACATCATAACCGGTGACCCGGTAGTTTATGTAATGGCCCTCAGTTAAGAATCCCAACTGACAAGGAGGCGAACCAGTTAGCTATATTTCAAGTATGGTCGAGAAACTGAATTTGAGTCTCCTTCATTATTACTATTATTATTATTATTATTATTGTTGTTGTTGTTGTTGTTGTTGTTGTTGTTGTTGTTGTTGTTGTTGTTGTTTGTTTGTTTGTTTTTTTGTTTTTTCAGCGTTTCGTTGTTGTAGTCGGTCGTCGAACGTAAGGGTTTTTTTTCGGCCGTCCAATATTAGCTGTTTGTTGGCCATGCATCGGATGTCGATTGTCGATCGTCAAATGTCGATTGTTGATCTCCGATTGTGCATTTTGTGATTTCAAGATCGTCCTCCACATGTTGCCTTTATGTGGTGTATATATTTTCGCAAATCGAATATTGTAGGTTGTATTTTGAATGCTGCATGTAACGTTTCTATTCTATTGTAGATTTTCTTTTTGGTGATGATCCTTATGAAGGACAATTTTACTTTGATGATCAAGCTACTCTAGATGATACAGGCCAGGATTGGACCCTTCCTAGCGTAAGACTCAATGATGCCGATCTCCATTTCTATAAATCAGCTTTATACATACATTTTATTTAATAAATTTACGGTGATCCCCTTTTTCCCTTTAGCTACAGTAAAAGTTAGGTGACTCTCCCCAAAGTAATTACCTGAAAGAATATCCTAAGGGAAGTGGATTTTAGTTCGAGAATTAAAGCGGAGTTTTAGAAAGAACCGAATTCGAAATAACGGGTTGAGGAGGAAGGGGAGAAGGAGGAGGAGGTGGTAGAGGAGCAGCAGCAAACATAAACATCAAATAAATAGTCTAGGATAAAAAATAGTCTTCTTCATTTGTTATAGGAACCTTTTCAACCACGTCAAGTCTTCACGGACAGGTACGAATGGATTATTGGTTGTTGTAGGATGTAGGCAGAAGATAAATTATCTTTATGTGTCACATAGTTCTAATAAAATGTTTATTTTTCAGACCAACATCACCTAGTGTTGAGCAAGAGCAAGATCGACCAGAATCACCTGCAAGGTAACGTCGAGATTGATTACCATCATCATCTATCATAATAATTATATTTTTATTAGCATGGCGATGATGTTGATGATGGTGGTGGTGTCGTCCTCGTCGTTGTTGTTGTTGTTTGTGGTGGCGGTGGGTGTGGGTGTGGTGATGTTGGGTTTAGTGCTGGTGTTATTAGTGGTAGTGGGTGTGGTGGTGGTGTGGTGGTTGTTGAGGGGTGGTATGGTGTGGTGGTTTTGTAGTGGTGATGGTGGTGGTGTGGTGGTTGTTATGGTGCTGGTGTGGTGGTGGTTGAAGTGTGGTGTGGTAATGGCGGTGGGTTAGTGGTGTGGTGGTGGTGGTGTGGTGATGTTGGTGATGTGGTGGTGGTTGTGGTGTGGTGGTGGTGGTTTGGTATGGGTGGTGATGGTGGTGGTGTGGTGGTGGTGCGGTGGCGGTGGTGCGATGGGGGTCGTGCCTGGTGGTGCCGTGTATGCGGTGGTGTTAGTGGTGGTGGTGGTGGTGGTGTTTGTGGTGGTGTGGTGTGAGTGGTGGTGGTGTGGTGGTGGTGGTGGTGGTGGTGGTGGTGGTGGTGGTGGTGGTGGTGGTGGTGGTGGTGTGGTGGTGGTGGTGTGGTGGTGGTGTGGTGTGGTAGGGTGTGTGTGGTGGTGGTGTGGTGGTGGTGGTGGTGGTGGTTGTGGTGGTGGTGGTAGTGGTGGCGATGGTGGTGGTGGTGGGTGTGGTGGTGGTGGTGGTTCATCCATAAAGTAACATGATTTGCTAGAAACAATTAAATTGTGTATCATTTTAATTCTTCTTAAGCAATGTGGAATCTGATGCCGCCAGTGTCTCAATTCAGCGATCTCTCTTAGAACCAAATGCTACAGACAATCCAGTCCCTGATGACGTGGTAAGTTGCTGGAAATTGTTCCCACAGGAAGCTTAATACTTGAATAGATAAGAAATTTCAAAATTGATTTCTAATTGAGATTTTCTTGTAGTTTCTTCCGAAGTGGGATTTCACTTCGTTGGTAAAAGAAGTTCTCTCCCATTTTGCTGAAGAGGTAAGAAACGAATTTACCCTTCTCTTCAATTTTAATGGACTTTTAGCGACGTCGTTTTTGGCGACGGCAACCGGAGGCAATGTTACTTTTGTTTAACGCTGTAGATTTTGGTGGGGAGTCTTTGTCCACAGGGATGATGGGAATTCAGATTTCCTCGCTAAAATATAGGAAACTGACGTGCTCATTGGTGGAGATACAGTTGGTGGGGTTGGTGTATTGGATTACAGACACGCAAACAGCAAACTCATTTCTTTTTTTATCGTACAAAATGTTTTCAATTAATTTCTTCAAGCTTATGTCGTCTTCTCCTACCAAATAAATTTTCATACAAATTATCCAATCACGACCGAGTTTATCAACAATAGGATCTCTACAAATAGTTAATATTTTGCTTAAAATGAATATATAATTTATTGTATATGTCTACGAAATACATCAAGATTGAAAAAGACGAACCATCTTAGACTGTATGAATTGTTTACTACAATTTTTTTTTTCAGTGTCAAAAAAGTGCATTGAAAATTTGTTTGAAAATTTGTATGGGTGGCCCTGGTTGGAGTAGTCGCATTGTTATATATTTTTTTATCTCATTCGAGTTCGATGGTAGATCGTGGAGTTTCTTATTTTATGAACAAATTAAAGGGATGACTCCCCCAAGAACAGATTAAATGTCTGATAAAAGTCTAAGTTGTCTTCAAAAATCAGTTTTTGATCAAAGACCACTTACTCCGTTTCTGCACTCATTCCTTCAATTATCATTTTTCCATTTCCATTTTTTCATTTTGTTCCATTTTTATCTGTTTTATTCAGAGTGACGTACAAATGTGTGTCTCACTATTAATTGTACTGGGTGACAGAATACGTCATGAAATCGACGAACAAACACAGGAACACTGGCTAATGTCCTACATTGGTATGTATCTTATATTGCCGAAATGCACGAAAGGCTCTGGGTCAATCCAAAACCGAAAAGCAGCAAGTGATAACATCTGCGCATGTCTCCAACTTCTATTGTCTTGGACAAATTGATAATTTTGAAAGAATAATTTCTAGCTGTTCATACTTCTGCACTCGAATGTAATGCTCCGAAAATCTTGGGGAGACAATATACGACTCTATTTATGAGAGAGGTAGCCCTAAGCCAGGTTAAAACCGTAATTGAGGCCACTTCCGTCCAGCGGCTCGCGCATACTCGTCATGTTATCACTTGCTGTTAAACCGAAAACAACATTCTTTGTTTCCGGTTTTACTGCGCATGTGTAGAATAATACACAGGAACCATAGGAATTCTGTGAAATCTTTTGTTTGTAAACATGGCCGATAAACGATGCTCTTCAATATGCTGTAGTGCTTAACAATGCAGAGGTAGACAAGCTGAGGAAGACTTCAATAGCCGACTTCCGAGATACACTTGACTTGCCATAAACAAAAATATCAAGACGAGGCTACGTGCATAAAGCTCAGTCATTCGTAACAAGACAAAAGTTTTAGCACGTAGCATCGTTCTAGATCCTTGGTATGTGGCAGGTGAAGCATATCTCGGAACTGAACTATCTTACTTCTGCAATATTGTTTCATGCAATATTGCGCGCAAATGGGAGTTGACAATGCACGTGCAGGGTGAAATTCTGTTGTTGCGGCAAACGTTGCAAGAAATGTTGCATCGTGTGTACGGAACTTTCGAAGTTGACGATATGTTCTTGTGCAGATTTGCTAGGAAGACAAGAAATGTACTCAGTGGCAAATGAAATTATCAAGTTATCAAGTATACCAGCCGTTAACACACAAAACCAGGTAGGTCGAAATGAAATTGTGCCTGGTTCTACAGTACTGTATACACACTCTAAATTTCAGATATTTTTTGTAGCAGACTTACAGTACAAGTCAGTGTACTACATTTCTATTGTAGTTTGATACAGCTAAACCACACGAAAAACCTTAGGGGTGGGGGGGGGGGGGTGGAGCGGGACTTATCCATGCAGCCAGGCTTATTCTGAAATTGCTCTTGTGGACGTGTGCGCGGCTTCTTATTCGGTCATTCAGGCTAAATTATTATGTGACGTGTGTATGGTTTTTACTTATTGTTTTGAACAGAATTCTACGACAGTGTATACTTCATGTGGAAGATGCAATAAACTTCTTTCTAAAGGTTGCTTTTGTAAGCGATGTCAGAGTCTCGTTGAACCCTGCTCTTTATGGTAGGTGATCTAATACCATAGATTCCTTGTTGTGATACTCAGTAGGGGGGGGGGAGGTAGCAACAGTAGCTCTTCTCCCCCCTCCGCCCACCGAGTTTTCTTCGCGTGTACCGTGTGAGTCAATGTGCCCTAAAACTCGTATTTACTGAATCTGAAAATTGACTTGAGAAAGGGGTGTAGGTTGGTGGAGATGTGTTGGAGGGAAAGCGAAATAAAATCTATGGCACCTAGAATCTATTGTCAGATATTTGATCAAGTTAATCTTTTTTGTTTTTGTTTAGTCATCTAACAGTCAAAGGTTCTTACGTGTGGTGCCAGGGTTGTGGACATGGTGGTCATCTTATTCACATCCAGGAATGGTTCAACAATAATATTTGGTGTCCTGCAGGATGTGGGCACATTTGTGAATTCATGTGACGTCATGTGATCGAATTCCATCTCTCGACACGTGGTTTCGACGTGGTTTTCCTTACACAGGAATACCACTCAACAGGTGACCTAAGGGTACACGAAATCGATATCCATTTGTTATGTACAGAGACATCCCAGTGTCTCCCCTTAACAAGGTGCGACGTCACATGATTATTTGACGTCACGTGATCAAATTCAACCTTTGGACAAGTTGGTTTTGGTGAGAGCCCAGTTTTCCTCACAAGAATACGAATCAAAAAGGTGACCTCAGGGCACAGGAAATCGATCAGAGACTGACTATACAGTGGCTATGTACTCCCAGCCTAGGTGGGACGTCGTGGGACATGTTACATCACGTGATCAAATTCAATCTTTGGACACGTGGTGTTGATGGAAACTCCGTTTTCCTTACTCAACGCGAAATCGAACAGACTCAGTAGTCACTCGGTTATTTACTGAGACTCCCAGCCTTTCCCCCCAACAAGGTTCGATCTAAATGGGCCACAATCAAGTATTCAGCAATCTTTTAGTTTTATGATCGACGATCTTATAGAGATGTGCTCTTGTTCGTGCTAAAGTATCAGGAAATCACAAAGTTCTCTTTTCTCGAGACGAGAGGAAATCACGAGACCTTAAGTTATATTGAGAAAACTTTACCTCAGCTTCACCTTCCAATAATACCTCAAAGCGTGCATATTTTACTGTCTATTAAAATGAGGTTCGAACGTATTGCTGGGGTGCATGTGACGTCACGGCAGCCATCTTGGTTGACCTTCAACAAAAGATTTCTCATTAGCGTTTATTGTTTGGTCATCCAACTTGGCTACCGCTTCATTGTCTTTGGATTCCCAAAGGTATGGATGCACCCCAGCAATTGTGTTCAGTTAACATCGAGAAATGTTACACAATAGACATTTGACGAATTCACATAACTGACCACGTAATAATTGACTCAAGTCGAGGCTGGGGCTCTCAAACTACTACAGTTCTACTGCATATTATTTTGAAAATCCCAGCCTCGCCTTGAATCTATTTTCAGAATAGTCTCACTATAAACACAAACAGAAAAAGGTACACAAAACTGTATATAGCAAAGCAGCTGATGAGTGCATGTTGTACTTCTAATGAACGTTTATAAATACAAGATATATTTTAGTACAGAAAATTATAATATAAATAAAAAGATTATTTATCAGAACATGATATCAAGGTTTTCTTTAAGGTAATTCCGTAGAAATAAAACTGAACATAGATTTTTAATGACATTTCGTACAGTTACTAACTAAGCTTTACTGATTCCAAATAAAAAGGGGGACCACCGTGTTCGTTTTTACGCTAGATGGCGGTAATTTTAAGCATATCATGCCAGCAATTTTTTAAAACGGAAAATCGAACAAAAGGTACTCGTCATTTACATCAAGTCATTGTAAGCACTGAAATGTTGAAATTCTATCTATCATATCTCTCTATCATAGTCATTCTATCTTTTACACATCAAAAAGTAAAACCTCAAAAATTTTCAAGAAAATTTAAGTGTAAAAAATTAGATTTCGAAACCAGTACATACCCTGATATTAGCTTGAAAACAGCTTTCTACGTGAAGTATTCGAGAAGATCTCGAAAACAGAACATAGATTTTTGTTAAAATTGAAATATCTGATAATGTACCTTACTCTTATCGATTTGATAAAATAAAAACGATAGGTTACCGTGTTCGTTTTTGCGCTACATGTACAGCTCGCTAAAGTACGAATTTTGTCCTCAAAATAGGCTTTGACAGAGAGAGGACTAAGGCGAGTTTAGACGAAAAAGTAAGGAAAAAAGCCGATATCTCTTTCAGTGTTTCCCAAAAAAACCTGTGTCAGTGTTTCTAGTCCTCTTTTGATGTTTTCAGAGTTATTTGTCGTAATTTTGAGCATTTTACATCTCAAAAATTGTGTTTTCATCTAAATGGCCGCCATCTTAAAAACTTGAAATTTCTCCGTGTGCGCGAGCTCGCACATGGTAGAATCGTGCGCAGTAGAGCGTGCGCGCAGTGCCAAACTACGGAATTTTAAACAACGCGTAGTGAGCTAGACCTTTGAGCAGAAATGTTTTAAGACGAACACCCTGAGAAAACTGATCCCCAGGGTGTCGACCACCTTAGTAGGGCCCGTTCACATGAAGGCGAGTTGTCCCTGGGTAGTAGGGATAGCTCTTTTGTTTTCTTTTCCCTGCTACCCAGGGACAACTCGCTTCATGTGAATGGGCCCTTAGGGGGGGTACCCTGGTGACTTGTACTTGCTCGCCTATTTTAATACACGGAAGCCCTGGTTTGATCCTGATTTACACGAAATTTAGGTTTTAAGAAAGCCATGTTTTATTTATGGTGGAAATCTCAATATTTTGGTACTTTATCGAATATCCTTGAACACAAACTTTTTGATACATGTCGACTTTTTGAGGTTAGGAGTATCACGTGACAAGCTAGATCATGTTTGTTCACTGACTTGTTTATGAGTCCATCTATACAATGAGAAGTATAAACGGATGAAATCAGCGCTCATAACGTCCTCCATTTTGATCTCAATAACTGCCGAGTAATCCATAATGTTTTCCTAGCAGCTAGCTTTCAATTGGGCGGGAATTGTAAGTTTACTGAGAAACAAACAAAAGAAAACGGAAAACGAAAAAGCCTCGTCTAGACTAAGAGTATGACTCAATATTTCGTTCAGATACTGACGTCGTCTACGAAAGATTCAAAATGATATTTCTATTGATAAAATTTCTCGATATCAACTGGGTTGCGGCAAAAAGGGTATAATTTGAGCATTTTCGTTACGTTAAAATGGAATGAACTTGACATCCATGGACCGTACTCTTATTTTTGCACGAGAAGTTGTTTCGTTTTCCATTTTCCTTTTTAATTTCGATTCTGTATGGATGTTTTCGTTTTCATATTTTTGCACTTGCAATTCCCTTCAAAAGCTAAATATTATGGATTACCTCGTACTGATTTTATTTACAATGGAGCGTTGTGAACGCGAATTATTCTAATTGTAAACCTAATAAGATTTATTACCATAAAGGACCGGAAGAAAGTAATTCCTCCCCCTCCTCCTCCTCCTCCTCCTGATCAAATACTTAACAATATCATCGCATAATTAGGCAGGTGTCACTGTGCAAAGGAAAGGAAAGCCCGCCGCGCACGTTGAGAAACTGTGTAAGGAAAATGCCACGCGAGGCACTTTTTCACCGTGTGCTGTTTTATCTTCTCTATTTTTGGCCTCGTGTAGCCAAAGATGCAACGTCTGCGGCGAGAAATCGTCTGAGCTAAGTGCCTCGCGTGGCGCGGCAGTTTCCTCGTGGTTTTCACTAGCGACGCAAGCGCAAGCATAAGATTGTCTGTTTTCACTAGCATAACACAAATGTAAGCACAAACGCAAGCATAATGACAAGCATAAGATATGAAAAAACTGATCCTTATGCTTGTGCTTACGTCGTAGTGAAAATCAGACTTTCAAACAGCTGTTGAAGCTCATTATCTACCTCAAATGATGGTCAAACATTGATCGGCCACCATGTGCTCTCAACCAGAGATTATTCTATTGAAAACTTGTTTTTTAGCTGATGAAAATTTCAAAAAAATTGAAAATGACGTCATACGAAACCCATCAATTAATGTAGAATAGCTGTTACTGCTTAACATTTAACTGTGAAAATTCAAAAGATAACAATTGTCCGTAAAGCGAGGTTCAAGTGCAGTGTGTGCAAGTTTGTCAGTCGGATCAAGAAATTGCCCGTTGCATTGTTCGGATCCGTATAATAACCCGGTGTCCCTATTAAGTGGGCGAATACACGAGAAAATGCATATAGCTATTTCAAAAAAGGCTGACGGTATGAACGGCGAATGGCGATCGGTGATTGCACGACCGAAAGGAACTGTCGTCACGCTATTAGACCGCTATCCGGCGCGGAGGGTGAATCGCCTATCGACCATTGTGTCCAATAAGGTCTTTACTGCATGGTACCGGAATTGCTTGGATATTTAATCAATGAAAATGAAGCAATTCTTGTTACCCCAAGTTTCCTTTCGGTCGTGCAATCACCAATCGCCGATTGCTATTCGCTATTCGTCCCGTCAACCTTTTTTTTGTAATAGCTATATACGTACGGAGGTTTTCGTCGGGACCTACAAAACTGCCCGCAATAAGCGGGTGTCCTTATTAAGCGGGTGTCCGTAAAGCGGGGTTCCACCGCAATTTTTATTGTTGAATAACACATTTAAGGTCTTTTAAGGGCTCTTCTGGTTTTCCGCACAGGCCCCCAGCTCTATTTCGTCTCGGTCCCAGGCCTCGAAATAAGACTATAGCTGACAATATCGTTCGGCAAAATGAATCATTGCCAGAAGAAGAAAAGTTTTGCGAGCTTCTTTTTTACGGCCTAAACAGATTAATTTTTCTCAATTTTTATCGCCTTTTGGCCGTTTTACGGCTTACTGTTAGTCCAACTGAAATCCTCGTCTTACGCGAAGTTATAAGACGTTTTGTTTGAGATTCTACTGGACCAAGTACTTTTTGACTGCCATGGATCGAGCAGTCGTACCAGACCCTACCGAATAACACATCTTAATACGTAAACATCCGGTTCTATCAACTCATGCAATAAACTTAATCCAATGCGCGCAGGTCTTGCTTCATTTAATCACAAAGGGGCGGCGATCACAGCCACGTACAAATTGCACTTGTTACTTTGCGCGACGTCGGCTAGTTAACTCCATGCTGTGCTTGAACCTCTTAACAGCCATGAGTTGGAACAATTAAAGATGTTGCATGGAACAAGATTCGCCCCTTGTAAAGGAATCCGGAATCCACGAAAAAATTGATTTTGGAATTCAGAATCTAACACTTGGAATCCGGAATCCAATCCTTGGGATCCGGATTTCATGGGGCGACAAGATGAAGTGGTCCAAATGCACATTAGCGAAGCTATAGAGATATCGCCAATAAAGACATTCCGATCGCTAGAACTGTTCGCCATCATAAGTTAATTGCAACGAGAGAGCTCGCGCTTTTGTAATTTTGTCACATTTTTCCACATAAAAAATCTTCTTTCTCATAAGGAATAAGTTTTGGCTGGAATTTAATATAAGCAAGCTTAACTTAAGTCTTATAAAATAACATCGGATTCCATGCAGCACAACCACACGTCCGCCATGTTGATGACGATTGACCCGCAGAGCATCATGGTCTATGCTGAGCGTTTTTATTTGCTGTGTTTCCGTTTTTATTTTTTGCTTTTCCGTTTTTATTTGTTGCTTTTCCGTTTTTATTTGTTACTTTTCCGTTTTTATTTTTCGTTTTTCCATTTTATGAAAAACACTAAATTTTTGTTTTTCATTTTTAAAAATATATAATCGGAAAAATAAAACAAAAACGCAAAAAATAAAAACGCAAAAGGCGAAAAACAAAAACGGAAAATCCAAAAATAAAAACGAAAAGGCAAGAAATAAAAACGGAAAAGCAAAAACTAAAAACGGAAAAGGAACAAATAAAAACGGAAAAGCAACAAATAAAAACGGAAAAGCAACAAATAAAAACGGAAAAGCGTCAAATAAAAACGGAAAAGCAAAAAATAAAAACGGAAAAGCGAAAAATAAAAACGGAAAAGCGAGAAATAAAAACGGAAAAGCGAAAAATTAAAACGGAAAAGCGAAAAATAAAAACGGAAAAGCGAAAAATAAAAACGGAAAAGCGAAAAATAAAAACGGAAAACATACAAGTAAAAACCGAAAAGTTAAAAACGGAAAAGCAAAAAATAAAAACCGAAAAGTTAAAAACAAAAAGCAAAAAGTTAAAAATAAAAACTGAAAACTTACAAATAAAAACGGAAACATTAAAAACAAAAAGCAAAAAGATAAAAATAAAAACGATCAGTGACCCCCCTGGGCTTCCGTAAGTCAGGAACATCTTCTTCTTCTTCTTCTTCTTCTTCTTCTTCTTCTTCTTCTTCTTCTTCTTCTTCTTCTTCTTCTTCTTCTTCTTCTTCTTCTTCTTCTTCTTTTTCTTCTTCTTCAATTCGATCTGCTGTTGCTGCTGCTGCTCATACTAGTGGGCCAATTCGTACTAGTGACTGGAGCACCGTACTAGTGGCCAGTTCGAACTATAGTGAGGTGCTCGTACTAGTGGGTTGCTGATAATAGCAGGCTCGTAACATATGGGATCAGGGATCAAGCTCAAAATTATGGCCAGGATCAGGGATCAGAGGCCAGGGCTCAGGGATCAAATGGATGGGATCGAGGATCAGGGACATTGGGTCAGGATCAGGGATCAGCTCAGATTTTTGCACCAAGGATCAGGGATCAAAAATTTCTAAAAAATATGGGCTCAGGAATCAAAATTTCCGTAAAAACCCGGGATCAGTGAGACGAAAATATACCATGTTACGAGCCTGTAATAGTGAGGCAGTTTTTACTAGTGAGGGTGCCGTCTGGTGAGACGGTTCGTACTACAGAGGTGTCTGTACTATAGTTGGATGGTTCGTGTCATATCTGTCATATAATTGGGTGCTCATGCATATGAACGGAGAGGAACAGTTTAGGGAGGAGGGAGAAATGGCTAAAAGAAAGTAGGGAGAAGGGAGAAATTGGCTCATGATCAAAAAGTAGGGAGGAGGGATGAAATTGGGAGAAATTGGCTCATGATCAAAAAGTAGGGAGGAGGGATGATTTAGACTACTGTTCCTCTCCGCTCTTAGTTGGACGGTTCCTACTAGTGGGTGTCCGTACCAGTCATAATAACTATGCCCGTTTTGGTGAACGTTTTGGTGAACGTTTCGTCCGGGTGAGATGTGCTAGTGGCTTGTGGCTAGTGGGACGGTTCGAACTAGTGAAGTTTCCGCGTGAACGAGAGCGATGTGTCCGTATCAGCGTGCGAAATATTCGTACGTACCGGTAGGGGGCTCTTCAAGACAAGCCTATTAATGTAAAATCAGAACAAACAAACTCAATCAAATGAAATAAGTTTGTTTCAGTATTGTGACCCCAAGGTCAACAATGACTAGAAATCCTAGAAAGTCGAACGATTTCTGAATCAGCATACTGGTTCGACTCAGTGGGCAGTCAATCGTATTTTGGCGCCTTTTCACTTAGTCATATTGTAGTGAATAATTTGGCGGGAAAATAAGCTCAGTTGAAAAATTTTAACATACAATAAAGGGAATAAAATAAGTTTGTATTTGTTTATCTTGATGGTTGATTTTATAGGCATTTTTTGTGGTGTTTTTTAGACTGGCGAATTTATTTTGTAAGCAGGTGCTTTGGTGTTCGAAGCTTTTATTGAATTGCAGATTAGTTCCAGTGGTTCTAAAGGATTTTATAAAGTAGAACTGTAATAAATGTTCAACGGATCGCTGATTGACACGCTCTGCTACAAAATCATGATTTCATTAACCATCAGTTTATCATCTTCATCACCTCTAGATACAATATCATATGGCTGACGTCTGGTTCTAAATAGCCGATGTTAACTACACAAATTTATGTATTTGTGTGTGTTTGCTTTTATGTTGTAGGATACGATTGTTAAAACAAAGCATGGTCCTGGCCCTTTGATCTTTTGTATCTCTTTGTACTCGCCTGTCAAAATTCATGTCACAAAGGCGAATTGTTTTGGATTATAACATGATCATCTCATTGGCTCGGGTGTGGCATAGAATGCAAAACATGTGAATTACATGTACGGCACTTAGAAGCCATCCAAACAACAAACACAGGGCATTCTCGCGCCGGCACTAGAAAGGCATCGTCTTAAACTCCCCAGAATGGAAAACTAACGGCCTAAAACGCTCATACGTGCACTTGAATTTGTAATTCGGGTACAAAAATCTTGTTAGTGACGTCACTTGAAGTCGAGCGAGGAATCACATGTAAGCATTGGGCCAATCAGAAGCAGCGAGTAGCCTCTAAAGTATTTGTCCGAGTGACACATGTCACGGGGTCACGTGACTTGTAACACCGGTGGCACGTGGACTTGGCTTTGCTCTTGAAAGTTTCCTTTGCGTTGCTCCAAGAATTTCAATTCCTCCAGCCTAATTTCAGCATACCATTTTTCACCATTACCTGGGCTTTTAGTGTATGTTATTTTAGAGTCTTTAAGTTCGTCGCTGACGAGCTATAGCTGGTTGTGCTAACATAACGTTGTGTTTATCTGCCCTAGTGTTTTAGGTGAGGTGATAGTACCTTGGTTCACGAAGGAGATCCGAGTACAGTGAATGGAGCTAGAGTTTGAGCTGTTTAGTGTAAGTAAGCCTGTTCCTACCCCGCAAGTCCAAACCCCTAGCTCTAGAAGACTTTGTGCTGGTCGGAAAAATTGTCGGCATTGAGGCAGAAGCCTGAATGTTTGGATGTTTTGGAGAAGAAGGCGATGCGTACGGGTGCAGGACACCGTCGCTGTAGTAAAAGCGGCACTGGGAGTTGGATCAGTTACAGTTTCGGTATTTTCGATATTGCTGGTCTCAAAGGCTTAACTTCTTTCCCTTTGGCTGCATTTGCTCTTTATGGCTCCCTTTGGAAAACTTGAGGATTTGCTGTTTGTAAGTTACGCTCCAAACCAGTTGCGTGCAACGACGAAGCCTTGCAAAGAAGCGTAAACTTCACCTTGGCTCGTAGTAGCGTTAGAATAAAGCAAAGATAAGCCTCAAATTTCTACTTTCATTCTTACCATAAAGACTCTTTTCCAAAGCAGAAGCTGTTTTAAACAAATTATGCATCCCGGAGATGTTTTTCCTGCGTTTGGTGTCCTCCAATATCAGCACGAATTTACAAACTTGTGTGAAATTCTGTCTCCACAGATATGACTGCAGTTCGCCATAGTTGTAGTAGCGTAGTTGTAGAGCTGAATTTTCTCTTTCAAGATACGTAGCAGATAAAGTAAGTAGCTAACGTTAACAGGGGCTGAGTACGTACATTTTACATGGCTTGGAAGCCTGACATCATTTCAGCCGTGAAATACAGTTTTTTCCGGAGTTCGCTGTGAGGTTTTCCCTAAGCTTCATCTCTAGCCTTCGTCTTCGGGATTGTCGCTTTTGAAAGAATGCGACTTATTTTGTGTACTTTATGCTTTGTTTACATTTTTTCTATATGTTGGAGGCGACTCAAACGTTCTTATTTTGTAAATGGTGTAGTATTTCTGAATTTTTGGAACGAATTCAAGAAATCTCTACTCCGTTGACTGTTAGTAGCCTATTGTGCCTCTTCATTACTGACAATTTCAAGCAAAAAGCTTCATATTGCCATTATTTAGACATTGGCAATTCAGCAAGGAATCATCGTAAGCTATAAAACTGTGTTTCTTAATCTTTAATGGCCATGCAAAAGCGCAATTTCACTCGTAAACTTCAACCAGTAACGCAAGAAGCGGAATGATTTTGAGGTATTTGAAGGTGCCTTGGTCTTGTTACGAGGCGTGCCGTCATCGCGACTACAAATTTTCAGTTTTCTATCCATACTAGAACTTACATCTGAAGGTGCCCATAGCTACTAATAACAGTCATGATTAAGCAATATGTTTTGAAACTAACGTCGTGATTACCGTCAATTTAGTTGGTACAAGAAGAGTGATTAATTCAGATTGGCGAAGATATATTCATGAAACGAATTTTTAGTCTTTATAAGAAAAGCTAAAAAATCCCTGGAGAATTGACTTTTGTTGTTCATGGGAAGCATGATGGGTAACTGGGATTTATGACCTTAAATAGGGATAAGATTTTAAACAACAAGCACTAAGGAATGATCTCCAAGATGGAGGCATCAGAGTTCTTACTTCTTTGGCACTGATCAATCTGTTCATGAGTTAGTTGGGTGGTCTTACTCAACCTTTAACCAACCCTTTTTGTGTTATAACCAGACAGGTATTGTAGATAGTGAAGTGACACTATTGATCTTCAATAAAAATGATATTAAAACCAGCAGCATAGTGCTTTTGACAACTTCACTGACTGAAAGCTCTTGCCCAACTCTAAATGAGTCAATATTTGATCAAATGTTTTTGGAGGCATTTTGTCTGTAAAAATGTTTTTTTCCTCTCTCTCTTTTCAAGTTAGTGTTGCTAATGTATCGGTCAGTATGTGTTATTATGTTTAGGAATACACCTTATTTGTTGCAAACTGCAAGTAAAATTTGCTTGTATTGTCATGTACATATTGAAACAAGAAAGAAACCATTCTAATCTCAACAGTTTGTCCAAGTGTTTCTTTTTTGAAGTTTCAGATATAAACAGAAAAAAGCCTACAAACACTATATGACTTCGTACCGATTTATTTTATAAAGTAAATACCTCAAACTAGACGAACTTAATTGTTAAGGTCACAAATTTCCTCGCATTTGCTTTTGACAAAGTCACAGCAGAAAAAAACAAAATAATGCAACAAATTCATTGACTGATATCAATATTAGTACATGAATGTTACTCACGTTTGGTTGTGTTTACATCGGTTTTGACATCGTTTGACATGTTCTATTTTTAGTCTACACGTGGCTAACGCGGGTTTTCCCTTCGCTGCAGGTGAATAGGTTGTCATGGATTTCGAGGGGCATAATGATGCAGAGGGGTAAGTATGTTGATACTTCATTCGCCTTGGTAATTCTGCGAGACTAAACATAAGTTTGAACTGTTTCTTACAGACATTAAAAAAAATTAAGCCATAGAAATCGTTATCATCTTCCACCGTCTAATGCGCTCTTCAATATGATTCTTAACTCGTCAAATATATTCCCCCAAACTAATCTTGTCTGAAGACTGGTTTTGATTTATTCACTTCATTGATTGTATAAATATCACTTGGATTTTTTTCTGACCTTTGTGAAAGGCCAGTATGAATGCGCCAAAATTAACTCCAAGTCAGACAGTGTTTATCAAAATAACAATGGGTATTTTATGACACGAGAGAGAGAGATTGTCCTTGGCTAGACTAAAGTTCAATATTGAGTGAAGTATACTTGATTTATCTGACGCTGCAACATCTTTAAAAAGCTTTACCTGTGCATGAAAACATTTAAGAATATAAATTTAGTGTCGTAAAGGTCATTGTTAAATTATGGAACTCTCGCAAATTGATCTTGGCCTAGTTATAATACTCGGACAATGTTTTTCTGTAGCTCTAGCTCAAACCATTTTCACTGTAAAAGCAGTCAAAAGAACCCAAAACATTGTCTAAAAATGTTACGATATCAAAATTTTCCAGCAAGGTGGCACGTGGCATGTTTTGTGTTATTACATTGCCTGGTTATTAGCGTAACTGTCATGCGGTTATGTGACCACCAGATCGGGGTATTTATATTTATCCATATCGAGCTGTTATTATGGATATGCAATTCCGTCAGCATTTAAGAGGAATCTGTAAATCTTGTGAAAGTGTTCTATACATTGTATTCCATGCAATTTTATTTCATTTTCTAAAGACATTATTTTGTTTCTTGTCATATTCCAGGGCTATGGCTGGTCTACCTGTCATGGCATTTGCCGAGGGAGGCATGCATGATGGCGGCATGCATCCAAGAGGTATGTAGTCTTGTTATTCTATTAAAGTAACTATCTCAATGTATTGTACATTTTGTGAAAATGAACTACTGTCAATTTTTTTCCTTTGTCACTCTTCAACTATTATAGTATTACAGTGTTTAAACAATTAGTTTATATTATGATGTATTACTGTTTGTTGAAATGTTTAAACATAAGCTGTAGTAGACAGTTACAGAAAAGTAGACACATGTTTTTTTTTGTAGCATACTGTTCCTGTTGATACATCGATTAAAGAAAATCTGTGTACAAATTTGTTTAGATTTACTGTGAATAGGATGCTAACAACACTATATACTACATCCTTTGACCTAAAGTGATCTTGGTGTTCTTCCTTGAGTAGATTATACTGTTGTAATCATTAGCGTCGAAGCGCATCCCAAAAGTAACAATGCTATCTAACCAAGCAGCTTAGTCTAGACATGTAGCTTAGGTAGGATTGGTTAATAGCTGTCCAGAGCACATTTATCTGATTAAGATTCAGCTGTTTTCCAATCATGTTCACATATAATAGTGTTTGTGTACAGTACGCAGACTCAGTATTGCATTTATAATGTTGGTGTGAAGAATGTGGTCAGCAGTATCTCTGAGTTTTGGGTTGTTTGGCTTATACGTGTGATGCTAGTGTGAATTAGTTTAAGCACTATTGGGCAACCTCTGGAAATAGCGCTATATAAGTAAATAAAATTATTATTATTATTATTATTATTAAGTATAAGTAGAGGTTTGGTATAAACTTTACAGCAAAAATTCAACAGCTATAAAACTCTTAAAACACTTAAACTCCATAAGAGTAATAAAAATATTTTAAAAAGTTAAGACCGTCTTAACTTTTTAAAATATTTTTATTACTCTTATGGAGTTTTAAGAGTTTTATAGCGTTGAATATTATTATTAAGCCTAGGATATTCACCTATGTTAGTGATATTTTCTTTGAAAGGGGCTTGTGGCAAATAGGATAAATAATTATTCATTATTTATTAATTATTCAATTCCAAGATGGTTGACACTTTTGAAATTCACATAAATTTATAATATAATTTATTAATATCTGGAAGTAAAATTGATGTTTTAGCCCACTACAAAATGTTCTTTACTTACAATATTTTATCAAAAAAATATTTTTCTTAAACCTTGTACAATAAGCCAAGATCACACAAAAAAACTTGTTACCTTTTAGCTACAAGAAATATTTTATAAGTTGACCTAAATATTTGGCATCCTATTAAATACATGATTTGCAATGTGTATGCTACATAAATTATACCTAACTATAAATGTTGCTTTATTTGTTATTTGTCAAAAAATTTGGCATGTGATCATAAGCCAATCGATATTCTTCGTTATTCAAACTTGAAATATCCTTGTTTCAAAGGTTTTATTGTCTCCAGTTACTATACATTCATTGTGTACTGATGTGTCTTTTGACCTTGTTTCATGGCGGTATATATGTGTACATTGAGCTGGTGCTCTCTACGAAGACAGATTGGTACAATTTTTTTTACTCTTATCAACATACTCTTTTGTGACATTGCATTGTAACAAAAATATTTAGCCTCTGTTTTAGCATAAAGTCCTCACAACTTGATAAGTCTTGCTCACATTAATGAGGAGAAAGTCACAAATCCACCATCATTTACATCTTAGCTAGCTATTCCAAATTTTTTTACGAGAACCATGTTTGACTAAAGATGCCTGTAAACTTGTAAATTAATTTCTTATTGACATTGAAAATTTGATTGTATTAAGAATGGTCGAATGAAAAAAAATTGCTTTTGCTTTTCAATGGAGTGTTGCACAATGGGACTAAACGGGCTGCAAGGGAGACTAGTTTCAAATGTAATTTCCAGATAATTTCATGGTTCACATGGAACATGTGCTACTTTTAGTGATGATCGCAGTGACATAAGCCTCGGTCATCAGCCTCGGTCATCAATAAGCCAACCAGACATTGATTGACTATGTTAACAAAGCAACTTGTTAAAATAAGTAAAGCTACATATAAATTGATTGAATAAGTGATAACTCCACATTAAAAAACACACAACAACCACTACAGAAAAATCTGAGCCCCAGGTGGGAAGGTCGTGGGTTCGGTTCCCACCTGGGGCTCAGATTTTTCTGTAGTGGTTGTTGTGTGTTTTTTAACGTGGAGTTATCACTTATTCAACTTGTTAAAAGCTACTGTGGCAATGGTTGGTGCAGGTACATAAATAGCATCCAGGAGAGAATAACAAGAGGACTGAGACACTAGTATCACATGATTTGATGGGTTGACCTGCATTTGGACTATTTTTAGACCACCAGCCTTTGCAAGCCCATAAAATGTATTTCCTATGCATCCGTTACCAGTCCATGCTGAATTTAAGTTCTAAAAATAGCCCAAATGTAGGGCTACTACTACCTATTTGGCTCCCAAAGGTTTTGATAAAGGTTCATGTAGAGTCTCAATCTCAGTTGTTGTTGTTGTTGTTTTTTGTTAACTGATATAAGCGCTATTTTCTAGACCAATGATTTCATGTTGTAACTAATAAACCATTGGTTAGTATTGACAGGCTGTACCAGTATTACCAGCACATTACCAGAGCAGATTTCACATCAGTGTGAAAGGGACTGCGCTGTGCCGTAACTGTGTCAGTGCCGTGATCTCTATAAAGACATTCAAAATTCCTGCCGTAACTGTGCCATGACCATGTGGTGCCATTTTCACAGTCATACAAAATCTACTCTCTAACCTTGAGGGTACTAATCACCTCTCAACACTTCTTGAGTGTTCATAGCTTTCACATATTCTCAACATAGTGCTGCTACTGATGTCTATAAAAAGTTTGCTATTTTGTTCTTTACAAATTTGTAAATGTGTATACAGAAACTGCCTGCTCTCACAACATGCACCACACTCCCATTGATGATAAGAGTTTATTGTAATTCAATATAATATTAACTGTATATATTATGGAACAGCCTAAATAGAGATCATTTTGTCCATAAGCTGATTAACATAAAAATCTATTCATGAAAATGCTCAAAAAGGTTTTAATGATGTATCATTCATACTGGACTAACATTCCTAGACACCCGATGTATGTAATGCCTTTGTCTGGTCAAGTGGACAGCACTTTTTACAGCCCTCAAGATTTATATTATGTGTGCATTTTGGTGAATCATGTTCAATGTTTCTATTTTGGTCATATTTCTGAGTAAATGTAGTTATAGATAACAGTATATTCCATTACCTACATGTATTTCAAATGGATTTATTCTGATGATGATCAAAATGATTATAATGCTATTCACATCAAATTTTGACATCCAAAACTTGTATGTTGTAATTCTTCCATGGTCACATACAATTTCCTGTTCCAGTGGTCTTTGCCCTTGTTGTCTACGTAAATGTTTGATTCTAAATACCTCGGTGATCAAGTTACAGAGTTTTAATTTCCAAGCATCCACTACTCTTATACATGTAGGCCTGAGATAATCTAAATGGAGTATTCTAAGTTTGGTATATAATCTTTGATAAAATGCTCTTTGCGAGAAATCAAATCTTACATGAAATGCGTTGTTCTATTAATAGCTACACTCAGGCGAGAAATCAAAACTTTGTTTATATGTAACACTCTGTGACCTTTGTATCAGACGTCTGACTTTTACAAATACTTTTTTTCTAGAACCACACGCACACAGACATGTGGTATTCTTCTACACAAATATTCATTGAAGTAACACAAATATGGTCATTATATGAATTACACCTGAATTGTTATTTTATGGTAATCTTAAGTAGCAAGTATGAAACAATGAAAACAAAGCCAGGCCATCAGACAGAACCCATTTACAAACAATGAAAAGTGGCTGTAGCAATAAAATAAATATTATAAATAACAGCAAAAAATGAGTCTGAGGTTTATACTAATAGTACAATGTGTATAAGTTCAAAGATAGTCTTGTACAATAATATGAAATTTGTAATATTTTCTTTGTGAACTGGAATTGTTATTTGAGCACTAATAAGTATTACATGTATTTACAGTTCATGTCAGTTGAGAGATAGCTAGTAGATTAGAATATTTATGGATTTATAAGTGGATTTACATGTATCATTGTCTACAGTGTACTACCGTTGTCTGATAGAGTGCTTACAATATATCCATGAAAAACTTTGTAAGAAATTGCACTAATTTGCACTACTTTTTCATGGATATATTGTAAGCACTCTAGATGTGATGCTAGCTAAATCTACATACCAATGTAATACAAGTTTTTCCAAATTCCACCATTAATTTTGCAAAAACAGAAGGGGCATATTTTGTGAGATGTAATATTTGCAGTTTGGAAGAAAAATTGTGTTAAAACCATCTAAAGTTCACTAAAATTTCATTTACAAAATTGTGTTTGTGAAGCATCTCTCAGAATCGTTGATACAGGTTTGATTATACATATCCACTTTGTACAATTATATATAATGGTTATAAATCAAAACATATAACCGAAAGATATTCAGATGAGAGATGGATAATAGAAATGTGTTCCGTTTGTCTTTCCAAATTTCTGAGTCCATCTGACAGGAATCAAATCTGTAACCTACCGGTTACTGGTCGGATGTTCTAACACTGAGCTACAGGGAGTTTGATTCACAGGTTTGATTCCTGTCACAAACACAGCTGGTGAGAAATTAAATACCAAACTTATAACAGTTTGACAATAGACCCTTTGCATAAAGCTACTAATAGTATGCAGATACACCCTTGGCCTTGCTTTGGCTCAGCAATTACCTAACCATGCCATTGTTTTGCTGTGCCAAAGTGAGGCGAGAAGTGAATGTGCATATAATTAGCAGTATTATGCAAAGGGTCTTTGTTATTTTGCAGTTCTTTTCAAATAACAAAATCTGCAACATAAAAAGTACATTCAAGCAAAGCATACAGAGCACTGTTTTTTGAAATTTCAGCAAATTGTTTTAATAAGTTATAAATTGCATGTTTTGATGTAACCATTTAAAAACAATGTAAAAATGACCAGAAAGTAGTAATAGTGATCGTGACCACTTACTTTTTGCTGACCTAGTTTGATAATAAGACAGTCTTATTATAAGTATTTCTTAAGACATTTTTACTCCTGTAAACTTAGAAACAACATATTAGATGTATAGGGCTCATAGTTTACTAGTAATAGTGATTGTAAAGTTCCTGATGAATCATGAATCTAAGACCTCAATAAGCTCATAAATCAAAGAAATTCATTTGAAAAGCATTCCTTAGGACTTCTGTACCCATATAAACTTAGAAATGACACAGAAGAAATATTTCAAAAGTTATTCAGATCGTAAAGTTGGTGACTCAACTATTTACTGTTTTCATATTTAAATCGTAAAATCATCATGAAACTTTGACTTACTTTAATCACAAGTCTTATTATATAAACTAAGTACTTCCGTAAGACATTTTTACTCCTGTTAATTTAGAAACAAGATATATAGGGCATTATGACTATGCATTGGGGCATCTTGGCCATACATTGGCACTGACATGACATTGGAGTATCAGAAGGGATTTGACAGGGGAGTGTCTTGGTAATGGGGCGTCATGACTGCATACCTTCTTTTATCAGTTCCAAATCATTCCAAACAGCCACAATAAGATGATTAAATACAGTTAGTTTCATGAAAATCACCGTTGGTCATTTACTGACTGCCCAGAAAACCACACCCTTAACCAAGTGTACCAAATCCGCATAGCAACTTCAGCAGCAACTCTGAAATGTCAATATAAGGACCCTGCTAAAATTACACCATTAGCACTGTTGATTGGCATTACTTACACAGCTAACATTAATAAATGACCTTATAACTTAACCTAATTAATAAGCTAATCAGCCAATTAGAATCAGGTCAAATTGATGTCATCAGTGTAAATTTTTTACAACTTGTACATTTTAAACTCCATTTACATGGTAAAATAAATCATCTTTGCTGAAAGTCTTCCTTACCTTGCCAGTTAGGCTTACCGTGTAAATGGGGTTATAGACTTCTTATATAAGGGGGCTGTTTACAATGGTGTTTCAGCACATCTGCTTATCTTGAATGACACAGTAAATGTTTTTTTGAACCAATGCAGTGGCACTTGGTTAGTATGTACAGACCCAGGTCTCATAGTTGCATCTTGAAATACAAAAACTATATTTTTTTGATTATATACTTTCAATTGTTACTTATTTTCATTGTCACTTAATTTCATAAAAAAAAACTTAAGAAGAGTCACATTTTTCAAGACGTAATTTTTTTAATTTATCAGAAAAATTATGTCAAAAATAACTAAATTTCACAAACATTTCTTTTACAAATGTTTTGTGTGATCTGTATTTCAGCAAACCGTAAACCAGTTTCACAGCATCCTTTTGTGACAAAACACAATGCTATTTACTAAAATAACTTTTTTGCTGGTCTTTTATTTCCTGATTTTTTTCAAATCTGAACATTCATGAAAATTGAGTCCCTCAAGAATAATATTTAGGAACAATAAGGCAGGTCTCTATATTTAGGAGCAATCATGGGATTTCAACACAAAAATTGGCTTTCTTTTGATAAACAAGGTGATCTGCAAGATGGTATTCGTAAAATTTAGACTATAGGGTAGAGCATTGATGAAGTACTGTTATTTAAGAAAGTAATTCAGCTCTTGTAGCTGATTTCCTGTGAACTTGTACATGTATTGTTATCTATGATTGCCAACTAACTGTTGACAAATACCTGTAACGAATTTGACACATTGGACTAGTTAATATATATCTTTCCATTTTGTAGTTGGAATTTCTAGACAAAAAATTAGAGCTGTAGTTGTTTCTTGTATGTATTTCTACAATTGTTTTGGTAGTTTTATCTCTTAGACTATAAACATTTGTTCTGCTTGACTGGCACCTGCTGGGGAAAGCCAATAGGCCATCATTAAATATGCAATGGAAATACTAAAAAAGCACATGGTCCTTGAGAGAGTAGACTTAACTCAATAGATCAAAAGCTATACAATCTAATCTCGGGGGGAAAAAATTAAAAAAAAACATCTTTCTATGGACTGGGTAAGTACAGGTCTAAGACCTTGGAAAACTTTTGCTACAGGTGATATTTGTTAGTTTTTTGTTAATTCCCTTAAAAACCCACTGAGATTATTAAGCAGTTTGTCAGGGTTTAAATTGTTTGTGATTTTATGTCAAAATTATAACTTTGAATTAATCACAATCCCCTTAACAGTTATCTAATTCTGTCACATTAACTTAGATTATATTAGAGTATAGTTTATGCAAGATATCCCCATAAATTAGCATATGAAATATCTCTAGACATTTTTGTGAAGTTGCTTTGTTTCCCAGCCAGCATGCATTTGCATAATGGAATAACTTTTATTAGTCTTTAGTCCAGAATTTAAGTCATTTGCCAGCTTGAAAAGAAACAGGATGCCTTCAAAACTACAACTGAAACGTATTCTCAAAAAACCTTTCAAAGATTTTTTAAAGGTACTGCAATCAATATCTTACTTGATTCAAACTTTTCTTAATAGGAGACTTAACTCATAAAATAATTCTATGTTCTATGTAATCCACATCATCTGTCCTGTAACTGATTTTTCAGCTGATTTGTGTTTATATTAAGTTGAATGAGTAAATTTTGGCTTTTCATATATTTTTTCAATATGAATAATAAAATATACCTTTCTTGAAATCAGCTACATTTTTAATAGGAATTTTTTCAGAAGGCTATTTCAGCTATTGTACCATGGCTGTTTTATTCTTAAATTATTAACATTATTAAACTCCAAAGAAATTCAATTGAAGTATTATTATTTCCAAAAAGGTTTTAATTTTTAGTCCATTCAAATCTGTGCCATTAGAGGTTTCTGTTGCTTGTATTCCCTTCTATTGAAATGTTCCTTATTTAATGATTATGTAATTTATAATCAGTTTTCAATATTGATAAATGACTCAATGTACTATGGTTGTACTGTCTAATATTTTTATAGCCTATTATTATCAAATATTGTACTATTGTAAACCTTTAAAATAATTAAATGTACCACCCTTCTGGTCCATAATGCCTTCTCAAGACTGTTAAATAAACATTTTCAATGGCAGATATTTTAATTACAGTTTTTTACAAACACTGTATCAAGTCAAGGCATTAATACAAGGTTTTGTACATTGATCAAGATGCCTTGAAAACCTTTACTCAGAGTTAACACTTAAGAATTCTGGGAAATCACTTAATTTCAAATTCAAGTTTACATATAGGTTATTAGTGGACGGACCAGGTAATACAGCTGCGTAAAGGCTATAAAGGTGTGTAAAGACTGTGTAAAGGCTCACCAAAATACAACGTGACTCCTTAAAAATATACAGACGTACATTGTATTACCCAGTTAGTCAACTAATAACGTATTTATTATACAATTCCTCAGAAGAACTAAGTAATTTTGTTTTTGACATTGTTTTTGTGAATCATGTACAGTTGGATCATGTGTAATTTGCAGTTAAACTAGTACCTGAACATTTTTGTGTCAAATCTGAAGTTCAGTTCTGATGAAGAAATTTCAAACTTTTTAGCTTTAATCGACAGAGTTCTTTATGTTGACCACTGTCTAGTGTAGGATATAGTTTTTGAAAATAACAATTTCATAGATAAAAAGTGAAAATTGAAAACAGGCTTCTTTGCGACTTCTTTATAAACTGCCAAGTTTTCTACTGTGTGAATTCACCTAGTGACTTCAAGCTGTATGTAAAAGTTTTCTTTATTTCAGTGTATTTTGCAGCTACTTTACTTCAAAACTGCAAGAAAACTTTGTATTTATGATTAAAACTAGTTGTTGCAGCATGCAAGGGAAGTGCTGCTGAGCCACACCATAAACATAATCTACAGAAATTTTGTCTGTCAATATAAAAATATTGTGAAATAAAAGTGACCCAAGTCATGCAGAGATGAAACAATGCTATGTGCATCAGTTCTTTCAAAGTCTGTTATAAAATAAACTATGAGAAACAGGAACCCAAAGCAACACTGTTTTCAAGTATCTTTATCAAACACCAAAAACAATTTAACATGAACAAACTGATAAGTTAACATGAACTTTAAATAGCTGAGCGAAGTCAATTGATTTGTTATGTTTGCATCAATGGGCGATTCATTTGTTCTACTTTCTCTATACCAACAAGTCTCAAGAGGGAGATATTCGAGCAAAATCATGTCTGCATCCGGTATATCTCTGTTTTCTAGGGCATTTTAAAGTACAGTGTCTCCTTCTAAGATTTGGTCGATTGGATAGTCCATACTGGATAGTCCAACTGTCAACAGACTGAGCACACAACAGCACTGAAAAACTCGTGAAAGAACAGTCTTCCCCTCGAAATGTTCATTGCCTTGATGAATACTTCCAGCAGAAAATACTGTGGAGTATGAGATAATAATTGCAAAGAAAAGACTTACCTAAAACCTTCAAAAGAGAAATCCCGTACAACCTCGTGTCAAACATATGGAAGACTCAGAAAAAGCAAAATTCCGTCCAAAATCCTGAAATCGAAAGTCGAGCTGGCTTCTGATCTGACACAGGCAACCCAATCGCATCACATCGCATTCAGATCAACAACCAATCGATGCAGGGTTGATTTTATTGGATAAAAACAATAGAAAATCAATTGAATGTTACTAACTCAATATGGTCTTGTATCGTGATTCTTCTATCATTTTGATCTACAAAGAGACAGCATTATTTTCCAATAATGTTGTCTCAAAATCAGCGCTCACGATTGGCCCAAACATTGAGGACTGCATCGAAGTGGCTTTCTTCAAAATCACAAAAACCTACTGAAAATCAATTCAAAATTGAGCAGCAAATATAAAACAACTTTTTAGATAATATCCATGATAAAATGTCCGAAAACAATGACATATTTTGATAAGAAAATAGCTGATAAGTTGAATTACAGCTACTCACGACTACTGTGAAAAGTATAAACTGGACTGGAATCTGTTGGTCTAAACTAGATAAAATAACTACATAATAATCACGAAAAGAAGAAAAAAAAACATCCTAAGTAAACAAATTATGTCTGATAAGTATAATCAGTAATTTTGTTTTCGTTCTTGGCTTCAGTGACTTCAAAGTCCCAGCAAAAGTGAATTTTCAGCAAAACAAACAAATTGTCCTTTATGAAGACAAAAACTGTTTTGTTTAAAAATAGATGAAACAAAAAACTTTTAAAATAAGATAAACAGGGAATACACAAGTGTGGACTACCTTTTTAATACCTTTCAATAACTTTTCAGCATCATTCCTTTGGGTTGAAGCTATGTTTTGACAAACTTTCACTTTCTTTCACATGTCGGACAGCTAAATCGTTTTTCTCCAGTTTTGAAGAAATAGCAAAAAGAAATCTTCAAAAGCATCAAATGACCCATACTTCTTTCATTTTGTGAGCTTTTGGACTTGTTTCTATAATTAAATCGCCTTTTTTAAGTGTGAGAAAGCTTCCTGGGTCTGGTTGCCATTTCCTTTTTGGCTTTCTTCCTGCAAAGAAAGAAAGAAGTTGCCATGGAAACTTTAATTCCTACAACTTTGCAGGTAAAGAGAATCTCGCATTCAATCAATCAAAAATGATAACTTTTCTCTTTTTTCTTCGTAAAAAAATAGTTAGAATTGCAATACAAAACTAAACGTGATTTTGAGACGGCATTATTGGTTTGTAATGAGGCGTTGGGAGAAAATATATCCAGGTATTGGTTCCATCACTGAGCGACTCCACCAATACCAAATATATTTTCTCTCAACTAGCCATCATTATAAACCAACAATGCCATCTCAAAATCACGTTTATTTTATAACCTTTTTTGCATCTTGTGCATATTCTTTTTAGAATTGTATAATACATGTAATATAATATATCAATCAATCAATTAATTTCTCACTGTTCACAAAACATTTAGATCAACATTTGTAGTTACACTGTAATTGCTCAATCTGTTCTCTATGTTAACAACAGCTTCACTGATGAAACAAAATAATATTGTTTGATTGTGAAAAAGGGTCTGCAAATGTTTGAATACCATACAACAGAAAACCAGCATTGCCATATTGCATTCCTTGCCTTTATCATTTTCAAGTTGAAAAAAAACTAGTGTTGTGAAATCACCTTTAAGGCCAATTGTCTGGTAAAGGCCAGTTGTCCCTTGTAGCCAGGATAGCTCTTTTGTTTTCAGTATCCGCACAGAAAAATATGACTTATCCTTGCTACAGGGGACATCTGTTCTTCAGTCCATTTACTTGAAGTTAGGGTAATGTTGGAACCAAATAGTAAGTCCCGTATTTTACTGTTCCCAGGAAAAAAGTGAACCACAGCTTTCCCTACCTTTATATAATGTGCTCCAAAACTTGGTCCTTCCATATGATCACTGTGATCACTACAGTTGCAGAAAAATGTGTTTAGTGATCAAATTAATCATGGGAGCCACACTTGCTAGCAATAGCATTGCAATTGCAGAGATTTTGTTCTACGTGTATCTGGGAGATTGTAAGCTGATGTTATAGGTGATGATTGCAATGATGATTTGTTGCACAACACTGGGTCAGATTAGAAGTTGTTCTACAACAAACCAAAAAATCACAATGCCTTGTGGAAACCAAGATTGTGCTAAAAATCATTATATTTTTGTATGTTCCACAGCATGAACTTTAAACTTGTGTAACATCAGCTGTATAGTAGTCACGGCAATCATGCCAAAACACTTTGGTCACTATGATCACTGACTGCTAAGCACTGTTTTCTGCAACTGTAGTGATGATATGCAAACCAAGTTTAAAGCCTTGATGAATTCCCTTCCTAATGCTTCTCCAAACTGCTTTAGACTGTAATCACCTTAGTTAGTTTTTATGGATTGTTTATTTAGTTTTTCTCTGTCATAGTTTGCTTATATGAACCCTGAAGATGGCATGCCAGATGATAGTCAACATGATGGTCACAGAGATCATGGTAGAGACCAGAAGGGTGGTAGACCAAGGTACAGAGGTCCAAGAGGTCCACGTCCAATGAAAGAATGTGATTACTCCATTAGGTAAATACTGACATGGCATTCAATACAGTACTCTATAATAATAGTACAGGTGATCTCTCTGCTTTGGAATTTATAGAGAAAAAAATGCAGTTTCAGAGACCACATATATCATTCTTGCTTGAGCTGCTTAAGTTATCAATCATTTGCACTGCCAATCTCCTGTTTGTGTTCAATATTGCAGAAGTGTAAGTTGGATTGAACTTGTGTCAAATTACATTCAACTGTAGATCTAATCCATAGTACTCAAATGTTAAGGCCTGGTTCAAAATGATATCACTGAAAATCATGTTGATTTTTATTATTCCCTGCAGAAATTTATATTCAAGATACTTAAGAGAAAGCTCTCTAATTCTCGACTCTGAGATGAAGTTGGAAAAAATGAAAATTTCATTAATCATATCCTCATATAGGTCTAGGACAACTATTACCAGAAATAATATTTTGAATTTCAAATTCTAATTTTTTTTTTCTGTGAACCAGGGGTGAGGGCAATTTCAAATTCGAGCATTTTCAGAGTACTTTCACCCAACATGTTTCAGAAACGTCCCAAAAATCAAAAACTTAATTAACCAGGAAAATACAACAAAAAGGCTTGTACTGTATTTTGAAGCAGCATATGCTCTGGTACATACCAGTCAACTCAAGGGTTCACAGTTGATCTCAATGGTTTGGGCTAAATTTGTTTTCAATCAGGAAAGAGCCATACAATACTTATTGGTTAGTTTTTGTAGCTACAGCCTCGTTTCGAGGCGTAGCTACTATGTCATCGAGTTCATGTCCGTAAGTAACACCACAGGAAACCCATAAGTCCTAAACTGACCAATCAGAAGCAAGTACGAGTGTTGGTGTTCGACAAACGATCTGACAAACGATAAAAAACAAAGCAAAGTAGAATCTAATCTGAAATATCCAAGCTATTAGAATTTCCGTGAATGGATGTTTACCCTGTGTAAACTACATTATAATTTGCTCCTTGGTTAGCTCGTTACTGCAGCCTCAAGCCACTGGATTGAAAATTTCCAGCAGTTTTATCGAAATGTGATTTTGTGTCGGCTGTTGCTTGATCGACTGTCTCGCTGATCATCAGGAATGAAGCGGTGAACTGTACTACTGTGAAGTTGTGTGAAGGAAAAACGATGCCGAGAAAAAAGGTTCATATAGTCGTTGATCCTCGTATCTACCAAATTAACTGAAGACGCCAAGTAATGAAAAGAAATAGTAAGTTTCAGTTAAACGGGTCCTCACATGAAATTTACGAACACTTCACAGTCATGACTGCAAAGCGAAGCTTGCTTACGATTTTCTACGGACGAATTTTCGCTACAAGTACTGTCTGTTTGTACACGAATATCATCGTGTTAAGCTATTTCATATCTTATTTGATGTGGATTCTACTTCAGTGGAATGTATATTGCGTCGATCAGGAGCATGACTGGTTGACTGACTTGACTTCTCATCTCTTGATTCCCAACGTTTCTTTTAAATTTTACTTTAGGACCGATTGAGACAGGGCTTTTTTATAATAGGCACTTCAAAATTGATTGAATAAATCAGAGTTAACTCTGAATAAATTAACATTTTCAATACAGTTTGTAGCTCACTTTTATTACACGTGCAATCAAACACGTTCCTTGAGGAGTCCCATTTCAATCCCAACGATTGTTTATTGTAAAAAATGTAATAACTGTTCCGAACAATTTCTCTCTAGATAACAGCGATTTTCGAAATAATGTGAACTCTGACCTCCAATCTGAGTCCGTTGGAATTTGTTTTTTCGGCCACTTCAAACAAACGACCCAAAAAATACTCATAAAGATCCCTAAAAGCATACCAAATGACGAATAATGACCTTTAAACGACCTGTAAAAGCTAAATATGATTTTGGTATAAGTTAAATCTTCGTATTTTTAAAATTGACTGACAGAGGTGAACTGAACCAAATTCCAATTCACGGACTTTTCGCATAATTCTGAAAATCGCTGTAAGGCTGTAGCTACATGCGCATTTTGTGCGCCTATTTTTCTCAAATCCCATTAGATTTTTACAAATTTTTAGGGCTGTTTTTTAGGGCATTGTCTTTTTTTCACCTCTAGGTGAGAAATGCAACACTGGGTCTGTGTATGGTGCTTCCACTGACACTGACACTTTTCCATGCTTTTATACAGGTGTATCATCCCATGTAAAATGGTTGGAGCAGTCATTGGCACTGCGGGTAACAAAATAAAGAAAATAACTGAAGCAACTAATACTTCGTAAGTTGGTTTAGTGGATTATTTACTTATTGATGTGTTTGCTTACTTATTTGTTTTTGTTTTCCTATTGATTCACATCACTATTTTTTCTCTTTCAGTATTGACATTCATCGCAAAGAAGACAGAAGAGAAATGGATAAGGTATAAAGTATGAGAAATATGGCTGTGAGGAGGTTTCTAAAACTACCCATGATGACCCTTGACCCAGAACTTTAAATATCATTGTGTAGTACTGTAAAAACAATCAAACTAAACAAGGTGTTTCCATGGCCCACCCAGTTGAAAGATTGGGCAAAGCTGTCAAGCAGAATTGGTATAATCTATACAGGGGTTAATGCTGCTCTTTAAACTCCTTGAATTTTATCTCTGTTTTCAAGGGCTCCTGAAAAGCTCTTGAATTTTAAAATTCTGCTCAAACTCCTTCAAAACTCCTTGAATTTATACATTGAAGGGATTTGAAATGACAATGTACAGTATTTTGTGTTTACATGGAAAAGGAAAAATTGGTACCCTTTTCATATTGTTACCATTAGTTTTTGACATATTGATACTTTATATGCTACATCCTTAAGTGTCATTTGTCCACCCTACAGCACTTCATTGATGCTAACCTAGATATAACCAAGATTCCAATCATTAATGGAATGATGTTGACAGTAACTGCTAAAAAAATGATAGCAAAAGTTCACTTCAAAAATTTTAACAGTTATCAGTTTGATTTTTATTACATTGCATCATCATTTTTTAAATTTCTTTTTGTTTTCAGTTGGTAACTATCCGTGGTAATCCAGAGGAATGTAGTCTAGCAAATATGCAAATTCACAAACTCATGCGTGATGAAACAGATGAATCCCTAAGAAGGTAAACTTCATTTTAAATAAACTTTGTTCACCTGAAAAAGTACAATTTCTTTAAAATTATTTAAATAGCTTTTCCCCTATAATGGGTCATTGACCCAATCTCTTGGGCTTGATCAAGAGATATTGCTCACAAATGATGGGCTCAAGATGAGGATTTCCTCAAGATTTCACAAATTTGTTGAAAATAGTAGCAATGACTCCAGTTGTTTAAAGGCAATTAATGTATTCCAGGGTTAAATCCAATGGTTTTCTTAAGATGAAAAACTCCTGGAAATAATCCGAAAATCCTCCTTGAAACTCCTGGTCAGGATTTATTAAATTTTCTGGGCGTACGAACCATGTGGAGGTTAATGCTAATCCATCATGTTTACTTTTAGTAATGAGATTGAGATGCGATTAGTGATCCATGACAGTCATGCTGGTAGAGTTATTGGTAGGTGGTCTATTGTCACGCATGTTTTAATATTACTCTAGTATTTAAGGACCTTCATAACCATGGTAACAATGACAGGGAAGACCAAAAATGCTGAAAAGCACTTAAAGTCCATATGAAAGAATTTTTTATCTTGAAAATCAATTCTTTTTAGAGAGCATAGTGAAAATATTTTAATGATTTATGATTTAACTCAATATTTCCCAAGATATAAACATTTCAAATCCGAGATGAAATAAAACAAGGAATTTGCATTAACGGCAGTTTTCAATATTCTGCAAACTCTGACTTTGTAATGCCAGCTACTAATTTGCATTTTTGCTTCTGTCAATCAAAAGTAAAAATCACTAATATGAAGAACTATTAATACCAAAATGATAGTATATTTAATATATATCATCTAAAGATCTTACTTGGTCATTTTGTGGGATTTTAGGATCTTTTAATATTAATTTTTTGATGTTTTGTTGAGGTGGTCAGAAGTGAATAACCAAATCCCAATGGACTGTTTGAAGGTCACAGTTTGCAGGATATCGAAAGCTGCAGTATCTTCTTAGGGCTTTTACAACATATGCTCTTCAATTATAAAACCATTTTTTGCTAAACTGCAGATTTTATCAAGGAAAATGATTTACAAAAGGAAAAATTCCAGTATTTTGGATTGGCCCATTTTTTGTCTGATAAATGATACACTGTTTTTTGTCATCTTAATTGCATGACTAACTCTGTGAGGATAAATTATGAGCACGTGCTACATTTCATAACATACTGAAGCTAGAAATGCAATTAGGGTGGGGATTTTGATCAAAACTACCTTTGAAAAGGTGAAGTGCTCTCTGCATCTCACTTCCCACACCCTCCCCAACTTTCTACATGAGCCTGAGTGCTCAGAAACCAAGGAAGAATGTGATATGGGTCCATGTAAACAAAAATGTGAATTTTTAATTTGTTAAAGGGACTATCAGATGGCAAATACATTGAAACATATTTTACATAGAAAAAGAGTGCTGATTTTGAAAATAATTGAATTTAAAGGGCCACTTGGACGAAAATCGGTTATATTCAAAACCGATTAAAACTGATTATTTCTATCTGAAGATGAACATAGCTGAAAAACTAGGCCATCATCGTTTGAGTTTTGCGATAAATGTCCCTCATTATAGAGAAATTATCATTCAAAATCTTAAAGAACAATAGGGTTGTATGTATGACGTCATACATACACAATTTTAAAGCTTGAATACTTGACAGTTTCTACCTGTTTATTTTTATTGCAAAGAAAATGTTGCTTCATGGTGACTACTGGATTCATTAAGCAAAAATTAAGTAATGTTTTAAGCCATTCTTTAATTTTCATGGATTTTCGTCCAAGTAGCACTTTAAATTATGAAAAATAAATACCAAAGTCAATAAAATGGAATTTATATTTTCTACTGAAATACACTGGGCTACCTGTGGTGGTCAATGATCACGTTGAGTATTGGTGCCAATTGTTTTTCTGCGCAATTCTTCCGATTTTTTCAAGAATAAAGTTGGTTTTTGACTACATTTTGTGAATTTGATTTTTGTTTAATTTGAATTTGATAGCTTGTTTTAATCAAATCTCTTAGTATTTATCTTTATTTCTTATAGGTAGAAAAGGTTGTCATCTTAAATGTGTGATGGAAGAAACTGGCTCAACCTCCATTAAAGTTAGGTATGACTTTAGCCTAGAACACACATGCAGACAATACTCATGTACCTATCATAACTAAAGTGTTTCCACAACCTTGAATTTTTTTATTTACCGAGCTTTTGGGCTGAATGCCAATCATCATGGTAAATTGTTTAGTGCAACATTCAATGGTTATATACGTATACAAATAAAGTGTGCCCACATGCACTAACATAATGTGTGTGAGGAAGCAAAGTTCAAAGCTAAAAAAAACTAAAAACATAAAGTCAAATTAACAATGGATATAAATGTTTTTCTACAAACGTAAATAAAATATTTGTTTAACAATGTCAAATAAGTAGCAGGTAGGTTACCTGCCACGGTCTCTGTTAGACAATATAACTGTTGAATGTCACTCTAAATTTAACACTGTACCCCAGGATGATTTAGCCCAAAAGCTTGGTAAATTAAAAAATCCAAGGTTGTGGAAACTCTTTGGTTGTGATAACATGGAATCAACCTACAAAGAAATATTTAACTTATGTACTTATTTCTGATTTTATATGATTGCACCATTTTGTGGGATTTGTTTGTTAAATCCATTACTAAACCTACCAAGGTATTATAGTTAATGTACAAAAGCTTAAAATCCTACCTTGCACCTTGTCTTGAGCTTTTGTTGATGCATCTGAGCATAATGTGTGAGAGTCTATATGTGTGATGACAATTGCCCTATCGCATAATGATGTCACACCAAAACATTTTATTGTTTTGACGTTAAGGATTATGGTTGCCAGAGGGGATCAGAGTGATTGCATATCAAATAAAATGCAGATGAGCAATCACTGATACATGATATATATATCAAAACTCGATTCATTGAAGTTCTACTTCGAAAAGGAATATTAATAGGTCCCAATTTCCACTGTTTCTGAGCATCTATCCCCTATGTAAACATACTGTGATGTCATTATGCGATAGGGCAATTAATTTTAGGATTTTAGCTTTTGGGTGGAGTGTACATTATACTGTAACTCAACATATTCACAGTTGCTCTCGCCTACTGAGTCTTTCTTCAGTATTTTTGCACATACAACACTCAAACTTATATGTTGATTGTAGATCGTCTTAATATTTCCCTTTATAGGGGTAATATTTGAAGGGATATGCATGAAAATTGCCTAAGTGACTTAATGTGCAAGTATTGATATTTTGGCTTAGGGAAGTCCATTGGTGCAATATCAAACCATTTTGAAAAAGCTTGAAAAAAACATCAGAACAGTCAGTCAATCCATCTCATCACTGAATGTGTTATTATGTTATTTGGCAGTGGTCATACTACTGAGAGATTGGTTAATTCATCTATGCTGAATGTTGGTGATCGTATAGTCAGCATTAAGTGTTTAATCAGAGATGGCTCAGATGGACAAGAAGAAGTGACAGAAGAAATGGCCCTGGAAAATTGTAGACGAGCAGAAAAACGTATTAGTACCAAGGTTCATGAATGTTTGAAAAAGGATATGGATGATCTTGTTGTAAGTATCTTGTTTTATGGTGAAACTAGCCAAACATTCAGTATTGCATTTGTAAACTCAAAACAAAATGATTGTGGCTAAATGGAATCAACCGAACTGGGGTGAGGAGGGTGGGCCATAGGCTGCTATTTCCAGCCTTTATAGGAATGCATTGGCTTGTTTGACTAATACTGGAGTGGCTACAGTTACTGTGCTTGTACTAGAACAGATTTGGTATGACTGGGAAAATGGCATGGTCACTGCACTGAATGGTTACGGCAGGAATTTCAAATGTTTTTGTAGACATTAAATCACTGACACGGTACTGTATGGTGCCTTAAGCTTCGCACTCGTACAAAAACCACTACTGTTATCATGGTGCTTACTGAATTCATGTGCCAAAGATGTTTAACACACCATTTCAAAGACTGTGTTTTTCCAGAGATTTTGAATTTAACCAGGACACATATTGAAGTAGCTGGCACTAATATGATTGGATCTAACAAAGTATTAAATCCAAAGAAAGGCATTCATTTTTATCCAGGATAAATTTATTAGCCCTCTGAACAACTTGTGGCTTAGGTCAATGCTGCAAAATGTCAAAAATGTCATTGATATGAAGTGCACAACACATAATACGGAGTTTAAGATTGTACAAAGGCAACACTGACAACAACAGTAGAGAACAATAGAATTAATCAAAAAGATTAAAAGCTTGTACCTGTAATGTTCAGTAATTAAAATACGTAGGTGTCACCCATCCTGGGCCAATTTACACCAGCAAACTTGAAAGTTTCACGCTCTACCAAGAACATGAACATCTAACCTTTTTTCTTTCATAATTTACTTTACTATGTACCATTCACTGTATTTTGTAATTTCATGGGACAATGAATGCAAATTTGACTGCTACCAAATACAAAACAGCATAGATTTAGCAAGCACCAAATACAACCCTTTTTCAGCCAAGTTGTTGTTGACATTGACGTCACAGAATCTTAATTTCCCTAATGCCATGGTTGTCTTTGCCGACCAACATTTCTGATGTTAGTTGAAGTTGAACCGTTTGTAACTGGGCATTGCTTATGTTTATACTGTGATGTTTGTGAACCTAAAGATTTAATTTAATTTTGTAGAGATCAAAACAGATGCAGAATCCATATTACCCACAGTCAGTTCCTTGGAATCAAAACCCTTTTGCTGGTCATATGCCACCACCTGTTGTGGGTGATGTAAGTGTTTTTATTATTTAATGAAACATATCAGTGGCAGATCCAGGATTTTTCCAAAGGGGGTTCCGTTTTATAAACCCAGCTGTGTATGATACTCTATTGCTTGGTGGATGATTGACAAAAAAATGGCTTAAAACCTTCAAGGGGGGGTTCCGTGGACCCCTTCGACCCCCCTGGATCCACCACTGCATATAGATGTAATTTAACAAATAATTCAGTTCCGAGTAAGTTATGCTTCACCTGACTGTTGTAAACTGATAAGTAACTTGGATAGATCCAAGTAAATAAATTTTTCTGTTGCTGTTGTCATTACAATAGATTATTTCTCTTTTGAAGGTTCATGGTGGTGGTGGAAACATAATGTCACCATGCTCTCATTATCCTCAAACTGGTCACTATGCACATACTTATCAACAAATGCAGGTTGGTTGAAATGGGTCTGTGATGAGTGGGTGGTTCACACTAGCAAAATAAGCACCTTGAAGGCTCTGATCCTGTTTTTCACCTGAAGATAAGTTGTCCCTGGTTGTCCTGATAGCTCTTGTTTTCTTCTCCCTGGAGACACTAAGAACAAAAGTTGCCCCAGCTACCAGGGACAACTCACCATCATAAGGACTTCAGTATACTGCTTGTTGGTGGTGGTTCTATTATTTCACACCTTATAATGATGAATGCAATGTGTAGTTCCAGAAAATATCCATAACCCACCACGGAGGGAATTTCGTATTACATCCCCCCTACCCCTCGGAATTTCCATTTTCCACGTTATGGCATTGACCCCCCACCCCTCTGGAATTTCCAAAAATTGGAAACCCACATTTCAATACCCCTGGAAAATTTGTTGTTACAATTTAGTAGTCTAACAGAAAAGTTAACAATTCAGCAAGTAAATCGGTAATCGATCGCCCGGCCATGTGAGCGCCGCTGTGCCGGTTCGTGTATAAAAGTATCGTTTTTAAAACCATAAAATCGGACTTTTGATGAGTTCTGAGGCTATACCAAACTTATTTGGGAGACTAGTTAACAACTGGCATATTTTAAAACTCTTTCAGTTTGAATGAAGCAGAAAATTTTACTGTATCTCTATGCCGATTAAGCAAAGTTTTATTTTATCGTTCGGTAATCGAACGCCATTCAACAGTGGCATGCGGAAATTTCTTTGATTCGCTTAGTTAAAAGGATATCATGGTTTCCTTGTGAAAAATGGTCATTTCTTATCGATATTAAAGTATAAAATTTCTCAAAAGATGAACCATGTTTATGAAATTTGTTCGCAGCCAAAGCGTATTAGACGTTGGGTTTCCTGTGTCTGGGGACTGGATACGAATGTTGGCAGCCATGTTGTTTCCGAGTTCGCATCTAAGGATTCATCGAAGGTTGTTTTCTTCAATTTATCGTTTTCAAAGGAAAAAATCGTTTAGAATCGATGAAAATGTGTAAAACTGAATTATTGTACGTAAGTTTTTTTTTAAATAAAAGATGTTATTCCATTTGCAGTCATTTGTGAGCCCCTTAAAAGTCCAACCCTCTGGAAATTTTGTTCGATTTGTTTACCCCCCTGTCTTTCGGATTTTCCAAGGGTATTTGACCCCCCTACCCCCCCGGAATTTCCAATTCCCTCCGTGGTAGGGTATGGATATTTTCTGGAACTACACAATACTGATTCTATGTACATTTACTTACAAAATGGCTTGTTTTTATGCTTTTAATGCTAATGTTAACAAAGCTGTTTGTAATAATGGGTTTCTTGGGCTTTTCTGCATACATCAGAATTTCTTACAGTATGTTTTAAAAAATTAACCCAAGCAGGATTTCTTGTCAATAGACTTAATCAGCTAGTTGATATATGTTTCTACCCAATTCAAAACCTCTGGGAATAAAATTCTTTGTCATTTGCATTTTGATGTGATGGGGAAACAAAAATTTTTATTCCCAGAGGTTTTGAATGGGGTGGAAACGTACATAGCAACTGATTGGCTGATTTGGTCTATTCCCTCAAATATAAGTTGAATACCAAACTAAAGCATACCAAGGCAGTGGACATGTAACTTATGGACCACACTGAGCTGTGCTGTAAGATAGATTGTAATTTTATTAGCCATCTGCTTGTTTTACTAACTTCATACATACCAGCATTGAAATTGAAACCCTTAGTTTACTGCATGGCAAAATCATCTCCATTTCTAAACTACTGGTAACAGTATTATCTGTGATTTCATTAGGCTCAAGATCAAAATACTGATGAAGTAATAGTACGATTAGCTATACCTCAGAAATATGCTGGTGCTGTTATTGGTACCAAAGGATCATTTTGTAACTACATGAAAGTGCTCAGTAAGGCATCAAAAGTCCATGTATCAGCTGATGATAAGTCTGGTGAACGATATGTAGAAATCCAAGGTTCTCCTTTAGCCCAATATTTTGTAAGTATCAATATTACTGCTGATTCTAATGAAATGAAATCACCTACAAACCCCATAAATTGAGACCCTCTCGGAACAAATAAATATATTTATGGCAAACTGTCTAATTTAGGAAGTGAGGCATCCCTTACCTTCCTTCAGTGGAAGTGCAGTACTGAGAGGCTCCATGAGCTGAAAACAAAATTCATAGAATTCAGAAAACCTTTGCATGGGCTATGAAAGACATTGAATGTCTTTGAACTGATCACATTGAATGGGAAAATGATACAATAAAAGTATTAAACAATGAGTATTCGCTACTTAATAGGGTATCAGCTTTTCTATTAATCATAAGTCAAGTTCATTAAGTTTTTGCAATCTTTTGAGATTTTTGATATAATCAAGAATGTCGGAATATTTACTTAGGTCAGTTTAACTAAATTTTTAACATGTATATATATTGGAGGGGAGAGGCTTTGCCTATTATCTATTATAAATATTTTTATTATCAAAGTTTAATATTTTAATAGTTTTAATAGATTTTTTTATAGTTTATTAGCTATATCTGATTCTGAGTGCCATGAATTTGTTAGTATTTTATACTATTAAGTGTATACCCTCTTTAAATAAAGTTTCTCTGTTCTGTTCTGTTCTGTTCTGTTCTGTTCTGTTCTGTTCTATTCTATTCTATTCTATTCTGTTCTGTTCTGTTCTATTCTTAATTCTATTCTGTTCTATTCTATTCTATTCAAATTCTATTATGTTCTGTTCTATTCGTATTCTGTTTTGTTCTGTTCTGTTTTGTTCTATTCAAATTCTATTCTGTTTTATTCTAATTCTATTCTATTCTTCTCTTCTGTTCTATTCTAATTCTCTTCTGTTCTATCCTATTCTGAACTGGCTTATGATGTTTGGTTTTCAGGCTCAACACTGTGTTTATTGTAAACTAGCTGAACAAGGATATAGTAATTCAGATGGTGAACTCAAACTACGTGTAGAAATTTCAATTCCTGTCAAAGGCGCCTCTCGTGGAAACAAAGAAACTAATATTATTGGTCGAATTATTGGAAAAGGTGGTCAAAATGTAAGTTGAAGTATATTAGGGGTAAGACTTCTGTGGTGGGGCTAGTCCGGGGACCCTCGATCATTGGATCGGAGGTCAGAATGTACGTAGAAGTATATTTGGAGTAAGACCTTCATGGTGGTGTTGGACCCGGGACCCTCGATCACTGGATCGGAGGTCAGAATGTACGTTGAAGTATATTTGGAGTAAGACCCTTGTGGTAGGGTTGGACCGGGGACCCTCAATCATTTGATAGGAGGTCAGAATGTACGTTGAAATATTTTAGGGGTAAGAACTTTGACTTGTGGTTAGATGGGGAGACCCTCGATTACCTATATAAGTGTCCCTAAGACTAGCTGATGTGTTGAGGAGACCTAAAGTTTATATGCCAAAGAAATGAGCCCGAGATTATCAACACAAGGTGTACTTGAACTCAACTAACAATGAAAATGTATTACCATGAAATATCTTGATGCAGATCTTAGGGTGTTTTCCATTTAGTGGAACCGACCGGCCAGAACAGCCAGTTCTTAAATAGTACATCTCAATTCCTAGTTCTGGCTGGAATCAATCCTACGAAATCAGGCCGTTCTGGTCGGTTGGTTCCACTAAATGGAAAACACCCTTACTGTACACAACTGGAAAGTTTTGGTAGAAGGCTTGGGTAAAAAAGGGAGGGAATAGCAAACGATGTCCTTCATACAGGGTGTGTCTGTCTTGAAGGGATACCCATGTATATCGTAGCCCACTTACAGAGGCTCTACAAGTTCATTTTTGTGCTTGTGACAGGTGAAAGGACTAGAGCATGAAACAAGAACATACGTAAAAGTAGCAACAACAGAAGATAAAGATGGCGAACCAGAAAAAGCAGTTGTCCAGATTGTAGGAAGTTTTGCAAGTAGTCAGGTTAGTCGGCTTTTCATTCATTCGATTATTCGTTCAATCGTTCGTTCGTTCGTTCGTTCGTTCGTTCGTGTATTCCCTCCTCTCCTTTCTGTCATTCATTCTTCCATTTATTCATTCATTCACCCATTCATTTTTTCATTCATTCATTCATTCATTTAGTTTTATTTGTTTGTTTGCTTGCAAAAATCTTGCTCCTTCCCATACTCGATTAAAAATTATAGAAAACCGCCACTTACCTTGTGTACCGCTAATATAGATTGCTTTATCTCTTGACAGCACGCTCAATTTAGAATAAACGAAATCGTTCGACTTTGTCAACAAGAGAACGCTGGTGGAAATGTTGCTGGTGGTATTCCTCCAGGCGGTCACCTAGGACCAGGAAAGAGGCCTCCACACGTAAGCTGAAACCACAGGGATCCCGTCATAACTAAAGTGCGTTCATTCCGTATAAAGTACTAGCAAAACACTGGCTTGTGTGTGACTTACTAAATACTTTAGATGCTACCTTATAATTATCGTGAATTCATATTGAACTCCTGTTTATTCATATAATCCTTTGGACTACTTTAATGATTGCTTTGCCATTGAAGCGACTGTCGGTTTTTATTATATATATATATATTCCTTTTACATAAGTAAAAACTGCAGTGTAGCCTTTTAGGGATAGCGAAGGGAAGGATGTTCATTTTGTCGTGAAATGTGTCTTACTGTATTAGGAGCAGAACTTGAATTTGTTTTTCTGTAATGAAAAGTTCTGTTTATCAAGACTTAAGAAACGGTCCGCGGCAAAATCGGTTATTTTATTATTTGTAAACTGCTATATCAGCAAAAGGAAGGACTGAGATTTTGTCACTTAAATTTCGATGTCTTGTGGTTTGAATAAGGCCAAGACAAGGCGCTATTACACGATGTAATTTTCTCTGAAACTGGTCTCACAGTGGAGTCGAGAAAGAAGTTTGCGGCACAAGGATTGCATTAACCTGTCTAGCAGTGATTCTGCATGATGCTAAGTATGTTAACTCTGCAACGGTTAGTTCAACTTGTTTCGCAACGCCATTGCCAGACCAGTTACAGAGAAAATTACACAGGGCCCGGTTGTTCGAAAGACGATTAGCGTTAACCCTGGATTAAATCTAAAGAAAACCATTTACTTCAACCCAGGATAAGCGTTAATCGCCCTTCGAACAACCGGACCCTGTTTAACAAAGCCTATAGATATTTTCAACTATTTTGTTCGTAACGCTTAAAACAATTAAACTAGCTTGTCGTTCGCGCTAAAGATTGAGTAAATCTACTCGTCGGTCTAGAATAGTATTGCACTGGGTAGGATTTGATTTGCTTGCTCTGCGTCTTGCTTCCCAAATCTGTGTACATACGTGAGACAGAATCACTCCACCCGAACACAAACTTGCTGTTTAAATAATCCTTTATTATCCATGCGTTTCCGGGGGGGTAACATTGTGCAATGTCCGTCGACATTTTACGGAGAAATAGGTCACGAATAAATTATTCTGTCAAAATAAGTATTTTTATCAATGAAATATAGAGAAGTTTATTCGATTGAAAAGTTAGATGAAGGTATGGGCCACTGGAAGTAAATTTAGTAAAAAACGGAAAGTAAAGCCTGGTTGACTTTAGTGACATTGGCAAAGCTCCGGCAAACAACGTACACAAGCTCAGTTCTGCATTTATTTCAGTTTGTCGACGAGCTGGTGATTTTACTGAACCCATGAAATGCTAGATTAGTAGATTTTATGACCATTGTTTTCTCTTGATTTTTCTTTACTATTGCACACCATTAATATTAATTTGATTTTCATTGGCTTTGTTTATTTCAGTTTGACTATGCCTTCGTTTTACGAGCAAAGTAAAATCACTTTCTTGTTTTGAGGGATGGGTGAAATCACTCAAAAAATGAACGTCAATGAACAGTGCATTACTGAGTATGTGTACTGCAGTCTTGCGCTATGTCAATTGTCAGTAAACCAGGCTTAACAGTAACACTTCACAGATCTGTATGTGTGATTTCTGCCAAGACTTTTTTCTTAGAAGCCCTAAACAGACCTTATTAATTGCATGGCAATCTTAGGCATTACCAGATTTGACTGGTTTGCACACAGAATTAAGAAAGAAAACTTGCAGGATTGAAAAGAATCAGATAGGGCATGCGCTCATTTCACTGTAGTGTACCGAGTTCAGCATGGACTGGGCAAACACTATCGATCAGTGGTAAACGCCTTTAGATTGCCTGGGCGTGGTCAGTAAATCTTTCTGGTTTTTATATGTGTACAGCACGTTGTGGTGTTGTTTCACCCATCAATTTATGATGTGTTTTTGAAAGTTAATGAAGCACTATATATCGTATTACTAAGTCTGATATAAAGCATCAATAATTTAGCTTGTGTGCTCAATGAAGTATTGAGCATTCAAGTGCTTGTGGTATTTATCTACTATGAGGCCTAATTCGACTGACATTGTTCCTCTAGAACTACACGAATTCGAAATTGTATTATTGAGAATATTCTGAAGCAACACTCCGTTTTAAGTGTTATTGGCATCAATGATAAATATAGGAACAGTAGTAGTAGTAATAGGAACTAGCTTTCTTGGGTAGTTCTAGTGAATAGGAAGGCTGAATTGGCCTCGCTGAATCTTTAATATCACCCGTATTTTAATTTCTTGTATCCACTCATTAATCGATGATTGTTTTTGTTATTATGTTTAATGGGGCTTTTGTGCCGTCCTACCGAATCACCTTAGCATTGGTTTGTAATCCCGCATCACCTGGAATTTCGAGTGCGTGAAATACAAGATACTGGAAATAACCATAGTTTGGCTGTAGGGACTTTGAGTTACTCCTAATAAGACTTCCTTGCACATTTCTGGTTACCTAGTACATAAACATTGTACAGTGCTATAGATTGGACGTTATAGCCCATATTTTTCTGACAATTAAATTATTACATACATAACCGTGTGAATACCTTATAATTGTTTTTGCATATGACGCCTTGTAAATGTGCGCAACAGTGGGTTTTGTTGCCCCATTCGCTAAACGAGTGAAGCGGACGATGCCCACTCCACCTTTTCCCTCCATGAATTCGGCCAACGGGTATAAAGTTACACGGATTACAGTAGCTGCTAATTTACCCTTGCGTTTCGCGTCGCGACGCGGCTGGTGTTCGATGTCAAAGATTACATGTAAGAAAGTCGAATCGAATTCGACAATGGAAGTTTGTCTGTAAAACCATACGCTTTAGCACTGCTTTTAATTCACAGTAAAAAAAATTCCTGGAATTTGCAACTACAGCGTTTGAAGATGCAAAGTCTAAGTGAACCGATATAAGGAAAGTCGAGGCTTTTATATTAATTTGGCGAGGTGGGGGGGTCTTTTTCGTTTACGGCGAGAGGGATTCGTCATAGGCCGCACTTTACGGTATCCTAAGGTCATTGCCAAAGGATCAATTTGAACTCATGATGCTGTTGCATTTGTTTTTCTGTGTATTTCTGTGAAGTTTCAAGCCGTGTCGTGCTCATTTGAGGTTTTGGTGCGTTGAAGTTCAAGCGCGTTTTATTCGAAAACGCTTCCATAGAAATCTTTTAAACATAGTAACAGCGGAGAACTTCATCTGGATTCTATGAACCAATAAACGCGGTTTTGTACAAAACTTTATTTTGTCTAAAAATTTGAAACTATCCCTTGACTTGCTATGAAACTTGCTTTGAAATAAGATGGTTGGCCGCGATGCATTTTGCGATCAAACGGCGGAGGTGCGCCTCAAACCCGCCATTGCGTAGTAACTCGTGGATTGACCGCCTGGCCGGCTATGACAAAGCAACTGACTTATCAGTGAAATAACCGAGTTTTTTCCTCTGAAGAAATAATGATGAAAAACAAAGTGATAACGTCTGTAATATTGTATTTTTAGATGCTATATCCTCTTCAAAGGTGTTTCAGAAACGTTTGTTTTCTAGGAATTGATTTGTTTACTTTTGCTCGATTTTGGAACCCAAAAAAATTACTCGTAAATTTCTCGAAAACGGCTATTACAGAAATTCTTCAAAATCGCTGTACAAGAAATTTTCCTGGTCACAAGAAATACGGCTATATTTAACAATTGCGACGGCGTCCATGCGTTGCTATGATAACTCTGATCACGACCACGCCTAGTTTACAGCAAAGCAAACCATCTTTATCTAGGTCAACTACATTCAATTGAATGGTTTACGACGTTGTACTAGCGGCTCAAACTTGGAAGGTACGCTCAGTAAAAATACGGCACCTTAAAACGCGCTCATGTGACGGTGGACTCAACCGCAAAGACGACGAACGAAAACAAGAGTTCGATGCCATGCAAAAAAAGACTATTATAAGCCCCTAGCATTATGACGTTTTTGCCCCCTCTCCATATCAGATTCCTTTTCAAGATCTTTCATATTCAATATTATATTCCTTCAAGAATACAAACACAATAGTTTTAATTACCGAATAAAAGCTATTCGAAAAGGATTCTGGTATAGAGAGGGAACAAAAACGCCATAATGCTAGGGGTTCATTGCCGAATCTTGAAACGAAGAATTATGAACTTGGGCTTCCTGTGGTTGTACTGTTTGGTTCGCGAAGTGTAACGACATCGTGTCACGATCGATATCTGATATATATTTTTAAAAAAGTTGTTTTTTTTTTTTTGATTTGCACCAATGGGTACACTATTTCATATATACTTATTTCCCTTATATGAAATTGAATTTTTTCTTGAAGTCATGGACACAGTTTCTAGGAAGCAGAAAAAGGAAATGTGTGTTCCAAAGGTCACCATATTTGCATAGCTGCCCAAGCGTGATATCCAATCAAAGAGCGACTTGTAGTCTTGGAGGGAAATGTGCACGTGTACTAAAAATCATGTTATTTATACCACGAGTATTGCATCACCTAAGAAAAAGAGAGTGTCGGAGCATCGCTGTTAAAAAGAGATTACTCTTCATTTTGATTAGCTGAAAAAGCCTACTTAGGTAAGCCAAAGTAAGGGACCGATCGTTTATTACGTCGCAGGGGGGGGCGGTGTTTTTTCCAATATTTTTGTGTTGGGAAAGTGTACCCCCCCAAAAAATTTACATTTCAAAAACATACCCCCCTCTAAAAATTGATTTTTCAAAAATGTACCCCCTCCCGTCTTTCCTACAAACACATGACCTTAATTTTTAGAGGTACTTTTCAGCATATACTATTCTAAAGGCGATGTTACACGAGACGATTTTTAACGACGATTTTCAGCGCAACGGCGTTGCGTTAAAAATCTTTCTCGTGTGACAAGACACTTGGAACGATTTTCCTTGCAATTTTCGCTTCGCCAACGCTTTGCGAGTTTTTGAATCCAAGTCAGAAACTTGCAACGTAAAATATTGCAAGTTGTTGCAACGTTGCGCGGAAAATCGTCATTAAAAATCGTCTCGTGTAACACCGCCTTAACTTTTCTATGATCAAAATATAAGACAAATTTTTAATTGCACTTAGTTGCAATATCATTAATATCGTCCTATACACATGTGCAAATATCAACGCAAAGTTTTTTTGCACTGTTCACAGTAAATTTATGTGAATGAATAAAACACACACATATACTATTTTTAATTTTTTAATTTTTTAACTAGGACTAGTGAGCAGCACAGCTAGAGGAGAACTCGTGTAGTTGTAATCTTTCTTTTTAATTCCGACATGTTTCATCTCTAACGGAGACTTCTTCAGGGAATGAATATAACAACTATACGACTAGCTATATACACACGCTAAATTTCTGAATGTGCCTAACGTTAAACTTCCCATGGAAGAAACTAAGTAACTTTTACATGCTGGTTCCGGACGTACACAAAACGCCGTGACTATATGTCATGGTGTAATGCTAATAGAAATTTGGGGTCCATGCGAATAGCGCTAATCGCATGGACTCCAAATTTCTATTACATTACACCATAACATATCAGGTTGCTATGTCAAATCTTTTTTCGGTAAAAATCAAAACGTACCCCCCCAAAGTCTTCAATGTTTGGAAAATGTACCCCCCTCTTTTGAGAGCTTTTCAAAAATGTACCCCCCCATAAAAAACACCGCCCCCCCCTGCGACGTAATAAACGATCGGTCCCTAAAACATTTTTTCTCCGAAACTATCAGTTTGGCAGCATCGGTTTTTACCGTTTTTATTCACAATAACAACAGGAAGTATTTCGCTACGCGAGGTTTGACAAAGCAACGAGCAAGTTTTCCTTGACAAGATTTTCTTGAGGAAAATATGTTGTTTATCATATTGCCTACGAATCTTTTTATCTTACTGGCTATAGCTGCCTTCAACTTCACGGAAATAAGCTTAATGTCATTTTTTTCTAGATATAAAAGAATGCCTTCATCGCTATAAAAAAGACTTTTACTTTTCAAGGCCACCATTTATAAGGACAAAATTACAGAATGTTTTCAAAACAAGTCATCGCGAGCTTTGATCGCGCTGTTGCGGTCGGTCGTTTTGAGTCTTAATGAACTTTAGTTGTGTATATTTTTTAAATAATATATACAAAATTGCCATTTTTCTATGGTTACATATTAACACCTTCCATCAATTAACGGACTAAACACATAACTGAGATTAATGACTAATACTTCGTTACTAATAGTCTCCTTAGAAGCCCCTTTAAGTTCAACCAGTGAACCTTTAGCTAGATTGTAATTCATTTCCTAGAAACAAACTTATTTTAACTATGGAGTCTATGAGCTTAGAGTTTTACAGTGACAGTCCATCATCCAAGGGGAGGAGGAGGGGGAGGTGGGGAGGAGGGGCTGAGGGGAATCCCTACATTGGTGTGCTAGGGATGATCGTCGTATTTTTTATGGGTTGAAATCGCCCATCTGGTATTTTTTAGGGGTCGTCAGAGAAAATCCAAGGTTTTTCAGAAAAGATGGTATTTTTTAGGGGTACAAAATATACCAGACGATTTTTTTTTACTTACTGCCTTTTTATTAGAACACTTTTTGTTTGATTTTTGGTATTTTTTAGGTATTTTTGAGCTGTTAGGTATTTTTTAGGGCCGAAAATTTTGGCATTTGGGTATTTTTTAGAGTACGTTTTGGAGGTTTCCGACGATCATCCCTAGCGTTTTGACCCGGAAGAACCCCCCCCCCCCCGGGGGTATGATGATCATCCTCATCCAAAATATTTGGGAGTACTCCCCTGGGATTGTATGTTGTATTCATAAAAGTTAAGAGGGTAAATTCTAACCTACGCTGGGGGCTAATGATGCATCATCATATAACTTGCAGGTTATATTATAACATACTGATAACATTACTGGAATTATTTTATCAACACATGTACACATTTTTACAGTTTTGTACATTATGTAGTAATGTAGAAATTACCATGGAATATACCATGGAGGGAAGCAAGGGTGGCTGAGTGGTGAGAGCGCCGGTCTGTCACCGCTGTGGTCCCTCGTTCAATCCCCGGACGGGGCATCACATGTGGCTTGGGTTTCTTGTTTGTTCTCTCCCTTGCTTCGAGGGTTTTTTCTCCGGGTTCTCCAGTTTTTCCTCCCTCAGTAAAAACGAACTAGTTTCAATCTAAGCTGTGCTCCGTGATCAGACATGAGTCGTATGGTGGCTGCTACGTGTATGTGTATGTAAATTTGTAGTGTAAATGTGTGATTGTTCAATTGTCTCATAATGAAAGTGCCCTTGTAAACCTTCGACTCGATCATGTTGAGCTGTGCCCTTCGTAATTCAGCACTTGGCTGCGAGGAAGGGTGATGAGCTACCCCAAATTTAGGTAACTGGAAATTCTGGGGGAGTGGTTACAGAAGAACAAAATTGGAAGAAAATTTGAAACTCCAGAGAGAAGGGGATTTTCTTTTATAAATTCCATCCATGCAAACACCTTCTTGGAAATGGATACTTTCGGAACCACACAAACATTTTCATAAGTGACCAGTTTCAATGAAAAATCCACATTTTTGCATCAAAGGATGATGCTATTCAGTGCTTTCACCACATACTTGGTTGGGGCTCAGAGATCACCATTCTCTCACATGTCACCCTCAAGTAGAGAAAAAAATATTGCCATAACAGACTCATAAAGATTTATACTCCCCCTCCACTTAGAATTGGACCCCCAGATTTAAAAGTCAGTATTTGAGCAATTCAATTTAGTTAGAAACAATAGAAGTGATTGAAAATGTACACTTAAAAGGATAACTAGAATTAAAAGTCAGTATTTGAGCAATTCAATTTAGTTAGAAACAATAGAAGTGATTGAAAATGTACACTTAAAAGGATAACTAGAATTAAAAGTCAGTATTTGAGCAATTCAATTTAGTTAGAAACAATAGAAGTGATTGAAAATGTACACTTAAACAGGATAACTAGTGAGGATTATTTTTTCTAGGTGTCAAATCAAATACAGTTTACCACAGGGAGTACTTAGGTATAAATGTGGTGGGGAGGTGTGCAGGTAAAATGATGAATCCAAATTAAAAGAAGGCTGCTCAATGAAATCAGCTATGATCAACTCCAAAAGACCATATTTGCATAATGGAACCACCAAGAAACCTTATAGTTTTTCCTCATTTATGAAGGAAATATAGAAGATTATAAGTAGACAACAACTCTGATATCCCCTAAAAGGCCTCAGTAAAATTTGCTGCCAAAATTCACACCCTAGCAAAAGCTATTCATTCATTCATTCACTTCTTTCTTTCTTTTTCTTTCTTTCTTTCTTTCTTTCTTTCTTTCTTTCTTTCTTTCTTTCTTTCTTTCTTTCTTTCTTTCTTTCTTTCTTTCTTTCTTTCTTTCTTTCTTTCTGTCTGTCTGTCTGTCTGTCTGTCTGTCTGTCTGTCTGTCTGTCTGTCTTTCTTTCTTTCTTTCTTTCTTTCTTTCTGTCTGTCTGTCTTTCTTTCTTTCTTTCTTTCTATCTATATTTATTCATTTATTTATTTATTCATTCATTCATTTATTTATTTATTTATTTATTTATTTATTTATTTATTTATTTATTTATTTATTTATTTATTTATTTATTTATTTATTTATTTATTTATCTATCTATTTATTCATAATTTGGGAAATTTCACTGATATTGAAGCCTGAATTTTCAACTTAAAGAAGAAATACTTTAAAAACGTTCAAACCCCAATACTGAAAAAAACAATATTTGAGTGGACTGCAAATACAGTGGATATGCTACAGATGCTAATTAAAATCGACGTTTCAATCAGTATCGTGCAAAACTATTTCTCATCCCTTATAAAGACTGATTTGTGATAAATGGTGGCGGAGAAATTCATGATGCACATATTGCTATTTTGTCTCGTTTCCTGCTTGAACGACTCGATAAAATAGCTCAGATCTTTCAGATTACTAGCTCAAGCAGTTCAGCAATTTCGGCCTTGAGGCTAGCACAAAATTCGTTAGATTTCCCCTCGTTTTGAAATGCCAGATTTCAGTAAAATTCCAAAAGGTTTCAGGAAAATTCAGATAGAAATCAGCTTGAAATCGCCTTACTTTCACTTAGCATAGATTTTGAATAAGTTGTAATGTCTTTGCAGTGTTTAAAACTTTCTGAACCCACTCGAATTCGCCAACTATGAGAACTGAAAAACTTACACTGCCGTTCCCCGCCCATAACTAGAATTCGAAATTCAAGTTTTTGTGAACCTATCTTTAAGGCTGGGTTCTTCATGCTCCTATACTTGAGTCAAAATAGCTATCAACTCAGTCAACGACCCTTCTATATGTCACACGCATGCATACTGACTAGCACTGCTAAGAGTCTTTTCCCTAAAAGCATGCAGTAAGAACAAGGCAAATCCCTCGGACTGTTTTAACAAATTTTACTACAATTCTAATCGTCAACTTGAACGTTTCGTATCATTTCAGAATTACATCATCATGTGTGGAATCTGGGCTATGTTTGGTATCCCTGACTACCCTAAGTATGCATCATTTGCCATGAATATCTCTGGCCGTGGTCCTGATTGCTTTCGAATGGAAACCATCCCACATTTCAAGGACTGTTGCCTGGCATTCCAACGTCTTGCAGTGGTTGATGATCTCTATGGAATGCAACCAATGAGGGTCAAGCAGCTACCACATTTGTATCTTCTTTACAACGGAGAGATCTACAATCACAAGATGATGGAAGAAAAGTACAACTTCGATATGATGACCAAATGTGATGGCGAAGTTATACTTCATCTTTACGATAAGTTTGGCGCAGAAAAGACGGCACAGTTGCTTGATGGTGTGTTTGCATTCTGTATCATTGACACCAAGAAAAAACAGATTCATCTTGGAAGGGACACGTTTGGCGTTCGTCCCATGTTTACCTTAGAAGGAAGAGGAAAAAAGAAAGGTGTGTTAGCTCTGTGCTCCGAGATCAAGTCCCTGGTCCCTATTGAAAAGCACATTGCAAGCAATGGTTACAACATGGTATTGGACGTGTTCCCTCCAGGACATTATGCGTCATATGATCTGAGCCCCAATGGACTGGTGAGCCTGATAAGTAAAGGACCATACACTTCGATTGGAAAAAGGCCAGTCTTTGATACCAAAGTAGAGCCCAACTCCAGCGACGTCCAGGAAAATATAAGGAAGCTCTTCACAGAAGCGGTAAGCAAACGTCTGATGGCCGACCGACGTATCGGATGTCTGTTGTCAGGTGGACTGGATTCCAGTTTAGTTGCAGCTCTGCTGACAAAGCTTGCAAAAGAGTCCGGCATTGATTATCCAATCCAGACGTTCTCAATAGGAATGGAAGGAAGTACGGATGTGCTGGCGGCTCGCAAGGTAGCGGCACATATCGGTAGCGAGCATCATGAAGTTACCTTCACAGCCCAAGAAGGAATCGATGCTTTAAGAGATGTGATCTACGCCTTGGAATCGTACGACATCACTACCATTCGTGCATCTGTAGGAATGTATTTGGTAGCCAAGTACATAAGGGAGAGGACAGACACTGTGGTGGTGTATTCAGGAGAGGGTTCAGACGAGCTTTGTCAAGGCTACATCTACTTCCACAAAGCTCCATCTGCCGAACAAGCAGATAAAGAAAGCAGACGTCTTCTTCAGGACCTCTACGCTTATGACGTGTTAAGAAGCGACCGTTCTACAGCAGTTCACGGTTTGGAAATACGCGTACCTTTCCTTGACGTGGACTTTACATCCTACATCCTATCGCTACCAGCAGAGCTTAGACAGCCACGCGATGGCATCGAGAAATGGCTGATACGCAGTGCGTTTGACAGCACTGATCTGTTACCCAAAGACATCTTGTGGAGACCTAAAGAAGCCTTCAGTGATGGAGTATCTGGTACAGAACCTGGCAAGTCATGGTATGAAATCCTTCAGAAGCACGTTTCGACCCAAGTACCAGACGAAGCTCTGACCAAGAAAGAGGAGCTGTACCCATTCAATACTCCAAAGACCAAAGAGGCATTCTATTACCGTCAAATATTTGATGACTTCTTCTCAGGTCACGAGAACTTGATTCCTTACTTTTGGATGCCTCGATGGATTGAAGCAGCTGATCCATCAGCTAGAACACTCGCTCATTATAAACAGTGATCTTCTTTTAAAAAGTTGCCACACGCATGAAACTGACCCAAAAACAGGACGGTGTAATGACATAAGTTTACTAGAATTATATTGATAACTTCAGTTTTAATGCTGGTTTTTGCCACTTTGTAGATGCATCTTTTACGAATAGCTTGTTTACCTCTTGTAATCTCTGAGTGGACTTCAACGTTAGCTCACTCACTGATATTTATTAAAACTCCCAGAAATCAGCTGTTTGTTGTCGAATAAAGCCGTGTCTGCTGCTGCTGCTGTTGTCAGTACTAATAGTTTCTACTGCTAACGGCACTTTCTAAAATTTGACTGCCAGCTGCCAGAGCCTGTCGACTGCAGCGAAGTCTAAAGCCCGCCGCACACGTGAGGAAACTGCCACGCGAGGCACCGGCTTAGCTCAGACGATTTCCTGCCGCAGACGTTGCATCTTTGGCTACGCGAGGCCAAAAACAGAGCAGGTAAACGAGCACACGATGAGAAAAGTGCCTCGCGTGGCAGTTTCCTCACAGTTTCTCAACGTGTGCGCCGGGCTTTATCGACGAATTTTCTCTAGAGTTCGAGGTTGCTGCCAGATACTTGGGAGATTTTCTCCACCTATGAACGGAATGGATATTGATCATTCTGTACAGGATACTAGGTTCAATTTCATCAAAATAAGATTAACTTGTGTCATCGTGTTTACTCTTAACGATTTCTCGCAAAAAAAACCAAATGTTTTGCTCCCTGCTCATGCTACATGATATTAAACTATAAAGGCCGATTTACACGACACGATTCGTCGGCCCGATTTGAAATCCATTGTTTTTGTGCTCCAATTCATTTGATTTTCCTTTCAAAAAATCGGCCCGACACGAAAAAATTTGTAGCCGATTTCTGATAATCGGGCCGATTCTTCGTTTTCCCGAACAAACCTTGTAAAAAAATCGGGCCGACAATCGTAGCGTGTAAATCAGCCTTAAGGGAGCAAGCTCCCGGAGCAAATTGAGCAAACTTGAAACATGCTCCCTCGTGTGTACTGGTTGTGCAAAATGACCAAGGAGCGTGTTGCGGGAGCATGTTGCGGGAGCAAGCTTCCTGGTGTGTAGCGGCCTTTATCTCCGTCTGTGCTGCTTTCGATTTGAAGCCTAGAGCCATATAAGTAACCAAACGAACAGTCCTGGGAAATGAATAACGCAAAGTTCCACATTCCACGCATGCAATTTATAGAAAGGTGAAAATGCGAACGTTGAGAGTACTCTAGTGAAAAGGAATATTCATAGTGTCACTTAAGCCCGCCGCACACGTTGAGAAACTGTGAGAAAACTGCCACACGAGACACTTTTCTCACCGTGTGCTCTTTTACCTGCTCTATTTTTAATTTGGCCTCGCGTAGCCAAAGGTGCAAAGTCTGCGGCAAGAAATCGTCTGAGCTAAGTGCCTCGCGTGGCAGTTTCCTCACTGAGTTTCTCGACGTGTACTGCGGCAGGCTTTACAGCCATACAAAACTTCTGTTCTAGTGTGTATGATACAATAAGGTGATCTTTTTATATAGTACAATAATTCAATTAATTCGTTCGTTGTTTGTTGGTAACACCATGTGATTAGAAATTGTCAACAATGAACTACAGGTTTTTTGTTTTTCTATTTGATCTCAAAATTGATCATTTGAATACAAATACGGTTATTCATGCAAAATTCGTAAAAATCAAAACAAAACTTAACTTTAATTTTTCAAAAAAGAAAGAAAAGAATTAGTTTCGAATTATTTCGTCTGAGGACTGGCCTTGAGTGCGCTGAAACGGAAAGCTTATTTTGAAACTACCTTATTCTCACTTAATTTCGCGAGTACTAAATTTCGCGTTTTTCGCGATTGTGAAAAAATCGCGAAATTTAATACTCGCGAAATATAGTACGCGCGAAATTTAATACAATACGAAAATAATTACAATACTGAAATATATTTGACTGTGGAATGCTTTGTTATATAAGTGGAATGCTTTCTTGTATTTGTTTGCCATGATGGCGATCGTATTCAACATATTTTTACAGTTATATAAGGTCAAATTTATATTGAAGAACACTAAATTCGCGAAATTTAATACATGCACTCTGATTCCAATTTGCTCTCAAAATCGCGAAATCAAATACTCGCGAAATATAGCTCTGGGAAAATCGCGAAATTAAGTACTCGCGAAATTAAGTGAGAATAAAGGTAAAACCATGTTAAGTTCTAAGGGGCTGTTTATATGGAGGCGAGCAAGCCCGATAAGCGGGCTGACTTCTTTTCTTCTCTGGCCCCCAGGGAAAAGAAAACGAAAGAATAGTCCCCTTCACAGTTCCCTGTGCCATCTTGAAAGGTAGCCATCCCTTTGCATCGAAGCGAGACGAACGGTGAGCGTGCAATGATAGATACCTTTTTAACACCTAGGACAACTATTCACGGGTCTCTGTCATTGCAAGCTCACCGACCGGTCTCGCTTCGATGCAAAGGCATGGCTACCTTTCAAGATGGCACAGAGAACTGTAAAGGGGACTGATTCAGCCCTTACCGGGCCGGCTGGCTCGCCTCCATATAAACAGACCCTTACAACTGTACACCACTGAAAACAAACCTTGAACTGAAATATACATACATTATATGCAATTGAAGTTGCGTGGATGTAATTATATTCCTATTATGAAATCGCGCCGTATGCCATATTCTTGATTGACAACTATGAGTCCTATATGCTTGATCGATGAATTGAATTGTAGTAACTGTGAAAGGAATATGCGCCAATTTTGTATTAATTAATGTAAGTCAGTTTTTGTTCCGGCTAAATCTCCAACAGAGTAGTCAAAATGCTCTCATTCTTCAGGATTCAGTGATTTGAAACAAAAAAGAAAGTGATAATCAATTTTCTCTCATACTGTCGTGTCAGTTGGATAAAATACGGTTACTATGGAGCGCTGAATCGTTCCATGCTATGCATCGATAATTCAAGTGTTCTAAATATGCAAATAGTTCAGCTTTGTAGAAAACACTTCCATTGTCAACTAAGTACTGCTAGCTTAGAATGAAATTTGGACTCGGTCATGGAGGAACAAGAAAAGGAAGCTTTGGAAAATGACCCCATCTTGAAAAAACTTCGTCAATCAAAGCTCAGAAAAGCTGCCAATTGTCTACAAAGTGTGTCAGCCTGTCTTTTGAATCCAGATCTGCTTGTGTCTCAAGCTTTCTGCATTTTCCTTTACGGTGCTTTTGGAGCAATAACACCGTATCTACCGCTGTATTTTAAAGAATATGGTTTAGCACCGTATCAAGTAGGAATAATTCTTGGGCTAGGACCGATTGTCCAGTGTCTGGTTTCTCCAATATGGGGTATGTTAGCGGGGAAATGGCATGCACAGAAACTTGTTTTTATGTGTGGAGTGCTCTCATTCTTGGTGAAGTTGCTTCTTTTCCTCGCCGTTCAGCCCCATAAACAATATTGCTTGCAGAGTTATGTGAATTCCACTTCAAATTTGACATACCATAGTTCTTTAACTATAGAAGATCTAAAGAAAGGAGTCATATTAAAGTGGAAAGCAGAAGCGTCGCACAAAGCGGTAAAGCCACCAACAACGACATCGCCGCCCGCTACTGTAGCTAGCATGAGCAATGATGCATCGAAAGAAGGTTCGAGGCAACTCCAACAATTCGTCTACAAACAAGATGACACCCAAATGTTGTCCCATTCCTCACGTCATCTTCTAGCGGCAGAACCTTTGATGAGTTTGCCATCCAGCACAACTATCTACAAAAGAGCCTCAAGATGGGATTTATCTTTGAACAAAACCGTTAATTACATAGTCACAATTGACCAAGTTGAACTACACGATATATTCTTAATTTTTGTATTATTTGTTTTGATCTGCGACTTTTTACAAGCTCCGATTTTTGGGTTAGGAGATGGGTCGGTATTTGACCGTTTAGAAGAAAACTTTCGAATTGGACCCACGAAGATGCACTTTACAAGAACTTTTGGATGGATTGCTACTGTTTTAGTAGTTGGAGCAATCACTTCAGGGTCGAGAACTTTGCTTTGTGGTTATTTCCAGCTTTCGTATTACACCGCGTTCTACTTCAGCATTGGTTTTGTATGCATGGCCTTTATTCATGCCTTATGGTTTGAGTACATGTACGACCAAACCACTGAGACTGAAACTGACGTTTGGAAAAAATCATTCCAAAACATTTGCAAGGTTAAAACTTTTACTTTTGCTTTGTGTCTACTATATATAAGCCTATGCGCGGGTTTTCTTGAGCCATTTTTAAACTGGTACATCGATGACTTGGGTGGAAGTACCCTTATAGTAGCCACGGCATGTGCCACAAGAATGCTTGTAACATTCGTCTTTTATCAAATTGGAAAGTGCATGGTCCCTACACTTGGAAAGAGAAATGCAGCGCTATTTTCTCTGATGGCTTATATTGTATGTTTCTTCAGCTACTGGCTTGTGGACAGTAACGTTTGGGTCGTCGTAGCCATTGTTGCAATTGAAGGCGTTGCTTTTGCTTTCATTTGGCGCAGCTGCGACGAGTTTGTCTGTCATGGTCTGAAAACCTCTAATCACAACGTGCAAAACCTCACTAAAGGTATGCAAATCCCGCTTAACTTCAGAATACCCGGCCCCTTTTTTGAATAACAATAGAAGCTTTTGTATTCTTGCGTCGTTTTCAAAGAATTCCACTCTAGAATACATTTTGGTGGACGGCGGGTATCAGAAGTTACTCCGCAAATCCTCTATTGGTAGAACAACGCTATATATCTCTTAAGGATACGAAATTTATAGTTCGATATAGTGAAGCTCAAGAGAGCTGATAAGAAATTTTTAGGAGTTTTTTTTTCTTCTTTTGTTTTTTGTTTTGTTTTTCCTTTTGGGGGGGGAACGAATGGGGACGATATTTTATCAAAATAACTGATGGAGATACAAGCTGACCAATTAAGCTCTGGAATTTCTACGACATATTTTCGAACGCAGCTGCACCCCAACCAAATGGTTGTGGAAGAATCTTCCCAAATTGTTCATTACCAATAGAACTTGCATGCTCAAGTTCGACGTTAGCCTCGCTTCAAAGTAATATAAAACTGTCAGACTTTGACGGACTATAATTCAAAATAAAAGCAGTATTTTGGCACAAAAAGAGCAAAAATTATACAACGTCGAGTTACAGCGAAAATCGTTGCATCGCGACCTCCAACGTCGGTAAGATTTTGGTCCCTTCTGATCCGTCCATCATGCTTGGGGGCGGAGCTTTCACGAACTCGTTCAGTGATTGGTTGATTTGAAAGAAGCTCCGCCCCCAAACTGATTGACGGCTCAGAAAAACCCAAAATCAAAACAAAATTTGTAATTTGCTGGTCGCGATGCAACGATTTTGGCTGTAAAAAAGATTAAATATACTATAGATATAAACTTTATTTCTGCACGCTGGCCACTTCAACACTACATATACAACTAACACATGTGCGCTGGTTAATCAAAAATTATATGTACAAGGTAAAAGAAGGGGATGATTATATATATATAATAATTATCATTATCTTTTATTTTGGTGAAAGATTTGGTTAGATGGGGTGCAGCTTGATCATATATAATTTTGTACAAAAACAACAGTTTCATTTGTTTACGATTGTTTTAATTAAATTAAAACTCAAAAAGTGAAGAATACTTTGTCGTGGTCAGTCAAGGGCATGTCAGTGGCCCTTCATGAGAAAAAGAGCTATTGCAATTTAAATGTTTTATTTGTTTTATTAGGTTTACTAGAAGCCCTATTCTGGGGTATTGGTCCAGGTTTGGGTGCTATGATTGGTGGTGCCCTTTATGGATGGATTGGTAGAAGCGCATTTTGTACACTAGGTGTTGTCAGCATCATCATGCTAGTCTGCCTGGCGGCTATATTCTACTCCCAAGTGAAAGATGATGATGAAGAAGAACAGTACCAAAGTTTTAATGACCTTGATGAATTTGAAGACCATCATGCTCCCAAAAAAGATGCAAGCGAACCAAAAGAAGATGTCGAAGGAAACGAAGGAATGACTGAAGCACAGAGCCCAAGTTTTAATGACGATGATGAGTTTGACGACCATCATGTTCCCAAAAATGATGGAAGTGAATCAAAAGAAGATAACGAAAGGGACGAAGAAATGAAGAAAATGGACGAGGGACAGTACCGAAGTTTGAATGACCTTGATGATGAGTTTGACGACCACCGTGTTCCCCAAAATCATGCCGAAAGCGAACCAAAAGAAGACGTCGAAGGAGACGAAGAAATGAAAGAAAGAAATCTGGAATTGGAGGATCACTAATGAACGTTGGGAGCTGTTAAGAAAAAGTTAACGTCGCACGTAAATGATCAATGATTGACAGACTCATATACTTTCATATATACTCATATATATTTTCGTTTGCCGGTTTTCACCAAAATAAAACAATATGAAAACAAAACAAAACAAATTAAACAAAAACGACTGACTTTTGGAATGGGTCCAATTAACGATAGGAAAACAGCAAGTGATAACATGACGGGTATGCGCGAACCGCTGGACGGAAGTGGCCTCAATTACGGTTTTAACCTGGCTTAGGGCTACCTATCTCATAAAGAGAGTCGTATATAGTCTCCCAAAGATTTTCGGAGCATTACATTCGAGTGCAGAAGTATGATCAGCTAGAGATTATCCTTTCAAAATTATCCATTTGTCCAAGACAATAGAAGTTGGAGACATGCGCAGATGTTATCGCTTGCTGCTCGATAGGAAATAATAAAATATAGGCTTCTGGCACGAAAAAATGATATATTTTGTATCAACTACATCATAGTTAATTATGGTATGATAAGGCAGTTATATTCAATATTTAAGATATCATAAAATAAGCTATATAAGGAGTTAGTCAGTTAAAGGGATTAAGAATTCTGTGATTGACAACAGTCCTGTGTAGCATATATAATAGCATTGTAAAGAGATTCTACCAATAAAATAATCAATTGTGACCAGTTTATTTCTTGAGATATAGCCCGAAACCCTAATTTTCGATTTCTTTAAACAAAGGTTTTTTTGTTGGAAAACTGACTCATATTCAATTGCAGTTAACTACCTTCTTTATCATTCCTGGTCCTCATTCAAATTTTGTACATGTTCCTGAGTTGTACTCAAGTAGTACAACTTGTGATTGAATCACAATCAACGTGCAGTGCTGCTCTGGCGCTCATTCGTCTCGAACGCGTTTAGCGGTGGTTTCAATTCACTTGAAACGTGAAATGGCTTTTAGGCTAATACAGCATTAGTACACATTGTTCGACTATTACACGTTAGCTAGTAAACGTTCAATTTACACGTTAGCTAGTAAACGTTCAATTAGCTATAAGGTTCAACACAAATTAGACACGTTAAAACAATACCATGAAATAATCACTCTAGTAGATAGTTTTGATGTGATCCCAACCAGAGAGAGAGAGAGAGAGAGAGAGAGAGAGAGAGAGAGAGAGAGAGAGGGAGAGAGAGAGAGAGAGGGCAGACTAGAGGGCGGACAGCAGGCCCACACATCCACAATAACTGGCAAATCAGCGTTGTGATCTATAGCTAGTGTAATATTTATTGTTAGACACGCAGATCCGTTTGAAGGTACATATAAATGATGAAAAAAAAATGTTGTTTTAATGTAATTTTACCATTAACTGCGATTATTCTTCTATAGTTCGATAATCCAATGGAAAATAAAAGTCTATAAAATTCAGAGGTTATGGTATCCTTCATCTGTCTATAAATCGATGTATTTAATTGAATTTATAACTTTATTTTTCCAAGTAGCACTAAAGAGCTTACAAAAAAACTCGTTAAATGAAAACGTGTAAGTGAAAATAATAACAAAGAGAACAACTATTATATATAGATCCTTTAACATTTCCCTGATTATTCAATTCTAAAGTTACTATTAAAATTATAAAATCACGAAACTCCCTATACATGTAAAAATATATCACCCCTATTATCCCAATCAATTATATAATTGTCCTATATTTATGTGTATTTTATATTACTTAAATTTCCTTTTTCATATACTACAGACTTTATCCCTCCCTAGCTTAAAGCTCATTTTAACTCTCAATGTTTTCGCGCGCAAATTATAAATTGTCATTCCGTAGTCATATTATATTTACTGTATCTTATTAACATCGATCATTGGTATTGTTAAATGACTTAAATACATTCTGCAATTACCTAATCTTTTTCTCTTCTCTATTCCTTTATTTTATTGATTGAACGTATTTTTTTTCTTTTCTATTTTATTTATTTTCCCTTCCTTTTATTTTAGTTCTATTAACCAGCAGGACGGTGCTCGTTTTCAGCATTTGTCTTATCATCAACTTCTTGCGTGTTCTCCTCTGTGACGTCTTCTGTTTCCATCTCAGTTGGCACAAGAGCATAATCCTTTTGCATGCATGAATTAGACATTGGATAAGCTATTAATAAGAATAGTAGTAACGCAAGTGAGCTCATCGCTGAATATTGGAATGTCTTCTGTGATCCTATTGCTTCGTATAAATGTCCACCAAGAACTGTTCCTCCTCCATTACCAAGCCCATAAAACACACCTTGAAGAATTCCTTAAAGAATAACAAGACATTATATATAAACACCTTGACTTTATTAGGTATCTTACACAATATCATTTAATTTCTACCTTGCATAATAACAACGCCTCCTATTGGAGCACCTAGAGAACTCATGTAGTTGACGCTATTGCTCCACACCAAGCCATAAACAGCGCCGTCCAGTGCTTCTAAGGGGACAGCCATCCACGGTGACTCAATAACGGAATACCAATAAAAACAGGCTGCATAGCAAATCAAACATACTGCCATACAGTTCAAATTCCCAAGAAATCGTACACAACCTCCTCCAAGCAAAAACAAAGTCATTTCTCCCAGTTCTCGTGCAGCTCCAGCAGCTCCCATGATTAAAGTGGAACCTTTCTTATCATCAATGTACCAGTTTACAAAGTGGAAGAGAAAACCGTAGCAGCATCCTGTAAACAGGATTGACACTAGAAATATTACGTGGTCTAAGGAGCATAGTACTTTCAAAGCTTTTCGAAGAGATGGCCTTTCATGATCTCCTGCTTTCTGAAAGGAAAACCAGTATACACAGAAAAACGCACATGAAACAAAGCCAAAATAAACGTAAAAGATCACTTGATAATCAAATTGTAAAACTTCGCACATAAGAGAGCGTGTTGTGTACAATATTGCGCCTGCTGAGGCTGTAGAGGCCGCCCATCCTACTGCACCCCAGAATCGAATCTGACCATAATATTGACGATCGTCTCCTAGTCTGTTAAGAAGAGAGCCATCTGATAGTGTGTACGTGGGAGATTCTAAAAATTCCCCAATGATTATGATCATCAGAAAAATTAAAACCATATGCTTGATTTCTTCAGCGTCAACTTCAGTTGTGTATGTGATTGGAATTTGTAGAGTTTCATCAAATTTTTTCACAATGCTAGTAATCTTTTTTGAAGACGAAACTTCGGCTTCGTTTATACTCCTTTCCGATTCTATCGTCCTTATTTTGAAGTTAGTGGCCTTTGACTGTTCTTTCCACAAATTGCTTGAGTTGATATAAGTTTTATTGGTGGATGAGTTAGTGTAAGCCTCAATACAGAGCTGTTGATTAGGTTCCACGGCCCAAAGAAACAGTGCTTTCAAGATCCAAGCCAATATTCCTGCCATCAAAATCAACTTTTTCTTTTGAAATCGTTCTCCTATTTCAGACCAAAATGGAGCTCCAATAAACTGAATAAGAGGTCGAATACCAACTATGATCCCAGCTTGAAGACTGCTCAGCCCGTACGATTTAAAATAGAGAGGCAAGAAGGGGTAGAATGCTCCAAATCCTCCATAGATAAAAAATGAGAATGCTTTATAAGCGAAGAGATGTTTCATCTTGCAACATTTTAGGAATGTTGCGTTGTGATATCTTTTCTTGCTTTCAGGATGCCTCTCATCGTGTACACCATTTAAAGGCTTCATTTCTTAACGTCAAGAATTAAACGTTTCAGCTATATAACCTATTGCTTTCTTGTTGATCGGTTCATCCGCGACAATTTTTTTTTAGAGGCGAGTGGTCTGCTGCACAATCATTGCTGAATATTCATATACTCTTTTAATGTGTCAGCTAGTTAGACATACTTTCTGAAAAATAATTCCGTTAACTATATGAAACCATCTATTTCGATTGCTTACTCAGTTCTAATCACTTTCTACCACTGGGTACTGTTTAGAAATTTTGAAGGAGCTGTAATTGTAAAGTGCAATCAATATATCTGTGAAATGCAAATTACTAAACAGTACAAAATAATAGAATATGCATAAAATAACACAATTTAGCATTTACATATATTTCGCAGATAGAGTGATTTTCATTTGACCGTGAAAGATTTGTCAAACTAATAGTTGGCAGTAGACTCTAAAGCCATTGTTTTCTTTTGTTTCTTATCAACTACTATACAAACTAAATGGTCATTTTTCTTTCGCGGTCAAATGAAAATCACTCTAGAGTGATTACAGTAAACCCGTGAAATAAAAATTGAATGTTGGTGTGTAATAGTTAATAGACACACGAAAATAATCAGGAAATAAGGTCTACCAGTGTCTATTTGTCTACTAACTATTTAACGGGTTTTTAGAGTGATTTTCATCGGATTGTGAAACAGTTACTAATAGTCAGTGTTTAATAGTGTCTAATAGTTGTATTGCAACAAAAGAAAACAATGGGTGCAGAGTCTATTAGTGTCTATTAGCTTAATTAGTAACTATTTCACAGTCCGGTGAAAATCACTCTATTGCAATCACTAGAATCTCCGTTAGGAGAAGCGAAAATGCAACTTGAATTTCGTTATTATGTTTAGTAGAATTCTAAAAGGGGGTCTGGTTCATTGTCAGAACGCTCTACACACTAGGGTCTCTGGCAGGAATTTCCCGACAATTTCTCTTAATTGACAAAATAATATTATCGCCGGAATTTGCGCGCGCTCAAAATGTGTTGGTTAATCTTGCATAATTTCCATTAATTAATATGGAAATTAATAAGAACACTCTAAGTGTTTTTCAACACGTAACTGATATCTTTTACTTCTTTCATCCACAATCATGTTTAGGTAACATTTTAAGTTTATTGAATTAAGAAACCAATACTTGGAAATATTAATTTCAAGTTGTTGATATGATATGTCTTGCATGTGTTGAACAGGTTTCTATGTTGATCATAAAGATGTTCTTTGCATGAGCGAGTTAAGAAAGACACTCCAGAAGCACTTCAGATCAGTCCAAGAGTAGTCAACCGCCTGCTTAGTGTACCTACACCACGAATAATGCTTTAATTCTGAAAAAATCGGATGATAAAATAAACGCGGTCAAGGAACTCACATATAATCATCATTACATCTTAAGGTGCTGTTATACACGCTGAAACTTTTCTCAGAAACTTGCCTCAATCACCGTTGCGAGACAAGTTTTACAACGCATTGCACCGTGTAACATGGTCATTTAGCTTAAACTTTCCACGGGTCGGTTTCACGAGATAGACTGTTTCACGAAAAGTAGAACTGCTTTCTACTCCTGCAACAGAAACTTGTGTCGCTAACAAGTTTCAGGACGAAATTTCAGAGTGTAACATCCCCCGGGGGGGGGGGGGGGGGTGAAGACTCCGATCGTAAATGGACGGGGATGCTCGTCGTACCTTTAAGGGGTCAAAATCTACAATCTGACACCTTTTAGGGTGTCTCAGACTTAAGTCAACTACCAGAGACTTAGCTGGTACCTTTTAGGGACTGTTTTGGGGTAAACAAACTACCTAAAATAAGCATGAAAGGGACGATTTCGATGATCTGAATTGAATCTTCAAAGCACATCGAATAACAAATACTTCATTACTTTCATTCTTTATTATTGTTTTTGAATTGGTACCTTTTAGGGGTAGAAATGAATTGTTGCCACTCCCACTCAGGTACCTTTTAGGGGTCATTTTAAAATTTCCGACGAGCATCCCCGTCCTCTTACATATAGGAGTTCCCCCCCGGGTAACATCCCTTAATATAAAAATTAGGTACTACCTAATAGCGGAGCTCCCATTTAAATATAATAATAATTTTAAATACTTTGTTTTATTTTGACGTTTTTGATTCAAATGAATTAGGCTTGCTGTGGTAATAGGCAAACAAAGATTGCATTTTGTTGTAAAAGTTGAAATAAAGACTATAGATCAAGCTTTATTTCTTGCCCTTCAGTCTCCTGAGAATTATAAGGCTTTCAACTCAGTGACCATAGTGATATTTATTCAGATATTTGTGTCAGATTTTATAATTGACTTAGTAGTAGTGCTTCATAATTCTCAGAAATAGGATGCAAAAATCCCTCAAACTGATTTCATTCACATAAATACTGAACCTAATTCAACATCCTTCAATTAAACAATTAGACATTGCAGAAAATTATATTTAGATTTTTCTGTCTTGACAGTATTGTGGCATCTTGTTTTTTTTTTGTATTATGTAGAGTAGAATGACACTGATAAATAGTTGTCTTTACACGAAACAAGAATTCTCTCTTCCAGGTTACACTAATCATGACTTTAGATGAAATTGTAAAACAACTCAAAACAACTACTACCTAAAAGCAAAGCTCCAATTTCAATTTTAATTTTTTTATGTTCTTGATTCAAATGAATTGGGCTTCCTGTGGTAATTGAAAAAGTTGAAATGAAGATTATTTAAAAAGCATTTTTAAAATAAGTTTTGGTTTTGGTTTGTATATTGTATGGGCTTGTATGCTCAGTGACCTTTGTTACAGTAAATTTTAATATTCAGATTCACTGTCAGATTTCATAACTGACTTTGTAAGGGTTCATAATTTTCAGAAATAGAAAGCAAAATCTCCAAAACATTTTTTTAAATTGATACAAGTAATTAAACCTTTTCGACATCCTGAATATTACAGAACAACATATATTGATTTGTCTGTCTTCACTATATTTGTGACATCTTGTTTTTTGTGGTGGTTGTTGTTATTTTGTTTTGTTATTTAATGTAAAAAAGAATGACACACTAGCTAGGCGAATACTTGTCTCCCACTTTTCTCTTCCAGATTACACTGATAATACAATTTAAAGTGATTATAAAAACAGCTAATTGAAATAACAAGAAAACAAGGAATTAAGCATTTTCAGTCTGTATTTAAGGCTTCACAGGGCTCACTGAGCAACTTCATCCAGATGAATAAAGTAAAACAATTCTAGTTTGCATGGCAAAATTCCTTCTTTTTTTCCTGTCAATTGTTTCATTAAATTCCAGACCAAAACTTGAGCTGTATTTACACATTAGTGGGGTTGAAATAAGTTCAAAATCAATTTTTTTTACTAATTTTATTATTATTAGAACTAGTGCAAAAAGTTCACCGTAAAACAAAATATCGTTGTACATTTCATGTAAGGCTTGATCGAGTGTTTCTTTAAACTTGGCCACAGTTCAACGTGCATAAAAGGTTTTTTTTAAGTCATCAATCCCAAATCAAAGATAAAAGATCAAATATAGGTACAAGAGACTTTTTGATATCATTTTCTGGCCAGGGTCTTTACCTTGAAGTGCTTTCCTTGTTGTCTTTTCGAGGCATACTGGTCCTTGTTTCACGCTCAATGCAGACGATTCTTGATTTATTTCCAACTTTGGCTAGATTTTTAAGCAGCTTTACTGAAGGCATCTTCACGAAACGAAGAATACACGATCCTCAATGACTTATTCATTATGAGGAATTTTTTTAAACTACGAATCCAACTAAAAAGTCGTTCAACTTTGAAAATATCCTCTGTGTCTTTCGTCTTTCGAGCAGTTTTTGAAACGACACCAGGCCCGAAAAAAATTCAAACGTACGGTTTTTTTCGCTTTAACCTGTCAAGATTGGCACAGATTAATGTTCATCAAAATCGCTAAATTTTTACGAGGTTTTGAGAATACTATTTTTAAGCTTTGCAAGTTAAAACTGCAAGGAAACTTGTAAATTTTCAGTTTTCAAAGTGTCAGCGCGCGTCAAGTTGGCGCCAAAAAGCAATCAGCCAATCAGCATCGCGATAGGGCACGGACGGGCGGACGGCGGACGGAAGTGACGTATACTCAAGCCATGAAAAATCAACTCGATGGGTTACCATTTTTTCTAAAGTATGGTGCTCCGCTCGCGCGGCCTGATCCGTGCGGGAGCTCCGCTATAAAACTCGTCTCGCATCGGCGGTCAAGACAAGTTTCAGATAAATGTTTCTGCGTGTAACAGCGCCTTTAATTTGCTTTTCTTCAAACTCAAAGCAATAGAGTTAAATTTTTGTATAAATCGGTTAACTAGTTAATAAAATAGCTTATTTGAAAACATGCGCGAGAAATCTTCGGTGCAAATCGTCTCGAGTAATATCATCTAAAGACGACTGACCACGAAGACGATCCGAGCAAGTGTCTGTTTGCAAACGTAACTACAGAACATAGAGTAATGGCAATAAACCCGTGAAATAATACCTGAATGTTAGTCGGGTGCAATAATTTAATAAACACAAAAGAACTGAAGCAATGAAAAGAAGGTCTATTAGTGTCTCAGTAGTCTACTAACTATTTCACGTTTGTTGTTGTTGTTGTTTGTAGGTTGTTGCTTTTTTCGCAATCACTCTAAGCAAGATTAGAAATATTTACCAGGTTCTACGAGAACAAAACTAATCATATATACGTTTTTCATCACCATTTTCTAAGTTTTGAAAACAAAAAACTTTCCGCATGGGGAAGCTAAACAATTAATGGTCTTAGTGCATTAGTGAATTGCCCATCGATCCTTGACTCGCCCCAATGACTGATATTCAGCTATGAGGCTTTTTGGTTCCATATAGTGACAATGACTCAACTCAAGAAATCTACACAGCTTTGATGATTTTTAAAGGATGTGTAGATACGTTTTTGTGAAGGCATTTATGAGTTAATCAGTCTTTATGAGTTAATCAGTTAACCCAGCCAATGAACCTGAAATCCCGACAGATTTGCATACTCATCAGCCGAATCACAGAGAACTTCCATGAGCGGCTTAGATGACTGAGCGGTCTTAGTGGCATATAAGAACCAACAATCAGTCTACACATGGTCTGCAATATCAAGGACAGTTATCATGATGTCAAAAAAAGAGGCTAGCAAAGAGAACACAGGAATGTTTAAATGCTTTCTGGAAAAGGATTTCTTCGCTTATAAAGCATTCTCATTTTTTATCTATGGAGGATTTGGAGCATTCTACCCCTTCTTACCTCTCTATTTTAAATCGTACGGGTTGAGCAGTCTTCAAGCCGGGAGCATTGTTGGTATTCGACCTCTTATTCAGTTTATTGGAGCTCCATTTTGGTCTGAAATAGGAGAACGATTTCAAAAGAAAAAGTTGATTTTGATGGCAGGAATCTTGGCTTGGATTTTGAAGGCAGTGCTTCTCTGGGCCGTGGAACCTAAATATCAGTTCTGTACTGAGTTTTACACTAACACATCAACCAATATAACTAAAGTCCACACCCGCAATGTATGGGGTGATCGAGCCGACATAAAAAATATCCATTGGAAAATCTTGACTGATCCGAAGAAGAAGGAAGACCAGTCTGTCAAGAACTCATTGAAGCAAAAAGACCCAGCAAAACAAGCAGGAGTCATAATTGTTGGAGATCCCCAGAAAATCGGACCGCTTTTATTGAAGAAAATTGCCAGCAGCATTGCTCATAAAGACAGACAGCAGAAAATCATGAGTGTCGTAGATACGTTTGATAAAACACTCAAAACTGCAATTAACAATTTGCTTGTAGTTGACAGTGAGGAAGTCCAGTACGTGTTTTTGATTTTTCTGATGATCATAATCATTGGGGAATTTTTAGAATCTCCCACGTACACACTATCAGATGCCTCACTTCTCAACAGACTAGGAGACGATCGTCAATATTATGGTCAGATTCGATTATGGGGTGCAGTGGGATGGGCGGCCTCTACAGCCTCAGCAGGCGCAATATTGTACACAACACGCTCTCTTATGTGCGAAGTTTTACAATTTGATTATCAAGTGATCTTTTACGTTTATTTTGGCTTTGTTTCATGTGCGTTTTTCTGTGTGTACTGGTTTTCCTTTCAGAAAGCAGAAGATCAAGAAAGGCCATCTCTTCGAAAAGCTTTGAAAGTACTATGCTCCTTAGACCACGTAATATTTCTAGTGTCAATCCTGTTTACAGGATGCTGCTACGGTTTTCTCTTCCACTTTGTAAACTGGTACATTGACGATAAGAAAGGTTCCACTTTAATCATGGGAGCTGCTGGAGCTGCACGGGAACTGGGAGAAATGACTTTGTTTTTGCTTGGAGGAGGTTGTGTACGATTTCTTGGGAATTTGAACTGTATGGCAGTATGTTTGATTTGCTATGCAGCCTGTTTATATTTATATTCCATCATTGAATCACCGTGGATGGCTGTCCCCTTAGAAGCACTGGACGGCGCTGTTTATGGCTTAGTGTGGAGCAATAGCGTCAACTACATGAGTTCTCTAGGTGCTCCAATAGGAGGCGTTGTTATTATGCAAGGTAGAAATGATACTGTGCATTAAGATACCTGTAAAGTCAACCTGTTTATGTTTTTTTTTTTTTTTCAGGAATTCTTCAAGGTGTGTTTTATGGGCTTGGTAATGGAGGAGGAACAGTTCTTAGTGGACATTTATACGAAGCAATAGGATCACAAAAGACATTCCAGTACTTTGCAATCAGCTCGCTTGTGGTATTGCTATTTTTGCTCCTTTCATTTCCATTATCGCAAGCATGTTGTAAACACAACCCAGAGGAATATGAATACAGTGCATTGCCAACGAGAGAAAATCAAAACACCGGAGACAATAAAGAAGAAGACATCGAATAACTAGAAATAATTTAATGACTCTTTGTTGATAAGTTTATGTACTAAAATTTAATAGCTGCAATAAATATTCACTGTTAATCTACCTCTGTGTTCTTTCAACCATGGATAAAATATATTAACTATTTCACGGATACAATGCGTGCACTCTAGGGACCAGTAAGCGGTATAGGAGTGGATCAGAAGATATATTGTCATATCCAGTGTATTCCGTCGAGTGTGAAAGTTGATGAACTGAAACATTGGCCAGAAACACGAACAAACTCGTTGAATATCAAGGCAGTTCCCAAACTGCTTCGATCTGACGCACGTTTGGAGTTGTAAGAATTTAAGTCTGGCTTCTCGTTCAAATTATTCTAATGCTATCCTATCATTCCAAGACTACACTTGAATAGGGACCAGTATAGGAGGGGATCAGAAGATATATTTTCATATCAATGTAGTCCGTCGAGTGTGAAAGTTGATGAACTGAAACATTGGCCAGGAACACGAACAAACTCGTTGAATATCAAGGCAGTTCCCAAACTGCTTCGATCTGACACACGTTTGGAGTTGTAAGAATTTAAAAGTCTGGCTTCTCGTTCAAATTATTCCAATGTTATCCGATCATTCCAAGACTACACTTGAAGATTTATATTTATACATAGACGACTCTCTGGAAGAGCATGCAGCATGAAGAGACTTTCGTGACCTTTCGTGTTTTTAAATAAAGTATTCATTCAATAGGGGATTACTATAAGGATTTGTGATAATGTAAGACTAAGTTTTGGATTCAAAGAATAGAAGACTTTACTCATTCAAAACACTCCAAATGATCGCTTTAAGAGTACTCTTAGACTGGGGATTACTACAGGGATTTGAGCAAATCATAAATACCATTAAGGAAAAGTTAAGGTAATCCCAACACTAGACTAATTTTTCACCCTTTTATTGTCCTCAGGAAAATAATGACAAAGGAGTATTCCCTAGAGCAAGTAATTCTTCCTTTAATGAGCAAGCGTCTTTTGTGGTCCTGGAAATTAGGTTGCTGCTAATTCAGCATAGTTTGGTTTCTATAAGAGTTTATAGAAAACAATGTAAAACCACTCCTTCAGACTTTGACAGCTGGCCGATCAAATTCTGCGCGCGTGTGCATGGTACTTTTTATGAAACTTTTTTTGTGAGATGAACAAAGCATAATGTGCGTAATGTAAGAAGCATAACATTGTTTTTTTGGGGATAAATTTAAAACTACGTATTCAAAACTGTAAAAATAACGTATTTGGGATTATTCCACAGATGAAATATAATTAGGGTGGTTTTTTTTACAGCATTCTTAATTTATCAAAATTTACGATTTTCGATCCACGAATACTGGGGACTGTTTCCCGAAAGACTCGAAATTACTCGATAAAGAGGTTTGCGTGTGCTTCCCGAAGCGCGCGTTATTTTCAATTCTATTGTTTCACCGGTAAGTGTACGGGTGCTCGCACATTTGCGTAACATTTCGCGTACAATAACGGGCCAGTAAAGTCGGGTCTTTCGAGAAACGGGCGTTTAGTCATAAATGAATTAGATTTTCACAGCGTAAATCAGTAAGGGTTTTTGAATTTTGTTTTGGTAGTACTTCTAGGTTGGTAGTATCCACTTAAGAGTTCGTCAGTGTCTTTAGTTTCCACCGTTGGTAGGTACGTGTATTTCGTTTGTGGATGTTCATTAGGAATACTGTTTGTCCACTTCCACTGGGCGGTACTGAACAATAAGCACATTAGGAACGTTAAGCCTCCAATGAGTCGAAAAGTTGGAACCACACCAACATGGTGGATAAGGTACCCTCCAGATATAGTACCAGTACCAGTGCCAAGACCCCAGTAAACCCCTTGAACGATGCCTAGAAAAATTGATTATCAGACATGCAGATTTAGTACTATGCAGTCTTTTAATTTTATCTTAACTTATATATCTAAGGAGGCAGCATGATCGAGTGGTCAGAGCGTCGGTCTCGCAATCCGGTGGTACCGAGTTCGAATCCCCGCTCTGGCCACTGAGGCTGAATTTGTTTCGATTCCAAAGTTCAGATTCAGTTTCCCGACCATGCTTGTAATATAGCTAACTGGTTCGCCTCCTTGCCAGTTGGGATCCTTAAACACTTTATGTTATAAATTATTTCTTCGTTTCAGTTTACTACATTGTAAAGCGCATTGAGGCGTTGCGGAATGCGCTATATAAATACCGAATTATTATTATTATTATATTAAGTAAAAATGTCATGACTGATAAATCATTGATGGTATGAATAGAAATTCGTGTGGTTCTGTAATGAATCGTAGCGGCCAACGATCACATGATCATAGTATAGCTACGTTTGCTACATTTGACAAGCCAAAACGTTTTATCGAGACTGAGTGCTTCCGAATAAATGCTGATTGAAAAAACTTGTGTACATGGTTTAGTTTAATGTTATACAATGTATCCTGGAAAAACATTGTAAACCATTGCCGTAATTTTTAAAACGTTAACCTCCGGCTGAAACCGAGAGGCTTGTGATATGGATTTGTTTAGTTACTTTAATTGGGAAGAACGATGCGTCCTCCATGATTGATGAAGCTACTGTATATACTGTTGGCGGGATCGGTCTATAGACCATATTCGCTTGCCTCTTCAGTTTTTCCATCACATCCTCTTGGGAATAAGTTTCTTTGTTCGAGGTTAGAATTCAACAAAGAAAGATATCTTCCAAGAGGATTGGATTGGGAGAGCATTGGCGCAAGTGATTGTCTTTGTCAGGAATTCTTACATACCTTGTAGAGTTGTTACAGACTCGGAAGGCACAGCCCCAGCTAGGTAAGATGTCAACGATGACCATGCCAGGGCATATGTTATCCCATCTAAGACTTCAACAGGAATGATCCACCAGGGATTGTCTAGCACCGAATAGGTCAAAAGTATAACAGTATATGAAATCATTGCCATAATCATCACATGGACCTGACCAATGTATTTGATGATAAAACCGGCAAAATAGAAGGTCACAGTGTCTGCTAAGCATCTTGAAATCACGGCCAAGCCCATAAGAGCCTTGCTAGCACCTAAGTCTTCTAAGAACCATGTTAAAAAGTTATGAGACATGCTGAAATCTATACCCATTACCCAAGCAGCGACAAGGCAGGAACCATAGTGCATGTTTGACAAAGAGGAGAATACTTCTCCGCTGCTGGATTGAGTATCACTGTAATGGAACTCAAAGGAAGTCGTAACGAGAAGTGTAAAAAACATCATGATACTAAAAGCACAGAAACATATCATGTAATCAGTGTATTGATCCCCACAGACGACGTGCCTGGAATGTTCGAGAAGAATTCCAACAATAAACGAGCAAACGCCGAAACCTATCGATCCAAATAGGCGCTGCTTTCCATAAAATTGTCGGTTTTCTCCGAGTACTTCAAGAAGAGAAGCATCAGCCAAAGTAGCTGAGGGTGCTTCTAAGAATTCTCCAACAACTACAAGAACTAAAAGTACTGTAAAAATTCTTGTCATTTCGTTCTTATTTGTTTTCATTAGATTTCTCAACGTTGTGTGGACTTGACTTACAATTCCAGTTATCGTCGAAGGTGGCGTTTGTTTCTCGGAATTTGAAGACTCATCCTTACTCGAAAAGTCATGCTCTTGTCCATTTATTTGATCTTCATTTGGCCTCTTATCAACTTGTCCCTGATTCACATTTGTGATGTTCTGAAGCTGAATAGTTGCATTTGTAATTGGCATATTAACATTAGTGACATTTGAAATGACATTACTAGATAAAGATTCGTTTGAGCTTTTCCGTGCAATACCCGAACCTCCTTCTGATCCTGACGTATTTGTATTCTCCTTCGTTTTGCCTTCTATTGGATCCAATGGCCAACTTTTCGTGGCGTTGCTGAAGGCCAGAACATGATGCGGTAGGACATTGTGATGGATGACACCTTTATTGGTTTGTTTTGGATCTTCCTGGTGAAGATTGTCAGGAGTGTTTAAGCCATTTTTGGGGCTGTTAATCATGTGAGCCATGGCAAAGTTCGACAAATCATGCTCATTGCCTAGCAGCATGGATGATCCTTCTGTAGACTCTTCCAAATTCCTAGAAGAGTTATACCTTTGATTTGATTTCATGAAATCATTGATGGCATTAGAAAGTTGTGGAATTGTTTTGGGAGTTGCAGTGTGTGTTACATGCACCTCCCCTTCCTTTTTCTTTGCAAACATGGAAAACGTATGGTGTAGGAGGACTTCACTTGAGTTGTTAGCAATATGAGTAAGAAAGTTTATACTTTTTGTAAGTTGTTTTTGAAGTTTTTCAGCAGCTTCTTTAACAGGCTTTGGGATGCTGACATTTCCAGATCTAGATGCTTGTTCTTGATCTTCCCCCGACATGATCTCTTGATCTCCGCTGCCGCCCTCATTGTTTTCTTCAAAAGCCTTTTGATTCTCAATATTGCTATGGTTTAGAAAATTTGTGGCATCTTCTTTTGAGAACTCAATGACACCAGGTTTCATCCTGGCTTTTCTTGTAGTCAATGAAGTCTTACTAGATTCTATCCCTGAGCGCTTTTTCTTTATTACTTCTTCGCCAGCTTTAAGGGTACCCGTAACTGCACCACGATCACCCGCAAAGTTACTTGTTTTCAAATTCAAATCATTAACATTTCTTGAATTTGTAAGAGTCTCCGTCAGTTTTATAGGATAATTGTGGTTCTTGAAGCTTGATAAGCGCCGAGGCAAAGATGGTTGCTTTTCAGTCTTCCAAAAGCTGTTGATACTTTTCATTTTTGTATCATAACCTTCTGGTTTCCTATTCATTTGTTGAACACCTTTCGACTTCTGGAGGAAAGTTTTGATATTATCTCGTCTTTGGGTTTTTCCAGTGCTTTGGAAAATTGACAGTTTAATATTTTTATCTGGCGAAAAACTAGAACCATGTGAAGACTGAACAGAATGTGAAGTTCTCTTTGCTATTGAAGACTGTGATTGATGAACTTGCAAATTATAATTAACCCTTTCTGTATTTGTGTGTGTTTGTTGAGTCGTTATAATTTGGTTTTTATTTTTTATTTTAAAAGAAGTTAGATTAACTGGAAGATAAATCGATTTTGGAGATGGTTTCACATGTCTGTTATTGCTGGTCAGCGTTCGCACAGAGCGTTTGAAAAATCCAGTCTTAATTTTCGTGTAGTTGACAAATTGCAGGATTGTATGATTCTCAACACGCATCTCGCATATCTCTCTAGTAGGTTCAACAAAAGCCAGAGCCAGTGTCATAATGAGCCATGCTAATATCGACATAACTAGAATAGGTTTTCGCTTTTTGTATCTATCCGCCATTATTGCCCAAAATGGCGCGCTTGCAAATTGCACAATGGGCCTCAAACCAATTAACAGTCCAACGTGGTGTGCAGATAGTCCTATCTGCCTAAAATATACTGGCAAATAAGGCAGTAGTGATCCAAAGCCACTAAGGAAGAAAAAGTAGAATGCTTTGAAGCGAAGAAGTTCTCGATTGATCGCTGGAAAAGGAGAGCGTGCCATCGCTACAGAAGTGTTTACTGTCTCACTGCAAAATTAATTCTTTGTCTATCGTTAACTTATTTCATGCCGGGACAATTCCACTTTAGTTCTTGGCAAATCTCGAATTTTGATGCTGAATCATTTCCTTCTTGCCACACAAAACAAATCCAAGTTCTTGCTATGTCGATGGTCATGGGGTCATGTTGTCACCTATTTTCCACAGTGCAACAACTGGTGACCATTCAATAAATCATAACAGAGAACCATTGACGCACATCCAAAAACACCAAAAAGACATTCTTGGGATTCTTTCTTCTCATTGGCTACTTTCGACTCACACGTGACATAGTGGTGTTTTTTGGTTGGTTAGTTAAAGCAACCCTAAAGCCTCCATGCTAAATCGAGGTGGTGATATGACAGTCAAGATAGTGTTTTTGATTATTATTAGATTAACGTCATCAACAGGTTTTGCCACAGACTTACAGCTCGTAATTATGGTCGGGTGAACAATGTGTTCTGCCATTTGCGCGCCGTCTGAAATTTTCTTACTGAAGAAGATTGATTGATGGGAAACTATAGTAGGAGTGTTTGGCCACTCAAAATTCGTCAATGTAATAAAACTTTGTATCTTTCTTTTTTCGTTGGTTCGATCATTCTTTCTTCTTCGTTCCTATTTTGGAAGAGGAGGTGGGAAAGGGGGGAAAGAAAGCTGCAGGCACCCCTACGTCGATCGTGTATGCTTTTTAATAATACCCCAAAACTCATTCTAGTTTTCCACTAATTAAACATTTCAGATTTTGAAAATCACAAATCCGAACATTATGTAAATATTTATTATAGTTCCTTGGTCTATTTTCCCAACGCACGCACGTTCGCTTATCATAACAATTCCCTTATGGTTGGTTTGCGCTCCTGCTGCTCCTATATCAATCTCTGATATGGACTAAGAGAAACCCGACAATTTCGCGCTGCCAAAATATCATAAGTGCAAGCTTAATGTGTCTGGAAAGTAAATATCATAACATGATATGCAAGCCTGTTCAATGCAGAATTTGTTTACCATTAAAAAGATTTGGCATTAAGTTAACACAATTAAGATAATTACTATCAAAAATATCTTTTTAAACCTGTTAAATTAAAGAAACATTATTTCTATCAAGTTTGGTTCCCCTAATTTTCCTCATGTAGGATGAATTCTGATATAGTCGTAACTTGAGTTCTCCATGTCCATTTCGAAGAATCTGTATCCCATAGCCTATGGCTAGCTATTGTTCAGTTAACCTTAAAACCACCATTTTTAATTTTTTCTAGGCATTCAAGTAGGAAAAAAATTGTAGGCCTTTAGATTTTTGTTTCAAAATTATTGTGATTTTCATTAGAAACTAATGTGGAAGAGTCATTTTGGTGATACAAATAGTTTTAGATATATATTACAAGTTTTCTATTTTCTTGAATGTTCTAATAGAAATCTTTGTAATTGGTCGTAATCAACTGACTCATCAGACCGGTACATCTACTAGGGTGTGTTTACATCTACTAGGGATGTGTTTACATAGGTGGTTCCGTCCCGGTCTAAGTTCGTCACGGGAAGAATTCCAGCTCGGACGAAGAGAACTTCATATGTCGTCCCGGATAAAAAAAAGTGTTAAAGAAAAATGTGAAGGTAGACGTCTCACCCGAAAATCGTGTAAAACTCGTTTCGTGACGAACTCAGCCCTAAAAATCGCCCATGTGAACGAACACTTAGTTATTAGAATTTTCACACAGTAATGAATTGTTTCACTATTTATTCATAAGAATATTTATTCATAAGAATCCTCTTATTATATCCTCTTATTTCTTGGACCTTTTAAGTTGTCATCCACTGCTGCTTATTTTACAACAAGGGAAGCCAAAGAACACGTGAAATGAGAGCTGTTCCACTTGAACTACTTGCATAGTTACCACCCAACAAAAATATAAGAGCGCATCTTTGGACCCTCATTATTACCACCCCAAACCATCCCACCGCATCTCCCACACACCCCACGCACCGGCCCACACCTCGTAATCACGCACCTTAGGGGGTGTTTACATGGCACTAGGATCATCCTATATCAGGCGAATCATCCTACCTGCTTTACATTTACTGCATTCTGTTTACATTGAAAATCTGTGTCCTCACTTCGGGTACTAGGATCATCCTACTAAACAGAATGCAGTAAATGTATAGCAGGTAGGATGATTCGTCTGATTATATGATCCTAGTGCTAGGATGATCCTAGTCAGTGTCATGTAAACACCCCCTAAGTCATGTCTTTGGCTATTGTCATTGACTACGTTCATGATACTAAGGTGAGATTATATTTTGTAACGACGAACATTATTTAAGGTAATTCCTCTGTAATAGATCCTATCGATAGAAATCGCTTAAAATTTGATATTTTGTAGGTTTTGAGTTACTTATCTCGTAACTACCAAAAAAAGAGGGGGTCACGGTACTTGTTTAGGAAATATTTGGCTTGATAGACAAGGGTATTTTAGCGATTTCGTGCGAACGTTCGATGTTTTCCAGCTAATTCGTTGATATGTCTATCTGGTCTCAGAAAAAGACTCCAAAACTCAGAGTTAGCAGTATTTTAGTAGAAACAGGTAAAATAGTAAAATATCTCGCAAGAAAGCTTATTTTAACTTCGATAACGCATTTCATTGGAACATTTTTTGCATCATTTAGAGAGCAACATACCCCCGAAATGTTCGATTTTTGGCATTCTAGGGCTCAAGTATACACAAAAAAGCGTCAAATTTTCCATGTTCCTATCGATAGATTTTCTTAATTTTCAAATATGTTGTGTAAATCATTGCGTGAATGCAAGTTTTGAAATAAGGAATGGGGGTCACGGTGCTCTTTTGCGAGATATTTTGTAAAACATCATCATAATAGAGCTAAAAAACGGCACTTTTAGAGAAGGGAATGGGGCGAGTTTCGCAAAACTTGCTTTTTATCGCACCAAAGATTAGAAAAATGTCCAAAATCGAGTTTTGTATCCTTTTTGATTATACCTTGAAAGAAAATGCTCGTAAAGTCGCGATTTATGCTTTTTGAACCATGCGCAGTAGGCGTGCGCAGTGCAAAACAGAGGAATTACCTTAACAGACAAATTCCATTTCCTGTGCATCTGTTTTCTAATAGATGCACACAGATGACGTCCAAATATGGTGCCGGTAGTTGTGGTGGTGTGGGGATGGGTGTGGGTGTGCGTGTGGGGAGATCCTAATATGTTGCTAATGAGGATGTGGATTTGCAAATTTGGGAGTACAGTTAATGAATTTTCCGATAGCAAAAAGGCTCAAAAATATACCTTTCTTATCTAAAATTCGTAAAATAGGTTGTTTTTCCGTTTTGGAGCTGATTTTGGGGGTATCTCCGGTCTCCCATCTCACTCACGGCGCCGCAAATACCCAACCATTTTACAAATCTGACCAAGTGACTCCCTTCCCCCTATAAGAACAAAAATGTATATGCCACAAGACGAAGTCGAGCGGCGTGACTGTTGTGCTCACCACAGTTTGACTGCACCTATTAGCCAAGAGTACAGACCAATAGGAAAATGGAATTCAGTTTTAGTATAGTTTTATGTTTTTTAGGTCAGTTCGCCGTGATATCATGCAATCTATTTGTTTTATATAATATTCATCGAAACATTGCAACCAATCAGAGCGCGCGTAAGATTCAGCGATCGACGTCAACTATGCGTGTGTACTGTAATCACACACGGTTCTCGACCAATCTGAACGCGCGTAATATACCAATTATTGTATAAAGGGTTTTTATCGCATGCTTTCTTTGTGATTGTCCTCTATGATATATTTCGCTTTTCTTGTATCTTTCTTTGCTCCTTCCTTTTTCTTATCACCTTTCTCATGTGTCTGCTGTCGATTTGGGTGTCATTTCATTCCTGGGGTCAGGCCCATGCCTTAATGGTGGAACTACTTCACACTTGATCTGACCTTCGCACAAACCTTCAATTTTACTAACCATTGCAGTGTAATAATTGCGTTCTGTGAAGTGAAGGTTTCTTAGTCCAATAGTAAAGATTACAGCGACGCAGAAGGCTAGAATTGTAAACAGACGAAGAGATGTGCTTGGACCAATTAGTGAAATGAGGCTTGTACCCACTAGAAGACGAAGGCCCTTTCCAATCCCCCAGTAAGCACCTTGGAAGCATCCTGAAAAAGGAACAGCTGAGGTCATTAAATCAGTATATAGTCATTCCCTTTCTCCAAACATTAACTTCGCTTCAAAGTCATGGGTAAAGAAATGCAATCTCATAAGGGAATGTCAGCATAATCAACCCAATATTTCACTAGCAACGCCTTTGAATACCCGGACACACAATATACAACTTTTTCTTGCAACGTTGCGCGCAAAATAAAAATTGCACCGTTTTTCTAGCCCAGCAGCGCACAACATTTGTAGAAGCATAATCGATCATGCAGTTTCTAGTTCTTTAATTCTGCCTTATGGAAACAAATTTCGTCGTGTAGCAGAAAATAGATGGGATATAGCTGCAGCTATTGCGTTTCAGACTTGATCTTGTTATTAAAATTGGCCTTTTTTAGACGAAGAGCTTGGCTCAAGCCAATAGCGCACAACCTTGCATCAAGTGTACGATTAAAGAGCGTTATGGGAGGTGAATAAAAGCCAATAATAACACGTTAGTATAGTCAAATACATGATTTTTTATCTATCAGTACAATCTTGCAGGATTGCATGACAATTTTTGCTCTAACCAGATGTTTCCCGCAGCTCCTGAAATTTGTTCTTGGCGCCATTTGATAGAATTTAGAATCTCATAGAGCAGTTTTATTATGAGTGTAAAAGGGACCGTGCTGCGCGATGATCGTGCCGTGACCGGTAGTCTATAAAACACCTATAAAATTCCTTCCATGGTCATACTGTGCCGTGACCGTGACGTTTCAAAGTCACACAAAAACTGCTCTAATTTGCATATAATATTCCAGGAGCCAATACTGTGACAATCATTGCGCAACAAACCACTAACCTTGAACGGTAGCTGTACAGTCATCAGGGGCAGAACCAATGAGATACGTAGCACAGGCAACCCATGATATCCCGTATATACACCCATCTATGATCCCAAGAGGAATAACATGCCAGGGACTGGTAATGAATGAGCTTGCGAAAAGATTGAGCGCCGTCAACACAGGTATCCCAAACAAGACATTAATAATTCCCGCTCTGTTGAGGATCATACTGCTAAAGAACAACGCTAATGGTTCCCCAATGGAACGGAAGAAGTTGATTGTTACGGAGGTCATGTAGGCAATCTTTTGGTTCATTACGATGGAGTTGTAATAGTTCTCAAGCACAGAGTGAGCGAATCCCATAAAACATACGTTCATAAGAAGAGTTCCAAAGTGCTTTGTGTAGAATATGGTTTTTAGTCGGTGGAAAGGCCTCGTACCACTGCAAGTCGACACGGGTTTCATAGTTGGTAACTTTACTGTACCTATTAGTGTGACGATTGTGAGCAGAGCAAAAAAGCAAAAGCAGATGACAAAATCTGCGTATATGTCACCACAAACCGGACGCAAAGAGTTCTGAAGTAATGCATTGATGATAAAGAAAAACGTAAGGTACCCCAAGGATCCAAATACTCTCTGATGCCCATAAGAAAAGTTCTGTTCGTTTTGCTTACTCAATAAAACAGCATCAATAAGGACTATGAGAGGACAGGCAAATATCTCAACGACCGTCACCATAAATAAACCATTCACAAAGATATGATTCAGCCGATCTTGATTTTGTCGAAGGACATTTCGTTGCTCGATTTTGAGGCCTGGTTTTTGTGTGGGTAAAGGTTCTGGAAATACTATTCCAGGTTTGTCCATCACAGGATCATTTGCATGATCTGCTCTTTGTAATGGTCCCTGACCACTCCCTGAGAATGCCATTGGATCTTCGCTGTCGTGGTCGCTAATGGGCCCTGATCCAGATGACAGCCCTTTGTCCATATTTTCATTTTTTATCTCTATTTTCGATTCAGTTGTTAGCGGGGTTTCTATGATATCAATAACTGATCGCCTGCGACGGAAGAAACCAGTTTTTAAGGTTGTAGAATTTATTACTGAGATCTTTGACTCATTGACTGTCACAATCTGGCAGACCTGTTCTGTTGGTTCAAGAAAAGCAATAGAAATTGTCCCAATTAACCATATTAGCAAGGAAAACTGAACTAACATCTTTTTGGACACATATCGGTCCCCGAGAATTCCCCAAAATGGACTGAATACAAGCTGAACAGCTGGACGAACGGCAGACAGCACAAGAAGTTGTCCATTAGAAAGTCCAATTTGATGGAAATAGCGAACTAAGAATGGGAACGTTGTCCCTGCAGCACTGTAAAGTAGAAAATAGAAATATTTAAAGACTATTAAGTTCTTGTTTATCCTGGCGACGATTCCATTTCGTTGTAAAACGAGTTTACTGTCCGACGTGTTTGTCTGGTTGGGTGGCTTTTGACAGTGATAATCAAAGTCCACATTGCCTTCTCTTTTGTCCTTTTGTTTGTGCTCCATCATTTTTCCAAATTTCCAAAATCTTTTCACTTCCTTTTGTGGTAAGACTAATGAACTCTTTTCTTAATCTTCTTTGAAGTTTGTTTGATCTGAGTCAGTAGGCGTCAGAAACACTGAAATTACATCAGGCCATATTCTCAGTTGATATAATTTAATTCTTTTAAAACAGGCTGTCGAATCTGATCCGGGAACTTTCAGAAGACGACGGGTGGCCAAATCAATCACCGGTTGCCTATTTCCAGCTCCCTTGAAATAGAACTAAAATAAATTTAGCATATAAGCTTATAGGATGTCTTTGATAACTGTGATCTAGTATAAAACGGTAAAAACTGAAATCAACAGTTTTTAAATGTAGTAATTTTCTAATAGCAACTGCACCAATTTATTGATGCAGTTCTCGAGGTGCTAAAAGTAATATTTGACAGGCTTTTTGATTTGACAATGTTTCTTTCAGGACAACCAAACAAAACTATTTTGAATCTAACGGTCTCTCATCCCTAGCCACTCGAATAGTACTGTTGTAGTACTGTTAAATGCAATAAAAACACAAATTACAAGTACTTTAACACGTAATTAACTTCAACACTATACTAGACGTGGCTTAAGTCATGATGCCCATATATACGTGTCTAAGGTCATTTTTCAGAAGTCAAATCAATATATTAAAATATTCTAAACTCATTATTTATATTTTTTGATGTAAACATCTTTCCCTAACAAATCAATAGATGTCTTAATCTAAAACAAATCCTTAAGTTGAACAAAGGCAGTTTTTAATAGCGGTTTGTAATAGCGATAAAACTACATGTTTGCAGTGCATTGTGGTACTTTATAAACAGGAGTCACAATCTTACAGGTAGTGCAGGTTGGTTAGTGCCCAAACAAAGACGAGACCAGTTTGTCGGCGAATTGTTACGATTCAAAATTCGTAACATCAAACAAATGCTTAGACAAGGGAAACAATTTTAACTGAATACTTCCAACTTTAGCCAAAATGGGCGAACTTGACATTGGAAAAGAAGAAACCTTGATAAAAGAGGACGAGGATGAGAAACAGACTTTTAAAGAAAGGTTAATAAGTGAATTCAGAATCGATACTTCTACTATCCCTTATAAAGCCTTTTACTTTTTATTTTTTGGCGGTTTTGGAGCATCGTTTCCGTACATGCCACTGTATTTCAGACAGCTTGGTCTAAATGCGAGTCTAGTTGGACTTCTGGCAGGAATAAGACCCCTAATACAGTTTGCCAGTGCGCCGTTTTGGTCAGTTCTGTCAGATAAATTCAGAGCGCGCAAAGCGGTTCTCCTTTTCTCTATACTGGCTTGGCTAGTTATGACCTTGGCTCTTTTGATCCCACAACCCAAACATACCGTCTGCGTCAAAGGAGGCATTGTGGTTCCAGCATCTGATGGCATAGTTATTGAAGATGACATTCCAGAGTCGGAGACCGAATTTTACCAGAAATATCACACCATAACCGCATTACCAGCAGAAAAAATGAAGTTTGTCGTCAAAAGCAGAACCAAAAGTTTCCACAAAGGCCGCCGGTCCGAGAACAACAGCACGAGGAAAGAGAAAGAGGAATTTCACTTAGTAAGAGACAAACACGAAGTCAACATAGTTTTTATCTGGTTGATGGTGCTCATAGTTGTTGGAGAGTTTCTGGAGGCTCCGACGTTTATTTTAGCTGACACTGCTCTGCTGCAGAAGCTACAAGAGAAACGAAAGCACTACGGCAAAACACGACTGTTTGGTTCTCTTGGATATGCTACAGCATCCTTTATAGTTGGAGCAGTGCTTGAGACGTCGCGTTACACATACTGTGGCCAATCGATGAATGACTACAATTATCTGTTCTACATCTTTGCCGTAGTTATGGGAATGACGTTCGTCTTTGGAGCAGTGCTGTTCGAGTTCAACTACGATGACCATGAAAATGGCACCAAACTAGACGAATGCGCAGTTTGGAAAGTTCTTCTGGAACCTAAATATGCCTTGTACATGATGATAGCTTGGTTTTTAGGCTTTAGTAATGGCTTAATTTTCAATTTTCTAAACTGGTATCTTGAAGATCTCGGAGCCACGAAACTTTTGATGGGATCAGCGACCTTTATGAGAGCCACTGGACTATGTATAGCATTTTTTCTTAATTCGTTTGTTACAGATCGGTTGGGACATGTTTGTGTGTCGTTGTTGTCAATCACTTCATATTTAGTTTTATTTACGTCATTAGCAACAATGCGAAACCCAATGTGGGCGTTTCCCTTTGAGTTGTTAGAAGGCCTCACATACGGGACATCTTGGTCAACATGTGTGACGTATATGGCGGAGGCCACGCCTATGAGTGGAGCTGCAACAATGCAAGGTAGGTTTGTAAATTATTCAGCTTGTAATTATTCCGTCATCAACAGATTACCATTACGCAGTGTTTTAAAAGCGAACGATAATTTTTGTTCTCTCAGGATTAAGGCGCATGTTACACAATGCAATGTTTTCTGTAGTTTGTCTCGCAATGGCGTTGCAAAACAAGTTGCAAAAACAATTGCAGGGGTATTACACGTTGCAACACCGAAAAACGTTGCTGAAATTGTCATCTGTGACAACTATTTTACGCAATGCAAGCTATGTTATTACACACTGCAGTGGTTCGTGCAACTTGTGCAACCATTGCAACGTAACAGCACATTTAATTGGTCCTAATAAGTTGCGCAAGCTCACTTCTCGCTGGATGGTTAGCTACTTGCAAGGAATCAGCTAGTCCATATAACTACTTTATGAGAACAATGTCTACATCACACTAAAAATAATCATATCCACTCTATTTTCCGAATGTTCTTACAGGAATTCTTCAAGGCGTATATTGGGGGCTTGGAGGTGGCCTTGGTGCTATACTAGGAGGTGTATTTATAGACGAGTACGGAGCGGTACCGTCCTTCTTCTTCGGAGCATTTCTTTCTCTACTTCTACTCATCATATTTGCAGTCGTTCACGTCTGCATTTCAAAGAATGATAAACATTCACAAGGATGGGAACTCGTGGAGATGAAGAATTCTTAGTAGAGACAACTAGTGGAGATGAAAACTTCGAATAGCTGTTATTACAGATGAGCCCGCAATGAGATAATCTTTTGTTTTATGAATCATTCAAGCGAGGCTATGGGGTCAATATACAATGCATGTATCTGTATTAAGAGCTATTCCTAGTGATTATAACTAGTGGATATTAAGAATTCCTAGTGAATATAACTAGTGGAGATATAATTCAAATTCCTAGTGAATATACCGTAAGATTGCTATTTTTAGCGACTATTAAATTTAGCGATTTCTCTAGGGGCTACCTTCGGGGTGAGGGGAGGGGGAATAACGATTTTTGAGACTTTTGACCAAGAATACTAATTTTAGCGATAACAAAATGTAGCGATTTTCAGGAACTCGCTGAATTATGTTGTCGCTAAAAATAGAAGCCCTTAAGGTACTACAGACAAACCTCCCGTAACTGACCACCCAAAATGTCAAGTTAAGGTGGTCGTTTAAGAGAGGTGGTTGCCTACGAGAGTTATCACCATAGGAGCCTTAAATTTTAAGCGGTAATAGAAATAGATATAACTAAAGATAATTTACTATCTGCTCAATTCTTCATGTAAGAGCAATGCACATTGCACCATGATAAGAGATTTTCCTCAGATTTGCATAGGGTAAATAATGTGTTGACTTTAGTTATCGACTACGACGGCGCCATATAAACCATGCATTTTTAGTGCAGTGAGAGAGGGGATTGTGTGTCAAGTGATGTGTCAAAGGTTTTGGGTCCAAGCTATTGGGCAAGTTTTTGTACATTTCTTGTACGTTTGGCCCTATAGCCTCAAATTGACACCTTTGTCCAAAGTAATTAATTGGAGTATATCAGCGATATCAGCTATTCGAGTGCAAAAATAGCTAGAACCCGGTCTGATTGTGTTGATCGTCTCTCGCCATGGTATAGTTTGGCGCAGTATAAATCATACTCTGGATTTCAACCAATATTTTGAGAAATACGTGAAGCGAGTAAAACAAATAAGTTGCTATGACCCAACAGTGCAAATTGAAATGTTTTGAATGTGAAATACAGGGTATAAGTTAGTTCCTTGCTTGTGTTTTGATTTAGGATTGATGGCTTTTCAAACTGTGCTAACAAGCTGCAGCAATACTAAATTCACGCAGACTCAGAGCTATCCCTCTCCCGAGAACTTTTTGAATTTTAAGTGAAAATAAGTTATTTGAACGATTCTAAATTTTCATGCGTCCAATTTAATATTAAATTGATATATTTTTGATTAAAAAATAAAAATATTTTTGATCTTCAGAAGTGCTCTTTTACAGTAAATGATTTTAGTAAATATAATAGTTATTGTAAGTATTGAAATTTGTAAATATACGGTCTATTTTAATTGATATGTTGTTGCAATTTTTTAATTTTGATTCTAAGTTGTGCATGAACAATAATAAAACATCAATGCTGTATATATACTGAGTATAAGCTGTATTGTAAAAACAAGATGATATGTTGACAAAGTGCAGTCCGTCATTCTCTGCGCAAGCCGCCTGATAGAAATGTAGTGGAACGTTGGAAATTGAGAGATAAAATACCTATACTTGAATGAAGTTTTGCGCGTGGACAACACAGAACGCATGTACATAAGAGGTTGGAGCGCCTTTAAATGAGAAACAAATAAAAAAAAAATATTAATTGATAGTTACCACCCACTACTACCACTACATTCAATATGCTATGCATGAAGAGAGAGGAAAAATCGGAGAATCCGATGAAAATCCCCGTGGCAAGGGAAGGAATATTAAACCAAACAGATTACAGTTCACGTGTGGGCCCAGGAGCGCGTGGTCCTAGTATATAGCTGTCTTAGGAATATTCATTAAAGCATTAAAGCAAAGGCTCGAGCTTAGAATCCAACCAGATTTAAAGAGTTAGGTGAGCGGTGAACTATACTATACGCCACCTTTGCCACCCATAAAAGTAAAGTTAAAATTTGAACGTAGAAGTGGATCCAAATGAAAATGACATTATAATCCTTCCAGAGCTTTTTTGTGGTTGTTGTTGTTGTTGTACGTTGTTTATAAAGTTGACGTCGTGTTTTGTTGTTGTTGTTGTTCGTTCACTTTTTCTTTTTCCTCTTTGCTGTTTTGTTTTGCTTTTTTGAAAAAATAATCGATTACACATAATTAGGAAAATCGAGAAAAGAGAAGAGAAGAGAAGAGAAGAGAAGAGAAGAGAAGAGAAGAGAAGAGAAGAGAAGAGAAGAGAAGAGAAGAGAAGAGAAGAGAAGAGAAGAGAAGAGAAGAGAAGAGAAGAGAAGAGAAGAGAAGAGAAGAGAAGAGAAGAGAAGAGAAGAGAAGAGAAGAGAAGAGAAGAGAAGAGAAGAGAAGAGAAGAGAAGAGAAGAGAAGAGAAGAGAAGAAAAGAAAAGAACAGAAAAGAAAAGAAAAGATCACCACATTCGTTCCAGTCTTCCTCAGTTTTGACAATAGGCGTGGTTTCTCTGCAATTCAAGATGGCTGCGATGGCACCGAGACGAAATAAAATATGATTGAATTAGCCAAAAAATATTCAAGGATAACGTCCATCAATGGCTCTAAGAAATAGATTTCGCTCTTTTCTTGGCCTCGACGTAAGTATAATCACACCAAACGCTCAAATTGATTGTTATTCTGTATAAACCTAGGTATGTTTGATAGCAATACTTGCTATGCTAGTTGTGCATCATTGATTTCAGCGTATTTATTTTCTGCTTTTTTTCCTGAATAGCGATCTTCCAGGGATTTTACGGACATAGAGCTATCTGAGGGAACATCAGAGAGCATTTTTAAGGTTAGTGTCGATTGTTGTCGCTTTCGTAAGTTGAATCGAATACATTTGTTCATGATTGTGGAATATTTTTTGATACCGATTGTTTTCTAATTTGGTACAGTTATCTACATTGTTCTTGGTAAATTGTATGACAATTGATGTTCATTTTATCAAAAGTCGTTATTCACTTCAGCTAGAGAGTTGGGAAGGTTATTTAATGATGGGATATCCCCGGATGTTCTTAAACTATTCATGAGTGAGATATTAGATAGCACAATTAAGACTTTTTTATATAATTTTTTGTGTATTAAATATATAGTGCTATTATAAAATATTTGAGATGTAATGCACACGTTGATTGGCTGGCTGCCATGTTTATATCAGAGGACGGAGACATGGCTCGTTCAAAAAACGTCAAAAAGATTTTATAAAAGCAATATAAAACGATTGCTTATGTCTCTGTACTGTGATATAAATACTCTGGAAGATGTAGAGCACTCGAAAAGCAAGAGAAACACTCGGCTATGCCTCATGTTCCTAAGCTTGCTTTTCTCATGCTCTACATCTTCCATCATGTTTATATCACAGTACAGAGACATAAACGCACGTTTTATATTCCTTAAAATAATATATTCCACTATTAATGTATAATTTGTTTAATGTTAACATAATAGGAGGATGGGTCACGTGAATTTGATGATGATCCAAGAACTGACGATGAGGTACATGTAAAGCTTGATATGTACTTATTGTACTGAGTTAGGTTGGGTCAGATGGGAAAATATTTGGCTTGGGGTCATACCAGACTGATCACAGCAAGGTCCATACAAATGACCAAGATCGAGCCAAATGTTTTGCCATTTGGTCCAATCAAACTCAGTCAATAAGCATTTTATCACATGACCCTTTTTTGTTTAAAAAATTATAAGAAAGTGAAAAAAAAAATTATAGTGTACAGAAATGAGCAGGTTTTTCTGGCCTGCTTGTTGCAAAGCTGTCCGGCCCAGATCACAATATCCTTTCTTAAAGTTTTATTAAGATCATATAAGGAGGGGTCTATGGGTCACATGATAAGGTTATTCATCCCACACCATAGAAAATACAGCCAATCAGAAAGCAGTAAAGCCATTGTATATTTGGTGGTATTCAACTCTCTCTTCCCATGAGACATTGTGATAATTGGCTGTATTTTCTATGCATGGCGTGGGATAAAATAGTTATAAAATGGTTTCTTGTGGCATACTGTGGATATCCAACTCGTCACTATATTTTCTTATACATACATGTACACATTCGCCTAAAGGCTCATGCGTATACTAGAAAATACAAGTGACTCCTGGGATATTTCACGGTATTCCACTTAAAACCATTGTTTAACTAGGATATATTTTGCCATTTACCTTTAAAGATAATGAGTTAAAAAATATTCTTTTATGGTAGGTCTTGGAAACTATAGAAGAAGTGTATTTCTCAGATGCTTCATCTTTTGATCCCAGTGAATATGAATTAAAGGTAAAAACAGTTTTTACAAAATGTCAAACCTTAAAAAGACACCTTACATATGATGCCATAACCTAAATATATACTAAATCTCATTTTAAGCTGTCCTCTGGGTGACAATTAGACAGTGGATTAGCTAAAAAAGTATAGTTCAATGAATAGTGCTGACTCAAATAAAATTGGATCATCTTGATTCAAACTTCTTTCATTTGCTGTTCTGGTCCTAGCATGTGTTGAGGTAAATACATACATGTATAGCTAGCCTACAAATAATTATATTTTTCAGAAAACAACAGAAAAAGAACTTGTCCTGGAAGATGTTGAGGAGTATAGAAATACTTTACGACAACAACTGCAGTCTGTAAGCACTTCAGTTGACCTAAATATTGGTGACCCATGTGTTTTGTTTTTGTTTTGTTTTGGTTTTTGTTTTTGTTTTGTTTTGTTTTGTTTTGTTTTCTGATGGCTGTTTACTCTGTTCAAGGTTTCCAAGAAGCTTTACACAAAAGTTTTAGAAAACCACAGTGCCTATGTACAGGTATGAGTTTTCTTACAACACAGTTTTTTACAATGTACATTTGACTAATAGAAGTCAATTGTATCCTCTTCCTAATTTTTGTTGATTTTATCTTAGGAGCTACAAAGAGTTATGGAGTTGCAAGAGGCCCTCCAAAATGCATCATCTATTTGTGAGAGGGGCCGTAGGTAACCACAGAACTTTAATTTGCATTACTATTGAAAGTTACTCAAAATAACTTGATACCATAGCCAAAGTAAGCATAATATGGTATGTAAACTTTTAATTGTAGACATCTAGACAAAGCAAGAAGGGGAGTTTCCGTTGGTGGGCTGGGCATCTTGGCAAAACACAGGAAGAAACAACACCTTATCAGCCTACTGGATTCTTTGAGAACTATTAAAACATTGGTACAGTAAAAAGAGAGATAGGGATATGTCACTCTACTTTCATTGATAACCACTACTGGCTGATGGGCACCTTCCTGACACCTTACAAACCCCTTCCTGACACCTTACAAACCCTTACCAACTAATTTTTGACACCTAACTGACTACTTACCACCACTTTACCAACCACTTACTCACACCTTAGGAACCACTTACTGATACCTTACAAACCACTTACTAATAACTGTAGCTCATCATCTACTAACTGACACCTCACATATAGCTTTTTCAAAAAAAGGTTGACGGGGCGAATGGTGATCGGTGATTGGTGATTGCACGACTGAAAGGAACTGTGGTCATGCTATTAGACTGCTATCCGGCAGGGAGATGTGAATCGCCTATCGACTACTTTGTTCAATAAGGTCTTTACTGCATGGTACCGGCATTGCTTGGGTATTTAATCAATGAAAATGAAGCAATTCTTGTAACCCCAAGTTTCCTTTCGGTCGTGCAATCACCAATCGCCCATTACCATTCGCCATTCGCCCCGTCAACCTTTTATGAAATAGCTATATACTGTCCACTTACTGATACCTTACCAACCACTTACTGCCACCTTACCAACCACCTTACCAACCACTTACTCTCACCTAAGCAATCACTTGCAAATCAACTATCATTGGTACTTACATGTATTTTATTTGATTTTAGCAAAGGACTGATGTCAGGCTCAAGGAAATGCTAGAGGTGAGAACTGTTTTAAGGTGATTTACAGTCTGTGATTCTTGTCTAAGATGAACATACCTGTGGAGCCAGGGAGATGGGTTGTCCAATTGGCTTGAAGGGTCTCCACCATATCCACCTGACAGAGGTGATGGTCTACCAAAATAGTATGTACAGGGATCTACTGACTGGGATGTTTCCCTGAAAGCTCTTATAGGTGCTCACCTTACATAGCCTATGTATAGGCAACTGTATTGATAAATCATTAATTTACAAGCAATGTTTTTAAATTTGTTCTACAATGTAGGAAGAGGACTATCCAGGAGCAATCACTCTTTGTTTGGAATGCGAAAAAGCTGCCAGAGCATTCAAACATTATCAGTGTATAAGGTAAAAACAGAACTTACAAAATACAGTGTATATATGAAGTACATGTAGATCACATATATCGTAGCTCATGTAAATTTTCTTATAGCGGAGCTCCTACACGGGCCAAAGGCCCATGCTAGAGGAGCACCATACCCAAGAAAAAAATTGGTTACCCATCGGGTTGATTTTTCATGGACACACAGGGAGCCCAATGGCTGTACGTCCGTCCATCCATCCGTCCATCCGTACATACATCCATACACATACATACATTGCATACATACGTCCGTCTGTGTTTTTCCTTGCAGTTTTAGCTTGCAAAACTTCAAAATATCATTCTGGAAAACTCATAAAGATTTAACGATTTTCATGATCATTAATCTGTGCCAATCTTGACGAGTTAAGGGGAAAAAATACGGGACCAGTGTTGATTTAAAAACTGCTCGAAAGATGGAGGACACAGAAAACATTTTCAAAGCTGGATGACTTTTTAGCTGGATTCGTAGCTTCAAAAAACTTCTCATAATGATTGAGTCATTGAGGATTGGGTATTCTTCGTTTGGTGAAGATGTCTTTAGTAAAGCTGCTTAAAAATCTAGCCAAAGTTGGAAATCAAGAATCGAGCGTGAAACTAAGAACTATGCTTCGAAAGACAACAAGGAAAGCACTTCAAGGTAAAGACCCTGAGAGAAGAAAATCTGATGTCATAAAGTCTCATGTACCTATATTTGATCATTTATCTTTTATTTGGGACTGATGACTTTGAAAAAAATAAACGTTTATGCACGTTGAACTGTGGCCAAGTTTAGACAAACACTCAAGTAAATGCATATGTACAATGACATTTTGTTTTACGGTGAACTTTTTGCACTACTTTTAATGACAAAATATATAAAAATTTGATTTTGAACTCATTTCAATCCCACTAATGTGTATATACAGCTCAAGTTTGGGTCTGGAATTTAATGAAAAAATTGACAGGAAAAAAGAAGGAATTTTGCATGCAAACTAGAGTTGTTTTACCATTCCTTGTTTTCTTGTTATGTCAAGTAGCTGTTTTTATAATCACTTGAAACTGTATTATCAGTGTAATCTGGAAGAGACAAGTTTTCACCTAGTTTGTCATTCTATGGTGATACACTCTGCAATGGCATTGTACAAATGTAAGTTGCTGCAATGCGTTGCGAAAAGTAGACCTGAGTTCTACTTCATGCAACGCTACGCGCAAAAAAAAAAATGCGAGAAAACCCCTGTTACACTGTGCAATCCTCCAGCAACTTGGTTGCGAGACAAGTTGCTGAGAAAATTGCACAGTGTAGGTGGCTGGACCCAATTTCGCCAGTGCGCGGGTAGTCGAATTGAAGCGGCTATTAATCGCGTTACAGAATTAAGTTGACCAAACTTTTTACGCACACCTACAGTACTACAAATAGACCGAATTTTATAATGATACTAGTTTAGTTGAAATCGGAGCTTTTTTAACATCGAAATTGTTATACACTGGATTTGAAATTTTGCCAATTTTCTCAAAATCCAGACCTCGACGAGCAAAACGATATCAGACTTTGTAAATCAAATGTTTGTCTATAATGTGAGAGCGTTTAAAGAAATTCTATTAAGCCGATTTTGAGTAAAAACGGAGCAATTATTTAACTTTGAAGAAATTTAAAACCGCGGGTACTTTACTAAATTAATTTTATAACAATAATTTTTCAAAGAAAAGTTGCAATATTTTTGGTTCTAAATAATACCAAGGCATGGTTCTTTAATTTGTGAAAATGTCATCGTATTTGCTATTTTTAATCGCCGTTGAGACGACTGTACGTAAAGCACTAAATTGCCGCGTTTATCTCGGAATTTCGACATCCACGTCAATAATACTGTTTCTTGAAAACTGGAAGATCAATTTTTTTTTATTTCTCGATATTGAATATTCGATCCTTTACCAGTAAGGTGTGTAAATTACAAAGGCATTGAAGTTTTTTAAGACCATTAAATAATTTTTTAAACATTGCCATATGTGCATCTCTATTCTCCACGTTGTTGCCGGTGTTTGATTCAGGCTTTATGATATGCATGCCTGCATGCGTGTGGCTTTGGCACCTCGTGCAAAAAATGCAAATTAAGTCTTCCAAGTTACCTGGACTGGTGAACTACTTTCCTTCGCCTTTTTAGCCTTTAATGTGTTTTCCAGCAATATTTCACTTCTCCGTTTTCATTTTGCACAAGGAAATAAAAAACTTTAAAAACTTTAGAAAGGAACTGCTACGTACAGCGTTACTCTGGATATCACTGGCGTGACTTTCCATGTATATTTGCATTTTTTTGCACGAGGCGCCAAAGCGACACGCATGCAGGCATGCATAATCAAACACCGGCAACAACTCGGAGAATAGAGATGCACATATGGCAATGTTTAAAAAATTATTTAATGGTCTTAAAAAACTTCAATGCCTTTATAATTTACACGCCTTACTGGTAAAGGATTGAATATTCAATATCGAGAAATAAAAAAAAAATTGATCTACCAGTTTTCAAGAAACAGTATTATTAACGTGGATGTCGAAATTCCGAGATAAACGCAGCAATTTAGTGCTTTACGTACAGTCGTCTCAACGGCAATCAAAAACAGCAAATACGATGACATATTCACAAAATAAAGAACCATGCCTTGGTATTATTTAGAACCAAAAATATTGCAACTTTTCTTTGGAAAATTATTGTTATAAAATTAATTTAGTAAAGTACCCGCGGTTTTAAATTTCTTCAAAGTTAAATAATTGCTCCGTTTTTACTCAAAATCGGCTTAATAGAATTTCTTTAAACGCTCTCACATTATAGACAAACATTTGATTTACAAAGTCTGATATCGTTTTGCTCGTCGAGGTCTGGATTTTGAGAAAATTGGCAAAATTTCAAATCCAGTGTATAACAATTTCGATGTTAAAAAAGCTCCGATTTCAACTAAACTAGTATCATTATAAAATTCGGTCCATTTGTAGTAGGTGTGCGTAAAAAGTTTGGTCAACTTAATTCTGTAACACGATTAATAGCCGCTTCAATTCGACTACCCGCGCACTGGCGAAATTGGGTCCAGCCACCTTAAGTACAAGATATTCTCTAGGTTTTAGTGTCAAAATCGCTGTTTGTTTTGGTTGAATGATTTGATTGATGTCCGTGAGAATGCTAGTTTCCAGACTAGACTTTGAACTTCACGGGTCGCACTTATATTGCAATAAGACAATACATATGTAGTGAATTTTGGTGAAAAAAAAATCCATTCTTGGGTTGCATGTGACGTCACGGCAGCCATCTTGGATGAACTACAACAAAAGATTTCTCATTAGCGTCTCTTCTTTGTTCATCCAACATGGCTACCGGTTCTTTGTCTTTTGATTCCCAAAGGAATGGATGAAATCCAGCAATTAGACCTTTTTGCCGTAACACTATTTTCCAACTTCATGCATCTTGAAACTACATCGTAGAATGTGCGGAATGTGAACTTCTTTTGTTTGAAATAAAACTTCCCTTTGTCTTCCAATCAAGAATACATTAATATGGCTCCAAGTTCTGTTGCTCGGAGCCTAAGGCCTAGTTCAAACGTCGCATCTCACATGTGTCGAATTCAATGCAAATTAGTCAAATCTTTTGTTTCTACTCATTTGCATTGAATTCAGCACATGTGAGATGCGACGTTTGAACTAGGCCTTATTTTTATGCGTTCTTGATTGGAAGACAAAGGGAAGTTTTATTTCAAACAAAAGAAGTTCACATTCCGCACATTCTACGATGTACTGGAGGTCTTTGTTTCAATATGCAAGCCTACAATCGACCATGTTGGATTGGATTGTAAAGTGGTTTTTCGACAATTTGCTTGTCTGCTCAAGCAGGGCATTACGTTTTAGACACAAAGCAATACTTTTCTCATGCATTAGCATTATTCTCATACTGTTAATAAGTTTCTTTCGACCGCTTTTGATATATTACGTTATACATTACACAAAGGTGTTTGTTCTTGAAATCTGGGTTGACCATGGAAGATTTGACAACATTGTTCAACTTGCTGAAAAGGAATGGAGGCTGTATGAATTGGAAAAACGCTATGGAAGACAGTGGTGTCAAGATAATGATATCAAATCAAGACCAGATTGGACATGGCTTACAGCAATGGTTAATGATGATTATGCAATTCCTGCTTTAGTCTTGGGGTACTCCTTGCAAAAATTCTCTTGTCAGAGGAACATGATAGCACTAGTTTCTGTTGATGTTAGTATTGGTGCTAGGAAGGCACTAAATAAAGTGGGTTGGACAGTCAAAGAAGTCGAAAGACTTGATTGTGATTGGATGGAAAGAAAGAAAGGGTTTCGAGAGTCACATTCAGGGTATATTGGCACACATACTAGATTCCATGCCTGGAATTATACTAAATATACTAAGATTATATATGCTGACCCTGATTTTATGCCCATGACAAGAATTGACGAACTGTTTGAGATAGAGGGAGACTTTGCAGCAAGTCCATGCGCAAGGCCTGGTATAGTTGATCCATGTTTCAATGCAGGGTTGCTGGTATTCAAGCCTGATGAAAAGCATTATAAAGGAATTATGAATCTGTGGTCAAAAATATCAGATGATCATTGTCCAAATGACCAGTTCCTGTTATGTGACTACTTTGTCAATACAGGAAAATTGACACTACTTCCTTATGCATATAATGTACGCCGTATTCCCTATAGGCCCATGAAGGCATACCATTTTGCTTGCTGCACTCCACCAAAACCATGGTCAGCTGGATGTCGACCAAACAGAAAAGAAGCAAAAATGTATAACAAGCCCATTATGGACGTACAGAGTCTTGCAGTAATCTTCTGGAAAAATGTATATGAAACTCTTGAAGAGTATAATCTTGATAACTGGTGGAGGTCAACTCGTTTTTACAGAAAGAAACAAGAGCTTGGCAAGGGAACTTCTGTTGAGTGTTGGAATGCTCTAGGGTACAAAACTTGAAGACTAACCAAGACTAGCTTCCCATTCAGTCTGTCGTATTTAAAGTCTCATATAATGACAGTTAGTTAATGACAGTTGTAAAATTCAGGTAGGTCCTTCATATATGGTACATTATAATGGGTCCTATATGAACAATAATAATAATAATAGTATTTCGTTATATACAATAGGACCCATTATAATGTACCATATATGAAGGACCTACCAAAATTCCTGCTGTAGACCCGCTGCACTCATGTACTTGCATCTTGTCAGTCAAACAGCAATGTGTATATTATTATCGTGATTTTACTGTAATATAATCGCGGACGATCGCGGACGATCGCAAATGATGCTCAGCAATCGACCGCAATCATATGGAAACACGCTTCCGCGATCGTCCGCGATCATATGGAAACAGATTCTGCGATCGAGCGATCAAATGTTATGTATACCATAATATGATGATTTTTGTGGCTACTGCCTCGAAGAGGCAGAGCCACTTTGTCATCGGGTTGTAAGTCAGTCCGCAAGTAACACCACAGGAAGCCAAAAAGTCAAAACTTCGGAAATCATTGTCAGCATTCATTCGTCCGTCACGAAGAACACAGGAAGCCCAATAATGTAACTCTGGTTCCATATGCCAAACGCCAGAAATACAGTGCTTGATGACAAATATGCTAGGCCGTTGTACTCGTTCATCAGCTCTGAAGATGTTGATTGAATAATTAATAGCTAAGAAAGGCAAGTTATTTTCTGCATATTGTGCTCAACTCTTGTCTGCAAAAGCTGTCTTAGGACTTTTTGTTTAGTGACATTTTTTCGTGACGCCATGCACTTGTGTAATTCACGTCGAACAATTTGTCCATTTTACTTATGAGATTTGTCGCCCAGTCTCTGTGTAATTCGCTTCTAAGCTTAACTAGCTTTATAGGCAAGCTTTTTAGATTAAATTTAGAAATTAGTAATCAGTACCAGGAATCAGTAGTAGACAATTAAGCGATCGCCGAAAATGGCCATCATCAGTGAACTAAAAAGCATTTTGCCCATTGCAGTTTACTAACGCATTTGTTTATAATGATATTTTCTTGTTCTCGGTTACCTCTCAAAATTGTTTTCATCGATACCAGAAATAGTAATCTTCACTGTGACCGACGACATTAACAATGAGAATATTTAATTTGACCTTTGATTTGTTTATCAGTGTCACGTAACTGCAAATATATCCTTGTGCCTCAAGTCAATAAAGTATCTTAGCATTAAGTATATCAAACAGAATCTCCTTTAAAAACAGAAAAAAAATCCAAAATAATCCACTTAAGTATGGACTTATATGACTTATGGACTGATGTATCGGTACGCTGAACACGTCCCTCCCAGGTTCATGTCACACAACTGAGCTAAGTAGATTCATTTCTCGAAACAGAATAAAGCAAGACACTGTCCTATAAAAATCATTTTCAATTCCAGCATGCATCTGAACTTTCTCTTCTTTAAAGGCAGTAGACACATGCGGATAATATCCGCCTATTTTTGTGATATGAACACCTAAAACCTCAAAAAACATTTCATAACTTGTTATTTTTGCTTAGAATTTTGATAAAATGAGAAGAGTATTTAATACAAAAGTATTATCTTATGCAATAGAAATGAAATTAATGTATTGTTTTTAGCTTTTATATTCGGTTGTATATAGAAATTTTAGGCATTTTATTATATTTTAAGGATTTTCTTTTCTAATTTACTTTTTGTTTGAGGTCCTTTTTGAAAATCATTGTTAAATGAAAAAGTATTCCTCAATAAAGATTATTATTATTATAATTATTATTATTATTATTATTATTATTATTATTATTGATGTAAATTAGTGAATACTACTGCATATTTGAATAAATTCAAGAAAATTGGCGCATCTTTTGAGCTTTCTACTGAAATGCAAGTCCGATCATTTTCGGCATAGCACCAACATAGCAAAATGAGCACCAAAAAGGATTCGGATCGTTGTAAACACAAATAGAAGTGGTTTGAAGCTAAGAAATAGCTTATCGAATAGACGCTATGCTAATTTGGCAGTTGTCCGCGATCATATGGAAACACTGACCTAGCGATCATCTGCGATCGATCTCACTCTGAGTGGACGAGGTTTAACGGTTAAAGTCCCTATGAAGGTTACGAGATTATTTCTGATTTTGAATCTTGGTATATAGTAGATTACTTATCCGAAATTTTTTTATCGATTGTCCTAATATTCTTCGAGAAATCACGCCCCAAAGTTCGCGATTTTGCTCCGCCCTTTCGACTTGACCGGTACTTGGAGGTCTGGGAACTAGTGACGTAAAACCAGGAACCGGTCAGTTCCAGGTGGGTCATCCCTTTGCACAAGAGTGGGAAGAACAGTAACTACATACATGACCCGGAGATATTTTGGGGACACTGATTAAAAAAATTATGAAATGAAATGATGTGGAATGTGAAAACAAATGAACTGTCATGATGGTAAACAGACAAGTATCTATAAACACGCTTTGTCAGTGGTCTGACTTGTGCTGATACGAAATGATAGAAAAGTGGATCTTTACAAATGTGTCTGCTAGGAAAGAAAAATGCGGCCAAACCACTCAAACAACTAGCACAAGATGCAAAAGCCAGTTGAGTGCAAACTGAATTAAAATATCATTAATACTAAATAGTAACAATTATTAATATTCAGCACTATTCGGAATTTGTGCAAAATATTGCAAACTTGTACTCTATTTTTGAACATAAGCTAAAAATACTGAAGACGGAAATAGGGGTGGGTCATCATTTATTGTGCATTCTATAGAGGGTGGGCCACTTATAATAATGTGCAGCCTGAGGGTGGGTCACTTTTATTCATTCATAATGATTTCAGAAATTCCCCCCCCCCCCCTATACTTTATGACCAGTCCCTTAGTGTAACCTGGATGAGAGAATTCTTGTTTTGTGTAAAGACAACTATTTATTTGTGTCATTCTATTCTACATGGTACAAAAACAAGATGCCACAATACTTTTCAAGACAGAAAAATCTAAATATAATGTTCTCAGTGCAATGTCCAGTTTAATTGAAGGATGTTGAAATGGTTCAGTATTTATGTGAAGCAAATCAGTTGGAGGGATTTTTGCATTCTGTTTCTGAGAATTATGAACCACTACTACAAAATCAATTATAAAATCTGACTAAATCTGAATAACTATCACTGTAATAAAGGTGACTGCATGAGCTTGAAAGCCTTCTAGGAGACTGAAGGGCAAGAAAACAGTTTTATAGACAATTCATAAGTTGATATATACAGAGCCAGAGTTTTTTCAAACCCTAAAGCAAATGCTATAAAGCTTGATCTATAATCTTTATTTTAACTTTTTCAACAAAATGCAATCTTTGTTTGCCTATTACCACAGGAAGCCCAATTGATTTGAATCAAAAACATCAAAAACAATCAAAATTATTATTATATATTTAAATGGGAGCTCCGCTATTAGGTAGTACCTAATTTTTATATTATTGATATAAACTGGGTTGTCTTTCACAGTGAGTTGAGCTCGAATCTACAAGAAACACTAATTGAAATAGAGGTGAGCTCGCAATGAGCAAAAGCAAAGAAACTTCTCAAATCCAGATAAGTGACTTGTTTTTGCTGACATGATAGACTATAACCATATTTATTCAAATTAACTGCACTGGAATTACAAATGTTGAATTGTCATGCTAGACTACCATATGGTTTCCTGTACTGGAATTACAAAATTGAAGGGTTTTCTGTGAAAATGACCTAAGTGACTTTTTCATGGATGTCCAGACATTGAATTTTTGGCACAGAAAAGTTAATTGATATCGTTTTATACCATTGAAAAAAATCATCAAAAAAGTAACTTAAGTCATTTTCATAGGGAGCCCTTCATTTAATGTTTACTACGATGATTATTTTAAATTTGTAATTATATTATTCTTGTATCAATAGAAACAACTGGACATAGCTTTAGTAAGAATATGCAATGATTTTGACCCAGGCTACTATGAACGACTTCAAACAGGGTACAGATACTTGGGAAAAACACAGGTAGAGAAACTATAGTGTATTTAAAAAGAACCTTAACATGCACATAATTTCTTAATATTGTATTTTTATTTTATTTTATTTTATTTTTTTGGTAATGAAGTCTTATATACATGTATCGGTATTAAATCTTAATGGCGATTTTTAGTCATTACTCTTCAAGTTTCAAGTTTCAAGTTTATTTACACAAATTACTGAATAGTTTACATTAATTCATCTAACCTGCAAAATTATAGAAAAATCTAGTCTAGGCAGGTTAAGATGAGATTTAAAGTATAAGAAAAGCACAAATCTACAAATATTTTACAATGATATTACAATATTTGCAAGTTACTAAAGTTGTCTTAATATCATTAGAAATAATAACTAGAAAAGAAAAAGAAAGGAAAAAAAGAAAAAGAACTACAGTTGAATCTCCACTTGCGGATGATCTCATAAGCGGACAGCTCTAATTACGGACAGCTTTCCAAAACCCTGTTTTTTCTCCCATACAAACACTGTATTCACACTTTCCCATTAACGGACATTCTTGTAAGCGGACTCAGACACCACAGAGCGAATCCCAATTGACTTTTTCTATTGTTTTCAAGCTCCCGTAAGCAGACACTGTTTCAAATGTTTATAAATGGACACTCGAAGGTTTACAACATTGGCTACTTAATAGTTTAACAGTAGTGTTTATAACTATCTGTACAAACATTGACCGTTTCACAATCATCGAACCTAGAAGCTGAGGCCGAAATGGGTTCTGGGTATCGTAGTAATAATAAGTTTAATTTCAACATTTCTCGCATATAAATGAATTACAAATGTTGTAACAAACGGAATTAATATCTATTAATATATTATAATTGGCTATAAGATATACTATTGATTATTAAAAGATAAAATTGTACTTGGAAAAAAACTACGACGTAATCTTTCAGTTCTATGCTTTGGTATTGTATAGTTCTTTGAGTTTCTTGTTTGGTAATGGTGCGCAGATGCCCTCGTCGTAGGAAGATGATTAGTGAGTGGGCCCCCTCTTGATATCTTTTGGAGTGTGTTCAAACAAAGTTCACTTCGTCTTTCATCTAGTCTGGGTAGTTTTAGATAATGAAGAGCTTCACTGTATGAAAGTGCAGGCATGATGATCTTGAAGGCGCGTTTCTGTATACGTTCTACCTCTTCAGAGAGGTACAGGGGTAGGGCGTGGTGCCATACAACACAACAGTATTCAAGGACAGAGCGTATCAGGGATATATAAATTGTAACTAAGTCTTTGACCTCTACACCCGCACTGTTTAGAACTCGGAGAATGTGGAGACGTTTAGAAGCTTTGGTCACCGTAGCGTCAATATGTTTGTTCCACTTTAAATTATTCTGGATCACCAGAATAATTTAAAGTGGAACAAACATATTGACGCTACGGTGACCAAAGCTTCTAAACGTCTCCACATTCTCCGAGTTCTAAACAGTGCGGGTGTAGAGGTCAAAGACTTAGTTACAATTTATATATCCCTGATACGCTCTGTCCTTGAATACTGTTGTGTTGTATGGCACCACGCCCTACCCCTGTACCTCTCTGAAGAGGTAGTAATTTGGATTCTTGTCAATGTGTGTTCCACCTATCTATGAATGTGCAAAATAAATGCATCTAGGATACCAAGTCCTTGTCTCAGTCACTGTTTGAAACTTCCATGTACACACGCTTCTTTAAAATGATCTTATCAGCAGATTTCCCAGTGTTCATTTTGGTCTCAGCTTCTATGCTTTGAAAAAGGTCAATGCATAGTTATTGGAGTTAATTGGTCCCCTCCAATAACTATGGTCAATGTATTTAATAGAACTACAGTTAGTTTGAATACTAATTGTTTTGAACTCATCCATTAATCATTGAGTCAGACTATTCTATGTCTTAAATTGCTATTATTAATCTTTAGAGATCATGCTCTTGTAAGCGGACAACGACACTATTTTACGATATTCGTCTGTTTAAAGAACCCTTTCTCATAGACGGACAGCTCTACCAACGGACACTTTTTCAGTTTCCCAAGGGTGTCTGCTTATGGGAGATTCAACTGTAGAAGCTAATAATAAAGAAAATTTATTTAAGTTAAATCAAATATTGTGTCGTGGGAAGAGTAGGAATAAACTTTAAGAATGCTAGTAGAGTATAATTACTCTTTTTTCTTTCAGATTTCCATGGATCAGTTAATTATCCACTTCATGAATCACATCAATCAAGTGTCTTTTTCTGTTTTGTTGGATCATGTAGAGGTAACTGAGTACTTGAAACTGATTGTATAATGTTGTCTGTTTTATACCATATTCCCTGCTATAATTTGCAATTGTGCATGCATGGCTGCCTATATGATAAAGAAAGCCATCACAAAGCTTGGCAGCCTCACAGACACCGTATTTTACATTGTCTGGCTTGTTATTTCCAACACATATGCATATAAGTTTTTCTGGACTCTATTTTGCCCTAGTGGAGCAGAGTAAAAACACTCGGCCTTGGTCTGGACTACTGAGTCAGTAGTCAGAGTAAAAAAACTTTTAATTAGAGTCTGACAGTTTTCTTCATTATTTTGAGAGATATTGACACAATACTGTAAGTTGCAGATTGACAGTTAAAACTGTTGGTAGTTTTCCAGTACATGTAGGCTGTTGATAGGGTGTAAGTGCAGGGTATTTGGTAGGCTGTCACCAATGTTGTTTTTGGCTGTTTTGGCAGGTTTTTCTTGTTTTAATCACTCCATGGTATTGTCTCTGATATTGTTATTATTATTATTCACTGTAGGATGACTCTTCAGATCTTGTTACTGATGATGGACTACAACATGTTCATTTTGGAGAGTTATGTAAAGTAAGTACTGTAAAACCAAACATTAAAGATGTTAGCGTGCACTGAATGTAACAATTTCATACTAATGTACATGTACAAGTACACACATGTCAGCTCAAACTGTTTAGTTATCAATTAAGTGTTTTTAGTTAGACCTCAGACCAAGGGAAGTGATGGTCTGCCACATGTGTTCCTGGGTTAAATTCCAGAATGGGGTATCACATGTGACTTCAGCTGGTTTGTTCTCTCACTTTGAGGTTTTTTTTCTCCGTTTCCTGTACCATATGTACATGCCACATCATTTATTTCTATAATTATTGCATAATTGTCATCATCACCTTATTCTCATCATCAATACCTGTCTGTTTATAATACTGTATAATTATCTTCTTTCTTCCAGAAAGTTGGAGTCGACCACTTTACACCATGCTTACTGGACCTTTGCAAGGTAATTAACACTGATTGGTATTGCAAAATATGCATATTATTTAAGATGAACAACAGATAGGTTTGAACCTCCCATTTATTACCAACCACCCAAAATGTTAAGTCTAGGCAGTCACTTACAGCAGGAGGTCACCTATGAGAGATTTCAAGTCATTTAAATCAGAAAATATTGAGTTGGTTACTTATGAGAGCTGGAGGTTCCACTGCAGCCACAATTTTTACAGTGGTACCTCTATTGAATGAACACCTTCAGGACCTTTCCCAATGGTGTCTACTTAAAAGACATGTCTGCTAGGTAAAGGTTCAATTTACAGTAAATAGAGTACACAAAGAAAACTTTGAGAGACCTGAGCTAGTGTCTGCTTAATAAAGAGTGTCTGCTTAATAAGCCAGTGATACACAGTTCAACATTTGTTGAGTAACATCATTCAACAGTTGTTACCAACAAGTGTTGAACTATGTATCATGGTATATTGAATGTGAAACAAGCTTTTCAACATATTGAACTATGTTGCAGAAAATAGAAATTGAAAGTGTTTTATTCTAGTAACAAGTTGCCGCTTGTTGAATGATGTGCAGAGTGGACTGCTGATTCAACACTTTTCAGCACCTTTCAACATTTGTTGAACAATACATGTTGAACTGTTTAAAAAAAACCTGTTTATTCAAGTGTCCTAGTCTTATAGCGCTCGCACACTAATTGGGGGACACTATACTCTCACACGTTCACTACCTCTACCTTAAATATTTTGCAAATAATCACTCGACTTTATCATGGGCGATAGAGGTACTACTACTTCCAAAACGTTTTAGTATCCATTTAATCAGTTTGACTTTATTAACAGGCTCTGTGGGAAGTAATGCTGAATTATCATAAAGTTATATGTTGGCATGAGCAGTATGATCCTGCTATGCATGTCACATCATCTGACGCCAGTAGTGATGACAATAAAGAAGAGTCTGCTGAAGCTACTTATAATAGAAATTATATCAGACAAAAACTTGATCATGGACTCAATAGAATATGGAAGGTACAGTATGATTGTGTAGGGAATTTGTTGAATTGTCAACAACTGTTTTGTGAGGGATTCCCTGCTTCTCTTCTTGATTTTTAATCTCTTCATCTCTTTGTTCTTACTGTTGGTGGTGGTGTTTTATTTTTTTAAATTATATTTTGGTTCATACATCAAGTTTTCCTTTCAATTATTTTTCCTTGCTTTTTTGCTTGCTCCTTCCTGCTTACCTTCCTTCCTTCCTTCCTTCCTTCCCCCTCCCTCCCTCCCTTCCTTCATTCCTTTCTTCCTCCCTCCATTCCTTGCTTCCTTCCTTCTTACCACACACTCTTATACCTGCAAGTGTTCTTGCGGAATAAAGTACCATATGCTGATATTTTTTCATAGGAAGTACAAGAAAGAATCAAAACACATCTGCTGAGTACAGATCTCTCATACTTTAAATATGATGACTTTATCTACGTACTGGACCTTGTTAATAGGTAACGAGTGTATTGTTGTTCAGTTGGAACCATGCTAACAAAGTCCTGCAAAGACTAAGGCTACTTTCACTTGAAAAAAATGTACATTTGCAAACGGTAATCATGAACAATCTGCACCGTACGGTAAGTGGTCGGTAAGGTAACGGTAAGTGGTCGGTAAGGTAACGGTAAGTGGTCAGTAAGGTAACGGTAAGTGGTCGGTAAGGTAACGGTAAGTGGTCGGTAAGGTAACGGTAAGTGGTCGGTAAGGTAACGGTAAGTGGTCGGTAAGGTAACGGTAAGTGGTCGGTAAGGTAACGGTAAATGGTCGATAAGTGGTCGGTAAGATAACGGTAAGGTAACGGTAAGTGGTCGACGAATCGAGTTACCGACCACTTACCGTACGGTGCAGATTGTTCACGATTAACTTTGAAAACACATCGTTTATGCTGAAGTTACAATGTAGGCCTCCTGGCCACACTAAAGTGGTATTTGTTTTTGTCTAATAAAAAGCCATTTCAGTCGGGTATGGATAGGGAAATCGTCGTTTAAAAGTTGCGTTTGAAGGATAAGTTAGTTTGTGCGCGGCCTTCTGGAGCCGGTTTCTGAAAACCTGAATAGTGCTTATCCAGAATTAAAATGAAAGGTTTTCTTAAGTGTTAACCCTGGATTAGCACTAATCAGGCTTTCAGGTTTGAGCGAGGATTCCCATATTTGATTCCCAGATGAAGTCAACTTGGTCCCAAAACTTATCGTGATTTTTTCACAGATTGATTGTTGTTGGAGAGGAATTTTGTGGCAGTAAATCTGAAGATTTAAATGAATCCATCAGAAAACAAACAGTCAAGTATTTCAAAAACTACCACAGGTGAATTATTAGAATTGCTATGAAGTTACTAGGCTCGGTTTTCAGCAGATGTGGGGGTGTAATTTGTCCCAAGCATCCCCCCTCCCCACTCACGGGTAGAGGATCGCGGGCGCACCGAAACCACCATGGCTGTAATTTGAGCCTATGAAGTTACTAGCACTTGCTAAAGTCCTTTTGATGTAGACATGAATACTATTACAGTGTGTACAATATCACTGGGGCCGAAGACTGAAATCAAGTGCAACTTTTCTTGTAACTTTCCACATAACGAGATAAATAGCTTTGAGGTGACATAAAGTTTCTTGCAAAGTTGCGTGCAACTGGCTTCTCAGCAGACCCAAGCTTCGTGTTAACAAAGGTTAATTTTGATTAAAATGCTGCAACCATCACTAATTCTTTACTTCAAGATGTAAATTTGTTGCACAGAACAACAAAACAGCTGCAGCAGCAGCAGGGCAATTCTTCTGTTGTGCGCAACGTTATAAGGAAAGTTGTAATGTGTGTCATGCCTTTGTGCTCAGAGTTCATTTCTGGATCCCAAAACGAAGCCGGAAAACTCTGGATTAAGCAATTTCAAAAGGGACCTAAAGTTCTTTGCACATCTCAAATCCAACATGTAAATTGTATAAACCGCTGACCGCGGTGCATATATATTAAAGTCAAGTAAGGTGGCACAGTCAATTAAAGTGAAGTGAAGTGGACCTACATGTAGTTGTTGGTATGGTCAGGACACAAACTTCCATCTTTGTTTATATTTTTTTCTTTCTCGTTGTCTCACAGGTCACGAATGGACGAACTTCGAATGTTTCTAGAGAACGAGGCCTGGCAGCTCTGTCCTGTGAAAGCCTCGTTTAAAATAATCGATTTACAGGTAGAGATGTCTTTTATCATTTTTTTGGTTATTTTGTCATTTCCTTTGGCAAATGAATCCTCTCGCCCTTTCTTTTTTCCTTCATCTTCTTTCATACGGTTTTTTTTTTGTTCCCTGTCTTGCTTTTTTCCACTTTGTTTTCATCCCTTCTCACGCTAATTACCTTTTTGTTTCATGGCTGTTGTAGGAATTTCGATTTATGAAGCAAAAGCAAGTACCGCTGATCAAAACACACAGACGAACAGCATCCGGGAATATGCATACTGTAACAGGCACAGGTAACCCATGGTAGTTTGTTCACCAGCATCAAAAACAGCAACAACAACAACAACAAACTGTAACAAAAATAACAACGACAGCAACAACAACAACAAACTGTAACAATATAAACAATGACAACAACAACAGTAACAAACTGTAACAATATAGACAACGACAACAAAAACAACAATAACAACAACAACAAACTGTAACAAAAATAACGACAGCAACAGCAACAACAAAAACGACAGCAACAACAAACTAATTTAAGTGTTTGTGCTTCTACAGGATTCTTTACTCGCTACGCCACCCAAGGCAATCCCTTTGATGATGTGTATGTCGAAGATGAAGGCGAAGATGTTATGGCGCAGAATGGCGTAAGTTTATCTGAACTGCGTGCTTTTGTCATGCTGTTTGGGAATGTATAAATGTGCATATTTTGCTAAGTTTTGTTATATTTTCTTTCCTGTCATTTATATTCTATTCATTTTATAAACCGCTTATCCGTCCATCCATATTTTTATATGTCTAATCATTTCTTTGTTTTGCTCATTTATTCATTCGTTTATCTTTGGTTCTAGATTGATGGCGATGATGACAAACGTCGTGATGATGATGATGACGATGATGAAGATGACGAGGATATCCCAGGTATGTCATTGGTTTTATCACTCCTAGACAAAAAAGAGACTGGAAAGGTGGAAAGGTAGAAAGTTAAACGAGCGAACGATCTAACGAACGAACAAACAAGCTAAACGAACAAACGATTGAACAAATCAGTGAACAAACAAACGAACGAATAAATCAACAAACAACCAATCAAATAAACAAAGGCTGAGGAAGGGAAGAATAAACAATCCAGTGAACGAAGAGGAACAACTTATTGTAAAGACCTAATTAAAAAATGTTATCTACAAACATTGCTGTAAATGAATGAAGGTGAAACTTACCATTCCATCCATGTTGTATTTGTTTAACAGAAGAGTTAAAGTTAGATTACGTAGACGAAAAAACTGGTGAAGTTCCTGACAGCAGGTTAGTCCCCTATGTCATGTCAGATTTTGTTGCTTGAAACTCTAGCCCTTTGGGGTCCTAAGAATGGTACCTGTAAACCATGTTAGTGAGTTTTTATACTCTCCTCGTTTCATTCTTTGCGCTCATCTCAATGTACAGCCAACAGAATGCTAACCATAAAGGCTAAGGCAGCAGTAACAGAGAGAAAGTTAGAATTTACGTTTGTCATGGTTTTTTTTTCTGTTGATTTACAGGTCTGATGGATATTTACACAGTCGTAAACACCAGAAGTTTTTATCTCGTGTACCGTGTATCACCAACACAACACTAAATGTACTCAGAGTGTTTGGTAAGTAATGTATACAGTAAACAGTGTGATGTGACATGGAAAGGCTTTTCTCGTGTACCGTGTATCACCAACACAACACTGAATGTACTCAGAGTGTTTGGTAAGTAATGTATACTAAACAGTGTGATGTGACATGGAAAGGCTTTTCTCGTGTACCGTGTATCACCAACACAACACTGAATGTACTCAGAGTGTTTGGTAAGTAATGTATACTAAACAGTGTGACGGGACATGGAAAGGCTTTTCTCGTGTACCGTGTATCACCAACAACACTGAATGTACTCAGAGTGTTTGGTAAGTAATGTATACTAAACAGTGTGACGGGACATGGAAAGGCTTTTCTCGTGTACCGTGTATCACCAACACACTGAATGTACTCAGAGTGTTTGGCAAGAATGGGTTTTATGTATCAAAAGGCATAGAGCGCTAACACTTAAACCGTGAAATAACTTAGTAACTAAATAGAGACAAATAGTAGCAAAACCCTTTGTTTTCTATTGTTTCATTAGTACTATTTGTACTTTTTAGTTAGTACTTGTTTCATGGTTTTAGTGCTATCGCTCTAGGTGGCAGCTCGCAATAATCGTAATCGAGAATGTAGGAACCTAAATGCCTGGAGACATGAATCTTTCTTACAACGTTGTGCACCACAGTGGAATCATGCGACATGGGTGCTACATTTGCAAAAGTAGAATCTGGCTTTACTTCTGCAACATTGGACGAATCAAATTTATCTTGTAACAAAGAAATGGCGCTAGCTGTGGCTTGGTGTTTAAGACTTTCGAATTCCTTATATAAAACAACGTTGTGCACAGCATCAGGGGTGGATCCAGGATTATCTTTAGGAGGGGGTGCGGTTTTATGGTAATCGGAAATCATCCAGAGGATATGTTTTGAAACGTGTTGGGAAGAAAAGGGGTCAAAGTCATTTCAGTAGGGGATGCGCATCCCCTTGCAGTCCTCCCCTAAATCCAACTTAGAGCAAAAGTTGACGTCTTGTTGCACGAAATACTCCAAGACAAGTTGCATCGTGTGTGTGTGCGGACCTTGACTGTGCTAGCCCCTCATAATTGTAACATGCGTGTTTATGAAATTGTCAGTATTTTTAGTAAAGAATCTCAACAATTGTATGTGTTTTTATTTGACAGGTAAATACATGCAAATGATGAATGTTCTCAAACCCATCGCCTTCGATGTCGTTATTTGTATGTCACAACTATTTGATTATTATTTGTTTGCGGTAGGTATCTGAGCTATCACAAATCGTAAACACAACACGTTTGTTTGGTCAATCTCCCTTGCTTGCTTGCTTGCTTGCTTGCTTCATGTCATCCTATCCCTCCATCATTCCTTCTTGTGCTTATCCATTGTCTTCCTTCTTCACCCTTATTCCCGTTTTTTTTTTCTTTGCTATATTTTCTTTCTTCACCTTTATTCCCTTTTTTCTCTTTCCTTTATTTTTCCGTTTTATTCCTTCCCTCCGTCATTCCTTCTGGCGTTCATTTATTTCCTTTTTTCTGCGCGGGAGTTTTCTCTTCTTTCCGACTTTTCAAATCTCAAATTATTCCATTTCACATTACAGGTGACGTCATTCTTTTCTCCCGAAGTACTTGTAAGTATGAACTCTGCCTGTAGGTTGTAGTCTTCTCGTACAAAAAGCAAGCCGTTTGCATTTTATTTCATAGAGGGAAAGAGAGATAAACGCGTACAACGACACAGTGCATTGCGATCCTTATTGCAAACACAACGTCTGTAAACATCAGCCAAACATTCTGACTTTATACTGCGCGCAGTTCCACTTTTTCCTCCAGATTCAGGAAAGACGAGTAGTTAGAATACGGCGGAGACTGGACAATGGGGTTTTTCCTCTCCCCTCTCCCCTCTCCCCTCTCCCCTCTCCCCTCTCCTCTCTCCCCTCTCCCTCTCCCTCTCCCCTCTCCCCTCTCCCCTCTCCCCTCTCCCCTCTCCCTCTCCCCTCCCCAACTAGCCCACATTTTCCGCTATTTTTTAAAACTCGTCCCGTTCGAAAAGTGGGACTGCTTATGTGCGGCTCTAAGCCTGTATCCCACAATATTGCCGTAATTATCGGATGTCATTTCAGTAATGTTATTACATTAATTGCGTGTTAATGTTGGGGTATGCGGGGTTGTCCATTAAAATCGTGGGTTTATAGCCAATAAACCACGTGGACGAGCCAATGAGCTTCCAGAATTTCGCACGAACTGTGCATATTTATCAAATGTGTTGTTTTAGGTTGATGGTAGTGCACACGGCTTGAGTATCAAACTACGCACAACACTTAAACGTATAGCTGATAATCTAATACTACGAAATGACCAAGACATGGTTGTTGACGCTACAACTGATGATATGAAGGTAATAACTAGTGGAAAATATCTATAGAAAAAGTAACAACTAAACTGAACCGTGCACGTGAAACTTTCCGGCCATTTCCGTTTTGGTCTAGTACTAAAAATATTGCATGAATATTTGTGTGAGGGGACGTGTGAGGCACTGGTTGAAGGGGGTGTTTCTGTATGCACGTGGTACTGTTATATAGATAAGGGGAAAATTTTCCCCTGACTAGACTGATTCCATGCGTTGTAGTTTTCGCTCTTTTGTACTGGTTGGCGGTGTGTAAGCGACCACCACAGCAAGCCCAACTGCAAAATATATATATAACAAAAATCAGTTACTCTGACGGTTATCAGAGTACAGGCTTTGAGAAATCTGCGTTTGTCAGGAGCTAACAAGCTAGTTAGTGGGCCCAATTAAGTTTATATCAGAACTTTCGGGAACGTTTGTAAAAAGCTGTTAAATCAACCTTGTCCGACGGGTTAAATCACATCATCCCAAAAACTCGTGGTCAGTCCCACGGAAGGAGTTTAAGAAACAGTAATTGTCTCTCATTATTTAAATGCAGAACTGAACGTTTCAAACGTTGCCATTTTCCGTCAGTGGTGCGCTTAACGCACAGTTGAGTGAACTTTGAACTGAGTCGTACTCTCAAGGGTTCGCATGCCAAGGACCTTGGATGGTTATATGAAAACGTTAACCTATTATCATTGTCCCGTTTACAAGTTACTTCATTTGTGCTGTAACGTAGACGTATTACTTGAGTATGTTTCGTTTGTTTTGATAGGTTCCATACCCACACCTCTCCCCCATGGTCGATCTTCAAGCAGACTCCATGTACTGTTTATCAGAAAGAATCTTAGCAACTGAATCCCTGTAAGTCGTTGCTTGTCTGTCTAGAAGTCACCTACGATTTTTATTTTATTCTATGTCTAAAGTCTAAGCTCCTACGTATTTATAAACGCTATGGACCCTCAATGGACTTCCTTCTTTTTTCTAGTACCCTTGGGGGCTATCAAGAAATGGTATATGTGGGTGAAAATTATAACAATTTTTCGTAATACGAGATGTATGAGTCAAAAACATTGCATGAGAAATACTCACCACCCCTTCCCCCCACCACCACCACCCTGTGATGGGGATATTGTTCCCAGTGGATGTGTTTTATGATTGTTTTATTGTTGTTCTATTAATGTGTTAATGTTGATTTCAGTATTTTTCTCGGCAAGCAATTCGAATTCCTTCAAAGCCATCTTGACGCCATGATTCCATCCAACAAACGAGCCTTTCTTTCTCAATTTTACTCGCAGGTAATTTCGTAGTTGTCGTCATCATCATCATCCTCATCACTATCATAAATCATCATCATCGCAGTTATGTATGTATACAGTGTATAACTCAGTTATGTTATGTATACAGTGTATAACTCAGTTTCCATCACTATTGGTGATTATCGTCATTTTTATTGTCATCATCCTCAGTATCAACATCAACATCGTAACAGCAAATTCCGTGAGACTTTAAAAAATTGGATTACCTGTGTTTGTTTCATGCATTGTTTGAAAGCTGAAAACGTTTGAAATTTATATGCCGTGCTCTGCTTTTTTTCACTCGTACGGTAGGAAGTCTCCTTTTACCGCACTGTTAAGAACGATTACTACAATCTCTGTAATTATCATGAACATTTATTTGATAATCGTTCTTTGTTTTGGCTTCATTTTATGTTGTAGACAGTAACAACCGTTCAAGAGATTCGTAAGCCAACGTATAGAGCAGTAGCGTCAAGAATTATTGACTACGAAAAGGTAAAATAGTCCATCAAATGTCATTCAATTCATATTTATTGCCAATTATTCTTAAATATATCGGTAAAGGGTGATATTTAATGTTCGTGACCTATCATCCAAGTGATTTCCAAGTCCCCTCGCTACCGCTCTATCCTTGTTGTCAGTTGTCATATAGCTAATTCAATTAACGTTGTCGCTGAAAAAAGCTTTGAGAGCGGAATCATGAGAAATTTTATCATTACAATAAGAAACTCACTGTATAATGTTTGCAAATTCTACAACTTGGACACATATATTCCTTAATTTCTCAGATAGCCTACAGCGAAGTTTATTAGTAAACAAAAGATAGTTGAAAGTCTTTAGCCTTTAGGCTTTTAAGCTTATCAGCGACAACGTTAAATGAAATAGCTATATATTCCTTATTCTGTAGCCTGCTTACAAGCTTTCTGGGAAGGGGAAGGGGACAAGGAAAGGTTGTCGTATATTTCTTGTTCTGTCCCCCTCCCCTTCCCATAGAGCCTGTAGGAAGCACAAAGGAAGGGGGTCATATATTGCTTATTCTCTAGCCTGTCTACAAGCTCTCTGGGAAGGGGAGGGGACAAGAAAAGGGGGTGGCAAGAGGGAAGAGAGAGAGCCTCTCCCTTTTTCCCTCCTACCCTCTTCCCCCTTTTCCCCCCTCTTATCCTCTCCAATGCCCCATTTTCCCTCCCTGTAGTCAATCTACTTATTGTGGGGCAGATGATGTACATCCTACCCCATTATTCCATCAGTGCTTCTCCCCATAACTGGCGGGGATTTCCTTATGATAGTACGTCACTAATTGTTTCATTGTTATAATGATTCTCATTCTTTGGCAATTCTACTGATCTAAATTGTCCTATTTACAGACACTTCACCTAATGCAAGGAGTACGCTGGGATATTAAAGATATCATGTCACAACATAATGCTTACGTCGATATCTTAGTCAGGGTGAGTACTAGTAAATCCTTGTTTTGTTGTGGTTTGGCTTGGCTTGGTGTATTTGTTTGCTTGTTTTCCATTATTTCAATCATTCTCAGAAACGTTCATAACTATATATATAATCTATTAAGTGACTTCAAAAAAAATTACATTTATTTTATTAGCTATTACACAGTTTACATTTACGTTTACTATATCCAAAGCTTTCGTTTACTATCCAACGCTATTTTCTTGTGTTACACTAAGGGATGAATGGAAATCTGTAACACTGTATGAAAAGAGAATCCTTACTGACGTGTTGACCTGGGGCCCTTCGTTTGCTAGTCACGTGATATTTCTAAATACTAAGAGAAAAAAATAATAATGGACAACCTTTTAAGATTGACATCCTTCAAATTTTGTTTTTCCGTAGGAATTTCAAGTTTTTAGTCTGAAAATATCACAATTGTCCAAGTAAGTGAATTCTCTGATTAAAGCTAAGCTCATTTTAACACAATTTTCACTAAGTTTTGACATATGTGGCAATGTTGAATGCCATTGTAAAAGTCTTGAGGCCTGAATTTAACGAGCTCTGCAAAGAGCACTGTTTGCTCAAGTGTTCAGCAAACTGACAAGGTCTTAAAAATGTCTGCTATACGCACGGGGGAACGGGGACTGAAACGTATTGTTGGTTGTAAAAACTTGGCTGGACTTATGCTACGTCCACGTTAATCGGAAAAAAATTGAAAACGCTTCGTATTTCTCCTTTATCGCACCTGAGACAAAAGAAATTCGCCTTTTTAATTAGGAAAGAAGGCCAAACTTCATCGAAATGTATGCGGTTCCAAACGAAAACGCATTAGTATGGACGGGGCTTAGTCTGGAGAAGAACGGTTAGACTTTTCCATGGGTTTTTCACTTGCGACGCAAGTATACCGCTTACACATGGATAAAACGTTTCTTACATCTGTAAAATCGTTCCTTTCCTTCTTGCGTCTACGCTTTTGGATATCTGACCTTGTGTAGCACTTGGTTTTGCGTCGCTAGTGATGTTTTATAGCTATCTGTAAAGTGATTTCGTGTTTGTTGTAATAGACGTATACCTGTACCAAAGGATGCATATAACGTACTATGGGATCATTGTATTCGAATGGCGAGCAGAACGTTCGTTGAAGGGTAAGTTTTGTTCATCAAGTAATGATATAGCTCATTTTATGGCTATAATTTGTATAAGCCCGAGTCTTCTGAAGTCTCGTCCATCATCAGGCGTACAAAATCCCAGAAGCCGAAAGAAGATGAAAAAGAAAAAAAGAAGAAGGAAAAAAAAAAAAAAAAAACCCGCGCCAGAGACAAACACTTTCTTGATTTACTAATTTTTTTTTTAATTTTTTTTTGATCAGTTTTGCAAGCGCCAAGAAATGTAGTAATGAGGGACGAGCTCTGATGCAGTTGGATTTTCAACAGTATTTAATGAAGCTAGAGAACTTGACGGACATCAGGTATCGTAAAACCGAACGACAGAACCCAATGAATTATCTTGAACTCAAAATTACCCATACTATTTCTTTAACGTCTCACTACAGTGAATTCTCGGGCATCCTCGGGACAATTATCATTTGTCCGTCTTGTAGACTTTAGTTACAATGAAACAACGTAGTGAATGTGGAAGGATGTATGATTAAAGCACCTATGCTGACTCAAGCATTGTTTATAAATGGACAAAGGTATTTACTTTAATTTATGGTTATTCCGCAGACCAATTCCTGATAGAGAATATGTAGAGACTTACATCAAAGCGTTTTACTTGACGGAGAATGAGATGGAACGATGGATTCGAGAACACAAGGCGAGTATAGGCTCAGATCAGTGCGGTGCCGTTTTCACAGTCCTACGAAATCTGCTCTATTCAGCTTTTTCCTCCCTGTGAAGGGCCTCTACAGCTTACCCCAATTCAGTACCGAGAGTCCTATAGTGTAGACAGATCACACACACTGGAATCTCCCAACTTCTCCTGATAGTGGTGTGTTTGTTTTTTTTACATCTTTTTTTACATCAATGCAAGGTAAGATGTTGTCCTGTCCCCTGCCGTGTTGTCCAATCGAAACACTGAAACACGACGCAACACGATAAAGCACGAACGTTTTCACAGTCGTATCTTCGTTTTGTAATAAGCTTTGTTCCTTCATTTTCGATCTGTGCAATTCTTCCTTTTACGTCCTCTTCATATCAAAGACAGATTGATTTGCTTTTGGCAGTTTGTTTTTTCTCCGCTTCGCAGACTAATTTGTTGTCTTCCAACCAACAGGAATATTCCAGCAAACACGTAACCAGCCTAGTCACGTGTGGGGTTGGATCACACATCACCAAAAAAGGTCGACAAAAATTATTAGCAGTTATTGAAGAAATCGATAAAAATAGGCAACGTTGAAGCATGAAGTTCCAATGGATCGAGACCTAAATTAATGTCTACGCTAAAGCTAACTTAACAGGGATCCGTTTTTTTCGAAAAGTCCGCCTGATATTAATCAGAAATCAGGAATTGAAATTCGTACAATTTTGAATGGAGGTCTAACCAGAAAGAAAGGGTTTATAGCCATGGTAAAGACGTCTTTTAATTAATTCCACCAACAAATTTGTAAAGTACAATATACATATGTAACAGGAATTCTTAATGATGGCTTTTGATGAGCATACTCTGCCGGCTTCCTTTTATAACTTACACAGGGAACAATCAGAAAAACATTTGGAAATTCAGGCTAACTTAATGACATTGTGGACTAACGGTCCCACCTTTTTCCTTCTCGGGTGTGTGTACCAATGAGGTTTGAATGTCTCTATCGACAGCTAATAATTATGAAGTATTCTTATGAACCTTATTCTCTATATTGAACGATTTGGAACATTTATAAAAAGGTTATCTGGATTCTCCTTAACTCATCTTTACAAGGGGAAAGGCACTGTACGTGGACAATGCAGTCCCCCTCCCCTTTCCCTCCTTCCCTCTCCCCTCCCCTCCCCTTCCCCTTCCCCCAAAGAGCCGCTACGCAGGCTAATGTGTTTGCCTAGTCCAGATCTAAGACTCGTTTTAGACCTTTCCGTAGGCCAAATTGCCCACAGGCTAAAGAGGCTAATACGAGTCCTGGTTCTGGACTATGTGGTATCATAATAATCACTCTAAATATGCACAAAATATATAGCTATAGAAGCGTAGCAATGTACAGCCTTTATGATACATAAAGAATGACATACGTCTATTATTTTGATTGTGTACTAAGTATCATTCGTGAAGGGTATGCTGTAGTTTACGCAGCCTGATTAAGTCTCTGGAAAACGTTACGTGACGAAATTATACTAAGCACGATTGCGTGGAAGATTATAGATGTAGATGCTCAGTAGCGTATTCACTTCGATGTAAGCTGAAGTTATTTACGCAATTTAAAAACGTAACATCCTGTAAAATCCGTAACGACCTGTTAAACCCAAGGTTTAACGTGGTTATGTGAGAAGATGTGAAGGGTCACTTCAATAAAAGTTATAAAGTTATCTACTAATGTAGCTATTGGCATCTAAAATGATAGTCACATCTTTTAATAGTCCCCTTCACAGTTCCCTGCGCCATCTTGAAAGGTAGCCGAGCCTTTGTTCGAAGAGAAACGAACGGTGAGCGTGCAATGATAGGGTATTTTGTATATATTGGCCCAGCTAGTACTCAAACCAGGACTTTCCGCACCGAAGATCGATGGTCGATCACGTAAACCAACTGGGCGGTGATGACCAATGTATAAAATATACAAATGATATGGTACGTCCATAATAAAACATTGATGCCTGCCATATGATAGCAGATGAAGCGAACAAGTATTACATCAGTGGTCTTGCTTGCTTTGGCAATTTTCTGGAACTGAAACGCCCTCTGGGCTTGTTTTAAGACCCGGCGTGTCAAATTTCTCATTCGGATCTTCAGAGGCATTCTTTTGCCCTACATTATTTCTTCTTCTTCTTCTTCTGGTTGTTATTCTTTTGTGGAACATTCCTGCCATGTCTGCTATTATTTGAAGAAATGATGATACGATTGTCAAAGCGAACAGGAACCCCGGCAAATTCAAAACCACAATTACAGACGTTCCATTGATCCCATAGACGTTCTCCATGTGACGAAAACTAAAATGATAGTCCCCAAAACCAATGGTTGTCAAGGTCACAAACGCTGCGTACAAACCCTCTACAAATGACGTTTTATTGACTGTATAAAATAGAGTGCAATATAGCAAATGGAGATTAATGAAAAGAAAGATGGACAAGATGGAACATTTGATCTTCAAGTGTGAGTGGTTGTGTTTTCGAAAAACCGTCTTTTCCACATAAATGACGAATTGACTGAGGAAGATGTTCAAGAATTCCCCTGTGTATTTCAGCGTTACCATGGTGAGCGGAAGTCCAATCATTGCGTAGAGGACAAAAAGCCCTTGACCCAGAGCTGTACGTGGAACAATATCGCCATAACCTGCACAATAGAATACAATTGTTGTTAAGGTCCTCATTTGCGAGAGGTTGTAGCCTGCGTTCGCTCGCACACTGCTCTAAGTCGAGGTTGGAATTTCATTTAAAATCGTTTTTGCAGGTTTTGGAACTAGATAGATGAAAACGGCTTGGGAGTGGATTAAGCGCTCGTCTGCTGTTTCCAAAATGTCTGTATGTTTTTCGTTGGAAAGACTTCATATTTTTTTGTTAGGAGGTATCTCCACATTCACCAAAACAAAAACAAAACAAAACAAAAACAGTTACAGTTGCATTGAAATACCCAAAAAGTGAAATCTAGAGAAAATTCAGGTCAACAATGAAAGACGAGTGCTAATGAGGCGAGTGCTATCCAAAATCACTGCTTGGGTGTGGCGAGGGATATTCTCAACTTATTCTGCATTTTCAGTTTATCCATATATCGGACATCTGATCCCGAAAATTAAAATATTCTTGACCCTTGATCCTATGAAATTAGTCTGATTCCAACCTAGATGACGGCCTATTTGTGATCCCAAAAATTATAGATCCCTGCTGATTCCATGAAATTAGTTGATCCCTGATCCCGCCCTGAATATCGGATCCCGAAATTCGTCTGTTTCCTGATCTCATCAATTATTTACGTTCATCCCCGAACCCGCCTCGAACTCGGATAGCCGGTCATTATGGCAATCGGCATCGCGTCATTTTCAGTCCGAAATTAAATTCGTCTGATCCCATGAAATGTATTAATCTTGATCCCGCCCAGACAATGCAATCCCTGATCACGAAATTCGCGTTGTCCATGATCCCATGTAATCAGTTGAACCCTCATCCAGCAATGACCGACATGGCCCTTGATCCCGAAATTCAACTGATACCTCTATACCTCGTAACAGACCCTGTACTATAGATAGTATATACTTTTCATTCTAAATAATAGGATTGATCTAAGGTGGCAGATGTGGGATGACCCGAATACTCGCGGTAAATTAAACTTCATAAGATTTACCAATTGTTGTTAATGCTACCAGTGCAAAATCCAATCCTTTCAAGTACGTCCAGTCTGGTCTTGATTGAAGTTTTACTGCTTCGGTGATGTTTTCCACGATGACCAGAAATTCCCGCTCAGTAATATTATACAGAGATAGGTTTTCTTGGACGGCTTTCAAAATGCGATTTGCAACTACAACGTTGGGTTCGTCTGTTTGCTCCAGTTTGACGAAGATAGCAGCTCCTATTAGAATGTACGTGATAAGGGCTATAAGTGTTGGGAGACATCTCAGTTTAGCCAAATGCTCTCTTGACTTCATTTTGCTATTCTGATGCTATTCTGATTAGAAGTGACCCAGAAAGTCAATTCTTATTTAATAAGGAAAACTTTAATTAAGACGAACTCATACATTATTGACGATTTTAATTTTTCAAAAACTCTTTTCATTTGTGACACATCATTGTACTCCCAATAAAGTCAGCTTCCAATTTTAATTTGTTTTCATTTTTAAAAACATTAGTGTTAACATGACATTCGCAATAAATTCAGATTCAAAAGTGTATTTAGTTTTAATTTTTTTGTATTGACTATTTTAAAAATCCTTGAACTTAGCTTTTTGTTTTAATAGTATTTCCTTAACTTACGAATTGACAAAAGTTAAATCAGCAAGAAGTCGAACAATTGTATAATCTGAGATTTTGGTCTTTGTGCTGAACTGTATGTCATCACTCATTTTCTGCTCAACAATAACACGGCTCGGTCTTTATTGTATAAACATGAAATAAATTTATACGAACCCACTCTCAGTGGCTTTAATAGCTTAGTTGGTATAACATTATTGCACCAGTATCGCAAAAGTCGTGGGTTCGAATCCCGTTCAAAGCCTGACTTTTTCAGGTGTATTTTTCAGCGAGCTTTTAAAGGCTACAGAAGGGGAAGGGAGGGTGACTGGGATAGAGGGAAAAGAAGAAGAGGGAGGGCCCTTGTTTTCTTTCCCGTTCCCCCTTTCCTCCCCTTCCCTCCCGCTCTCCAAGGGCCAGTCAATCAATTTCTATAATTCATGGAGTCCAATCGCGACCTGAATGCTGAGCTATTGATCATCTTATCACATCTAATCAGATACGTTACATGTGTAAAGAAGCATATATAAAATTGATTTTGGGGATAAATTTGAAAATTCATATATTTCAATATATTTAAGCAGCATTTATAGGAAGTTGTCAAAACGTACAGCTAATCATTAAGCTGATGTAAAGGTGTGCTCCGTGCACCATTTTCTGACAGTTTAAATATTAACATTTCCGTAACGTAGTTTTAAAGTCTTAAGTAAAATGACAAATAATCCAATGACTTTTGTCAAGTATCGTAAGGAATAACCTTACAGATTTTATATTGTAAGATTATCAAAGCACGTTGTATTCTACAGCATTTTTAAGTTACTATGATTGACAGCTTAGCTCTCACTCACTTTTTCATTGCTCTCGCTTTTCCTTAATTTCGATTTTGTTATCGTAAGTTTAGTAACAGTCTCTAGCATATGGTATGCAATATCGATGGTTGAACTAGGCTCAAACTGTGAGCCCAGTTTTTATGATTTGAATGGTGTTTTCCTTCTCACTTCTTATACGAGCCGAGCAGCAGACCTTTCGTTTGGCACATTAGCCGAAACACGCGCTTTTCTTCTGCTCCACCGAATTGAATCATGGGAAATTGTGCAAAATTTTAACAGCACTTCCCCTAGGTCTTCTGTTTTAGATATGTTTTAGAAGTGCAGCGAGCCTCCTACCTCAGTACCGGCCAAATATTGCTCAGATTGCATTTTTTTAGAAGTCAAAAGTCTTCCAAATTGCCTTGGTAGGTCCAGGAATCTACCACAAAACTCAAATGACGTCATTTTGAAACACTGACAAACAGATCCGGCGCCATCTTCTTCGCAATCGTTTCCGGCCTCTGAATTCTTCCAGAAGAGCGTCTCTACCACCTAGTCAAGCTTAATGATGCCAGCCTAGAGGCTCCTGTGGTAGCAAATAACTCCAAAAAGCACTTATAAATGGATATTTGCCCAATTCAAGCCACGCTGTTTGCTAGCAAACGAACGGCCAAGAATTCAACTAGCCTGCGTCACATCCGGACTTTTCCTCCGTTAAGACTAAAGCGAAGAAAAGTCCGGATGGGACGCAGGCTAGAATTCAACAGGCATATCACTGGAATCAGTGAGCCTTCGGTATTTTAAAACAGCGACAGTTTCCCTGACAACGCCTTATTTGGGGTCACAATATTTTTTCGTTCATTTCGCTTTGAAAATTAGCCAAAATATATAAACAGGGCTCGGAAGGAAAAGGGGTAATTGTTAGGGACTTGTCCGAAATTAGCAGGGGAGGGGTGTGCAGTATGCCAGATGTTTGAGGAGCGATTCTTCCTAGATAATTCTTCTCCTCCTCCTTCTCCTCCTCCTCCTCCTCCGATCCGCTTCTTCCTCCTTCTCCTTCTCTTCCTTCTTCTCCTCCTTCACCTCTTTCTTCTTCATCCTTCTCCTCCCCCTCCTTCTCCTCCTCCTCCTCCTCCTCTCCTCCTCGTCCTTTTGTAGCACTTGACTGGTATGACCTTTACAATTAAACCTATAATATTGATTTTTCGATCCCATATAGTTTTAGAGAAGTCATAATATGTAAAGCCCATCAAAATTGCTCAAAAAATTGTGTAAATATAAAGAAAGAAAATTGTCATTAAAAAGTAATAAATTAAAGCATGAAAAATGTTTCGCGCAAAAGCGTAGAATAAGTTTTGGCCACTAAATTAAAGAGTAGCTAAAGTTTGATTCACAAACAAATTTAATAAAATTTTACACGATTATTGAAATCTTCACCTGCTTATCGAAATAGGAAGTGATCGATATCAGCAGAAACAGAAGTCAAAGTGATTAGCTTTTCCCACCCCTTGCGTGACATTATAATTTTTTCATCCAACAACAACAAAAATATATTATTTGAAAAGAGCACACTAAAGCTGGCAAAACTTGAAATTAGGGCGGCCGATGTTGGTGCTTTTTGTAAAGAAATGTTCGGTGATGCATGCATGGCAACAACTCCGAGTGACAATCCATTCATAGTTATAATATAGTAATAGTTTACTTTAATTTCTTCTTGATCCAGGAACTCAAAATTTAATCCTCTAGTTCCAAATAAAGGGTATGGAGGGAGGAAGATACATTTTCAGATTTTGTTAATGCATACTTTTTGAACTGATTGGCATCACTGCATGCATTGGCCGTAACTGACGTGCAACAGCATTATTTGAAGTTATTGGCACGAATAAACAGTTTTCACGTGGTACATATATATATGTATATTTGCACCTGCACGCTAAAAGATTAGAAGTTTGTTCTTTATTTCTTTATTTCACGGCAGGCCAATGGAAACTTTCTTGAGATTTTTGTCCCAATAAATAAAAACATGAACACATAAATAAATAAAATATAAATTCAAAACTTTTTGAACAATTTTGGCATGATTTGCCTTCACAGCACAAAGTGTATTTAGTTGTCCTCTTTCTTGTATTGAGTAGAGTGGTTTTTATAAGGGGCTTCTAACGTGTATTAGTTTAATAACTATTTCACGGATTTGTGAAAACCACTCTATTTTGCAAATCCTTGACCTTAATGCTTAATTTCTATTTGATAGAATTGATAAAAATTAACTAGCTGTGAGGCGTCGAACAATTCTATACTCTGAAGTTTTGGTCTTCGTGCTGAACACGTATGCGTTTACGTTTGTAAACGCATAAAAGTATTTGCATCCACACGAAAACGATGGCCGTTTACAGCGGCATCACACTAACAACTTGATGCTAGTAAACGTATACATTTCTATATATGCGGTTAAACTCGTCCACACGTAAACGCTTCAACTCGAAAACAATGTTAAACGCTTGACTAGGCAGGTATTGAATGATATTGTCAGCGTTTTCACAGCGTTTACGAAAATATACGTTTACGGCCGTCCACACGAAGACGCATAAACGGCGTTTTCAAATTTATCCACTTTGGAGAGCGTTTTCGAATTTTATGCGTTTACGGTGAGCGTTTTCATCGTCTTCGTGTGGACGGAAGGCCTAAACGCATAAAAAGTTTGCGTTTACTAGCGTTTTGCGTTTACAATCGTCTTTCGTGTGGACGGGGCTCAACAATAACAGGGCTCGGTCTTTATTGTATAAACATGAAACATTTATACGAACCCACACATGACTAACTTTCCAAAGCCTGTTTTTTACAGGGTATTTTTTAATTAGTGAGCTATAGGCTCCATTTGGATTTCTGATAATATAATATATTATTTTTAGTTGTCAGAAGGCATGAATAATAGATAAATATTTGATTTTACCTTTTATCTGGGACAAAATTGCTTTTAATCAATTAATGCAAAAATGGAGTTTAGAAGGAAGAAACACAAATATACTTTCAGGTTCAATCAATTTTTAGTTCATGAAGCCCAATTACGACTCGCGTGATGTGCTATTGATCATACTTACCCATCTAATCAGATATATTTTACGTGCATGTTATTAGTATGATAATAAAAATAAGGCCATTCCTATAAGACATCTGTTTTAAAGAGTTTCCATCGGCTCATTCACAAGTCCGAAAGGCAAAATGAAGTTAAGACAACATTTCTTTAAACGGAGATGTCCACAAAAGATTATAAGTGTAATAATCTACATCCTTATCGGAGCCGCAATATTTGTCAAACTGGAGAAGACAGACGAATCCAACCAGCTAGTTGCAAATCGCATCCTGAAAACCGTCCAAGAAGACTTGTCTCTGCAACTCGGCGTGAATATTTCCGACCATCAGTTTCTGAACGCTGTACAACATATCTCTAAAGCATTGGCGATACAAGCAAGACGTGACTGGTCATACTGGAGAGCAGTGGATTTTGTAGTAGTAGCCTTGACGACAATAGGTAAACATGGCTGCCACCATTGTAAGATTTTCGGCTTTACTAAAACTAGACGGCTAGAACTTTGACATATAATTGGAAATATAGTCGATGTAGTATACACAGGACAAAACTGTTCAGTTTTTGATTTACTTTCTCCTTCAATATATAAAAAGAAAACAACCGCAATTCTGTTATTATGACTTTAAACCTTATGAAATTCCAGACATGGAAAATATTTGTTTGTCCAAATAATTAAATGGAACTTGCAAAACAATGCAGGAAAATGAACGCTTTTCTTTTGCCGTCGGCGCCAATGAGCAGCAATTTTTACACAAAACACGCTCTTTGGTTGCGATGTTAAGTCAATTGAAAGTTTAAAATATTATAACATTTAACATTTTTATAACAGTTTTTTGTTTTCTTTTTATCGAGGAGAAGTCCGGTAATCCTGACAATATTTGTCCAGTATACTATTTATTACTTCCACATCTACGATCGAACTTTACTCTAAAGAGGTATTTCCCAAATTAACAGATTTAACCGTTTAAAATTTTCGCACATCTGACATGGTTTTATGATGTGCAACAAAGCAAAGCTTTTTTGTTAATTGAAAAGTATGTTAATTTTGATTTGTAGTTTATCTTAATTAATTGTTGGTCGGTGGGTCCGTCGGGTGGTTTGTGTATTGGCTACAGAATCCTCCCCCGCAAATATATTATTTTAATCGAAATCTGGAAGGCAATGCTTATGGTCATAAGTCTACTTGTTTACTCAACTGAAGGACTGACTTTTTTTTGACCAGGTTATGGCGATATTGTTCCGCGGACATCCATCGGCCAGGGCGTATTTATCATCTACGCCCTAATTGGTCTACCTCTTGTTATGATAACGCTCAAAGACAACGGCGAATTTTTGCATATTTGCGTCAGAAAGCTGATCGTCACGATAGAGAAGAAAATATTTGGCATACAACTGCCTGCACAACTGAGTATCAAATGTTTCATCTTTTCTTGTTTCTTGTTTCTTATCCTCCACGTGGTTTCTGCGATCCTTATTCAACACATGAATGGTAATCTTACCTTCACTCAAGGTCTGTACGCAACGTTTGTATCCTTAACAACTATCGGTTTTGGTGACTATCGAGTTAACTTCGATCACATGGCGGCCCAATATGGCAACAGTGTGACGACCATCTTGCTAGTTGTACAATTGCCAATTCTTCTTATTGGCTTGACAATTGTGTCTTGCCTTCTAAACTCAGCTGCTGAGTTGATGGAAAAGACTCGTAACCGCTTAACAGATACAGGAAGCAGAAACTGTCATGCAGAAAACAACAGTTCGAATCAAGAAGAAAGGGCTGCAAATGAAAGTTCTCAGTTGCCAAGACTCGAATAGTTTTTTATGTTGGCGTATTTCACTTTGGAGTCCAAGAAACTTCAAGGCAACTTCATCCACTGAAATCGTGGAGAATTACCCAAGAAAAGATTAATTTCACACATACTACACATCTATTCAAAATTATGAAAATGAAATGTTTCCATAATGTGTTCACTGACACTATATATTCACACAGAGTACACACGAATCACTACAGTAGATCTCATTAATATACCTACCAAGATGGTATGTTGAGTATTTCTCGACACTCACAACCTTTATATTCCTGTACGGATTTTAGATGTCAAAATAAACACACATCTCAGCTCACAAAATGATTTCCGATGAAGGTGCAGCACTCAAAAACCCAGAGGAAAAACCCTGGTTTCTTTGCAAAGGAAAAACTGGCAATTACGACGCAGCCTATTTGGACTCATGCGAGTAACCTTCCACTGGATGCAAATTCTTGAAACTATCTTATTAGTTACCCCTTAGATGTACTTTAATGTAGTACCTCGAGCTGTTTTCTGGACCGACCTGAAACATTCTTCTTCGCGTCCAAGAATGAGTTCGTCGCGGGACAAGATTCACGTTTCTTTTGTACTAAAAGATCTCGTCCAATCACGAGCGCTCAAAACAATTTCGGGGACACTACCAAAGACTCAGAAAGGCTTTCATGAAAAGTGAATTAGATCGTATAGATATTAAATAAAATAGAAACAAATGCACTAGCTTTTGAAGTTACGGCAGATTTTCATGACTTAACCAGTGAAATGGACGGTTTAAACAATATCGCAATTAGCATACACTTTCTGTATTCCTTGCCGTTTCCTTGCCTTGTTCTAGCTTGGAGCATCACTTAATCTTGACTTTACAGAATTTACAAAGTTTCATCGTCAGTTGATTTTACAACATCACTGACACAACATCTCGAATATACTGAACGTCCGGTTTTTCTAAGATATTATGTAACTTATGTGTATATATCTTGTTGTAGACGTTTGTAGCGTTTTAAGCCCTTGGCTGAATTTAACCCTTACAAGCCCTTGAGACTGATTTTTCGAACCCATAGAGTTTTAGATAAGTCATTATCAATTTGTAAAACCCTAAGGAAATGCTCATAAAATTGTGTAAATAAGAAATACAATAAAATTGATGTCTGCCATTAAAAAGTAATAAAGCATGACAATTGTTTCGTGCAAAAGTGTATTATGAATTTCGGCGACTTGCTGTTTCCGAGAGTAGCTGAAGTTTGATTTACAAACAAATTTAATAAAATTTTACTCAATTATTGAAATCTTCACTTGCTTATCGCAGTAGGAAGTGATCGATATTACAAGAAGTAACCGAAGTAAAAGTGATTGTTTTTGTCTTAATTAAAAATTTAATATTTTAGTTCTAATTGCTTGCAAGTACAAATCTTAGTAATTGAACATTATTTAGAACTCGCTCTTTTTCCTCGCGCATAATGTAAAATATTTTTTGTGTATATGAAATAGCCCTTTTTCTCGTGACGGGCCCTTCCTTATTTGAGTTTTAGCTTCTTTAAATATTTTTAATTTGACGATCTTTTAGAAAATTCCCGTAAGCGCTACTGAAGTATTGCTGTTACTTTGAATTTCTGGTCCGTTAAAGTCTGATATATATAGCTTATTGCTTTGAAGCGAAGCCAACTGCCGCAATTCAAGTGCGTACGTAAGCGTGAGTAAAATTGGTTGTCAATGTGATTACCGAATGAAGATGAGAGAATATTTCGCTAACCTGAAATGTTTCCCAAGACTTCTTGCTCTTATAGCTTACATTCTTATTGGAGCTGCCATCTTTGTCAAACTGGAGCAAACAGACGAATCCAACCCGGTAGCTGCAAACCGTATCCTGAAAGGCCTTCGAATTCGTTTGTCGTCGCAGTTCGGCGTCAACATCACTGACCAAGAATTTCAAGAAGTTGTGAACAATATCTCTGAAGCGTTGCTCATGAAAAGCACCCCAGATTGGAGCTTTTGGAAAGCTATCGATTTTGTATCAATAGCCTTGACACGAAATTGGCTTATCTTCTTAAAAATCGGTCGACAGGCTTGACAATCCTGTTGTTAATATCCATTTTTCCAGAAGTAGTTTATAATGGCTTGTTCGTTCGTTGGTTCGTTGGTTTTTGTTTTGTTATTATTTGTTTGTTTGTTGTGTGTTTTCCCTCGTCTTCTTGCACAAAAGTAGACAAAACAAAAAACGATACGATAGCATGAACGGTTGGCTGACGGGCTGGTTGGTGGGTGGTTTAGCTGGTTGGTGGGTGTATGTATGTGTGTGTGTGTGGGCTTGTGGGTTGGTTGGTAATATATTTTGGTTGCTTGGTTGGTTGATTGGTTGGTTGCTTGGTTACTTGGTTGCTTGGTTGCTTGGTTGCTTAATTGGTTACTTGGTGGTTGATTGGTTGCTTGGTTGCTTGGGTTGGTTGCTTGGTTGGTTGGATGATGGGTGGTTGGGTGGGTTGGTTGGTTGTTTGGTTGGTGGGTGGATTGGTGGGTGGGTTGGTTGGTTGGACGGGTGGTTGCTTGGTTGCTTAGTTGATTGATTGGTTGGTTGGTGGGTTGCTTGGTTACGGCTTGGTTGTGTGTGGGTGGATGGGTTGGTTGGTGGGCTGGCCGTTGGGAATGTGCTTTGGTTGATGCGTAGCGATGGGTTTGGTGGGTTGGACGGTTGGTTTTTAAGAGATTGTAGTTTTTGTCTTTTATCTGTAGGCTATGGAGACATTTCACCGCGTACTCCTCTAGGTCAAGGAATATTTATTATTTACTCTCTGATTGGTCTTCCTCTTTGTATGGTAACACTCAAAAGCACTGGGAAATCCCTAAGTATTTATCTTGGTAAACTAATCGTTATCACAGAAAACAAAATTCTTGGCAAAGAACAACACAACCACTTGAAAGTGAAGTCCTTTGTCGTTTCTTTGTTTTTGTTTGTGATACTTCATCTATACTGGGCTGCAGTTTTGGTACGCATCATGAAAGTGTCCTTTCTTGAAGATGTGTACGCTTCGTTCGTCACCTTTTCAACAATTGGCTTTGGAGATTATGTTATAAAACCCTGGTTCATGGAACAACGAGATTTGATGTCCGTGATGACAGTTCTCAACCTTCCTTTGTTGCTTGTCAACCTGACTGCTGTTTCGTGTGTTTTGAACACAACAGTTGATATGATGGAAAAGGTGCAAAGAAGGATCACAACCACAAGAAAGGTAAAGGTGAACACAGATGAATAACATTTGAAACTGTGATGGGGTTCACTTTAACTATTCCAACTGTAAATACATGTAAATGAATCAAAAACTTGCATAGGCTCCGTCCCCAAAAAGATGATTAACGAATCTGTGAAAAGAAAACATATGATCTAACGACGGATATTGTGTTGTTCTCCGGTAATTTCATCTTCCCACACGCCAGAATTTATTTGTTTTCAGACTGAAAATACATCAACCTATGGATAACACAACCACATTATATAGCGTCAAAAGGAAGATAGAATCAAACCCTCTGGTTTCCAGGGTACAAAACCTTTCGCTTTTGAAACAAAGTTTCTTTTGTGATAAAAATCTCATCCAACAATAAGCGCTCAAAACATTAGCGAAGTGAGGCTTCCTATTTGCCAGGTACTCAACATGCAATTTTTGTTGGAAAGCATGGAATGGAAATCAGATATTCAATAAGATAGAAACACAATTGCTAACTTTTTTAATCAGTTTAAACATACACCTATTATAAAGTGCACAAACATCGAGGAAATTTCGATACAAAATTGTCAAATCTAGATGCAATGATTTATGCATAGGAATTTAAATATAATACAACAACCGTTCAAATGAACACAGATCTAGATCTTTTAGCAATCAGGAAGGCAAGAACCGTTAAGTGTGATATGACCTATAAGATCGAATCACCGACAACCGGTTGGCTCAGTTGGTAGGGCGCCGGACTAGTGTGCGGGAGACCGGGGTTCGATTCCCGGTCGGACCAACACTCAGGGTCTTAAAATAACTGAGGAGAAGGTGCTGCCTTTGTAACTACATCTGCAAATGGTTAGACCTTCAAGTCTTCTCGGATAAGGACGTTAAACCGTAGGTCCCGTCTCTCCACACTATCTAACCCAGCATTGGAGGGACGTAAAAGAACCACTGAGGACGTAATAAAACCCTGGCAGTGACCACCCTCAGTGTCTACTTCATACTGATCACCTCTTTCATATCATTGTAAAGCGCCTTTGAATATGTATATAGATAAAGTGCACTATATAAATCCAATCCAATGTCATTAACATGGAATCCCCTCCCTCAGGCAATGAATTTACCTATAATATTGTATACTATATAATATATTATATAATTGTATGGAGCATACCTGATATTTATGACAGGAGCTTCAAGAGTTGATCTGCCTTGACATAATGCTTTAATACGGATACCATACATACCCCTTTAATTAGAAACAAAAACAACTAACATTGCAGCTTAGCGACTTCTAATAAGTCAGCAGGGGGGGATAGTGGAGGTAGAGAAAAAAACCTCGAAGCAAAGGAGAGAACAAACTAAACATGTGATGCTCCGAGCATCCGGAATCCGGCATCCGGCATCCGGCGTCCGGGAATCGAACTCGGAACCACATAGGTGACAGACCGGCGCTCTAACAGCTTGGCCCCCCTTGCTTCCCATTAGGTCTGGAGAACGAAAAAATTAAAGACAAAAAAGTGAATAATACATTAAAATGTGCAGTAAATCTGAGAGAATAATGCTATTATCTAATTTTGCTTTAAGAAGAAAAACGCCTAGATTTCAGAATGTATGTTTGTCAAGTCAAATAGATTTTAGGCTCAGATTTCAGCCGTCAGGGATTCGTGCGTGGCCCGCGATACTAATCTCTGACGGCTGAAATCTCAGCCTAAATAGATTTCCTTGCGGTCAAATGTTTTCATCCAAAAGAGGAAAAAGAAAACCATTTGTCACTGTAAATGTGGCATAGAAAATGTGCACGTGCATGTGAAAAGGACTTTAGCATTGTTTAATGTTTTTCTTCCTGCGCTGCTGTTCAGTACCTGGGCCCGATTGTTCGAAAGAGGGTTAATTTTTAACCAAAGATTAGGAGTTAATAACTTTAGGTTTATTTTCAGTTTCTGAAAGGTAAGCACTAGCCTCCTCCGCTGGCAACTCTTTTGGGTTTCCTTTGGAATACAAACCCATTCTTTCCCGGCCAGAAAAAAAAAAGGAATCCCAACAGTTGTCCGCGGAGGAGGCTAGGTAAGCACCAATTTTAACCCAAGTACGGAGGTGTGTTGAATTACTAACCTAAAGTTAAGTCGAACAAAATGAAGAGAGCCGACAATTTCGATTACAAGAAGGTTTCAGTACTATATATAGATGCCTTGACGCAGGGGAAACTAAATAGACTAAAAGAGTCGGTTTTTGTTACGCTGTTTGTGAACTTTGGCTGGATAAGATAAAAGTGTTTTGGGATATTTACAGTGATAAGTGTCTACAAACGGAGAAAAGTTCTGCTTCATTTTTCGATTCGGATACCTTTTTTTCTGTTGGTAAAAAAGTTGGAAAAGTTGTCATACCTCTGAATTTATTTTTTGGTTTTATTTCAACCAAGTGACAAGTAAACAAACAATTAAGCGCGAACACTCTTTCACTCACCCTTTTATTCTACCTTCGAGAAACGGATATTTATCCGGCGAGGGTTAGCTAACCCTAGGTTACTTAATTTATCCCCGGGTTAAATTCTAACCCTGTTAGGCGTCATCAAGATCACTACTCCAAAAAAGAAACACTTTGCACTTTTTAATGAACAAGTAAATGCATAAAAATGTATCAATTTAGAAATATGTATTTTTCAGTTCTAAAGCATTATTTACTAGTTATTTATTTATTCGAAATCAACAATTCATAAACTTGTCTATTTTTAGTATTTATATATATGTAAATATATTTTTTTAAAGTTGATGTGATATCTAACCGAATGTAGATGTATGAACATAAAATTAACTATAAGAGTTAATCAGTTCCTCTGCAGCCCAATACAATAACATATGCATATAAATTCGATTTCTTCTTGATCCAGAAACGCCACATTTAAACATCTAGTTCCAAATAATGGATATGAAGCGAGAAAAAAAAAATTGGATTTTGATGCATACTTCACTCTGATTTGCTTCACTGCATGCATTGGCTGTAACTGATGTGCAAAAGTATTTGACGCTATTGGCACAAATAAACTGTTTTACATCGTACATATTTGCACCTGCACGCTAAAAGGTGTTGTGTTATTTACCTTGACCTTAAAAAAGTCTTGATAATGAAATGTCTTTTGGTTTTTAGTCGGTTCAGTGTACGTTAGCTTTTCACAGCAGGCCAATAGAAACTTTCTCTGAGTTTTTTTGGCACAAATAAATAAAAAGACTTTAAACAAAATTGGCACGATGTCGCCCTCTTTTGGCGACATTCCCAGCGTCGTCTACCACATACCTGTAGTTTATACTTACTCGTAATGTGCTCATTAGAGTGCATGCACTTAGAGTGATTTTCATCGGACTGTGAAATAAAAACTAGCTATTAGTGTGTTGTTGTCGAAATTTGACAAAGGGAAACAAGGGAATTAGGATCTACTAGTGTGTATTAGCTTAGTAACTATTTCACAGTCTGAAAATCACTCTAATCCGTGAAACAAACACTACTAATTACTACTAAATAGTAATTGATTACAATAGGAAACAAAGGAACTACCATAATTTAGCACTATTTTGTACTATTTATGTTTCACGGATTACGTACGTGCACTCTACGACAAAATCTCAATAAATTTAGAATTTTGTTTTAAAAATGATTGGCAGCTTTTTAATAAATAATAACTATATATAGTTTTGTTGGTTCATTTTTTTTAACTTAGTATTTGAAAACAGAATGAAGTTAAAACTACAAGTCTTGCTATTGCTTCTAGCTCTTATAGTTTATATCCTTATCGGAGCTATCATTTTTATGAAAATAGAAAAAACGGACGAACCCAACGTGGTAGTCGCAAATCGAATTCTGGAAGCCGTTCAAGTAAACTTGTCGTTGCAGTTTGGCGTGAACATCACTGACAACGAGTTTAAGAACATCGTGGATAATATCACCACAGCAGTGACGATTCGAAGCAGACCTGATTGGACTTTTTGGAAAGCTATTGATTTTACTATAGTTGCATTGACTACAATAGGTAAGGAAATAGCGCAGTTTTTTTTAAAAAAGAAAAGATTTTGTGTCAGCAAAAAGCACCTATGTAGATGGTAATTATACATTGGTAATATGAACCGTGTTTTGATATCTTAGTGAAGATATTATTTTCAAGAGTGAATATAAAAGACGAATTTCCCTTGCGCGCATTTACGACCATGCATATAATAGCATATAGAAAGGTCATGTTCAATGTTGTAACCTGTTTTAAAATCACATTTTCAAAACTTCAAAAGAAAAAATACACAAATCTGAAAAACTGGCTTGTCCGTCGTCATGGCAACAATATCAATGCATAACGGGGGTCTTTGCATGAATTGACGATGATTTTTTTGCCACAATATTAACATAAGAAGTAGGGGGTTTTTTTGCCAAGATTTAATTTTGTTTGTCATTCAGGTTACGGTGATATCGTACCACGCACTCCTACAGGTCAAGGTGTTTTTATCCTCTACGCTATCATTGGTCTACCTCTGACCGTTGTAACGCTGAAATACACGGGGAAATTCCTAAGCAAATGTGTCAAGAAAATCATTAAAGTGATTGAAAAGAAGATTTTTAGAATCAAAGAGAACAAGCATATGAAGATAAAGTGTTTCGTTGCTTCGTTGTTGTTGTTTGTCTCGTTTCATGTAATTGGCGCTGTAATGTTTTATACAGTTAAACGCACGTCGCTACTAGAAGGATTCTACGGTACCTTTGTGACTTTGTCCACTATTGGGTTTGGGGATTATCCTATGCCTCTGGAAACACTAGTAAAAGAATATGGTACAGCAGGCTTGTCACTTCTGTTTATTTTTGAACTACCAATCTTTTTGGCTGCCCTAACTGTCGTATCATGTTTTCTCGACACGTCAATAGTTTTAGCGGGAAAGGCTCACAAAATAACTCAAAAGGCTTATCGACGAGACACAAGAAGCACAGTAAGAGCTACGTGCATAACAAGCCCAGACGCCAGCGTAATAAGCACACAAAAGGAACTTTCCATCCAGGAACTCGGTGAAATCCAGTCTTGAAATTTGAAGACGTGGTTCTTGAAAAGAATTCTGAGCGTATGAGGTCTAGAACGTCATCATACTTTGGTTGTTATATGCTGAAATTCGAAACCTAATGCGTGCAATATACAGTTTTTAAGTATCTAAAAGCGCGTAGAGTTTGTACATGTTTGGATGGTACTAAACCGGAAAGAGAAAATCATCGCCAGGATTGTTGAAATGATTGGGCGTGGACGTGCACGCGCGCAGTGGATCTTACCGAGAATGAATGGGTCCCTCTCACCCCAAGTAATATTGCTACAACGCAACGCAAGAACAGGATGTGAGATGACGAATTTATCACATTTGTTCGTTGCGTGACTACCGTGACAACGTCGCGACACCACGTTCAGGATGCCAATTCGCTTCTTTTTGCGTCTTCTTCTTGACGTCGGCGGCGTCGGGGTCAACGGTCATTTCGAAGAAAATTCGTCGGCGCGCGGGTGTGTCATCTTTCACGTTGCGTCGTGTTTCCTAATCAATCAATTTTGTAAAGGATGGGGATCCAATAGACCATTTCACGGTTGTCGTGGCTCAACCTCAGCCTCGACACCGTGTAATATATTCTTTAGAATTTGACTACAGCCCGTGGAATTTTAAAGTGTTTCGATTGTTTGTTGTTGTGTGCATTCCTTAGATTACCATGGGCTGCAGTCAATTTCTAAAGAATATATTACACGCTGTCGAGGCTGAGGTTGAGCCATGACAACCGTGAAATGGTCTATTGCATAAGCATTATGTACAAAAACACTATGAATTATTCATATACAACGATTTTAGCTTAAGTGATGTGACGTACGTTTGCACAAAACGATTCAATTTTGAGTCATAAACAATCCTCTGAGTTCCTGATTATAGCACCAATTATCTCTTAACAAAACAATTCTTTATGCATTGCGAACCATTTGATGTGTATCTATACTTGCGTAGCAAGCATTTCTTTAAGGAGGAAGGGGATTGGGTTTCCTGTGTTACGAAAGCGGGGCTTAGGGGACAAGGAAGGGGAAAGGTGCATGGAAGCTCTCTTATCCCCTGTCCTCCTCCTAACCCCTGTTTTTCGTAACACAGGAAACCCAATCACTTAAACCCCTTTCGCCTCAAATAAACGCTTGTACCACAGGTTAGTGTTTCTAATACGCTTGGTACTACAGTTTTAGTGGGTGTATGTATAGTGCAATGCACAAACACGACGGCTTCCATATTGGATAGCCAGTAAGGACAATGAAATCATTCTACGTAAATTTCCCGAACACTTTTTTCTCAATGCAGTTCAACGAGTTCACTACAGAGTGTCTCAAAAATTTATGCCCCCGATATTTTATCATCGATCTTATTTTGGATGATAGAAAAGCATTTTCTAGACATTTTATACGAAAATGTTGTAATCTCTTCTTGGTATTAATGGCTTAATTAGAGGTTAGACGTTATTCATTTGAGTTTTAAGCTCAAAACGGTAGCTTTTCGAATATGCGCATTTTCATGTCCCACCATTTTGTTCGCAATTAATTAGCAGTTTTGAGTTTCTCGTACTTTCTGTTCATTCATTTTAAAAACATAACGAAAACAAAACTTGTCGATTATACAAACTCAAAGATCTTTAGTGAGACTTTCTGGAATGTGAGCCAAAGAAAACTCAAAGCCAATGTCTTATAAAGCAGTTTTCCCTCTTTCAGACCTTCCTAAGACGTTTTCCTCTGTTTTTTTTTTTGTTTTTTGTTTTTGTTTTTTTTGTTTTGTTTTTTGTTTGTTTTGCGCATGGGCTGACTGCGCAATAATAGAATCACAGGTAGCCCAAGCTCGACGCATCTGTTGATTTACTAGCGATTATAGGGGACTTTATTAAAGTGTAACGTGTTGGTAATGACTCCCACTGCTTAATACACCTTATTATTAGCCCCCACAATATAACTTAAAAGTGCGAAGTTCTGGTCCTTCTTATCATTTTATACTGACTTAATTTGACGCGTGATAATTTCCCATCTAACTATTTAGTTAGTTATAAACGTAATTTTGAAGAACGAGATCGTCAACAAAATGTTCCATGTCAACAAAAACATTTCTTGCATTCGATCAGAAATGGATTTCAAACCATAAACACAGACATGCGCAGACAAATTGTATACATGCTTAGAAACTGGGCACGAGTAGTTAACTGTCACTGATATTTTTTGCTCAGTTTTATGCTCAGCTTCCTCTGTGAGAAAGAACAAATTTCGATATTACATTGAATAAATCATCAGATTGCTTGGCTGCGAACTGTAAATCTTTAGAGTTAGTTCATTATACTAACTTGTCATGGATTGCCTGCCTGATATTTTTCAGTATAAGAATCTGTTCGTGTGGTTGGTTCTTCAAACGTATACATATTTTTCTATATGTTACCGTTTTGATACAAAATCATTTCGCTGAACATCTCTAATTGTACTTATTTTATTGATATTAACATTATAAAAATATCTTTAGCAATAAAAACTTTAAATTTCTTTTTGAGTTTTCAAACAGCATCCATCATTGTTGGCACCAACATTTTAGACAATTGTTGGTCGGTAGTTTGTTGTCAGTATGCTTTCTTGATAACAGAATTGAACCGCAAAAGGAATGTTAAGGAAAAAGGATTCGAACTTGACATACACTCCTTGCCCAGCTTGCAATCGCTCCCAACGCTAGCATCCAACATGATTTGTGCTACAAACATTGTAGGGTTAGCTTTAGGTCGTCAGGTTGTAACGGATCCATCTGCATATTTTACATTGTGTTCAAATACATCTAACATGTTGGAGAACTGTTGGCAAGCATTGTTTGGAGGGTTTCCACAGGTCTTCATTCACAAATCCGAGTCAACGAGCTAATCTCGGGTGTCGATGCGATCATATCAGTATTCTTATTAGAAATGTCATGACAATATTCAAAACTTAGTCTCTTTTGGCTACAATAGGAGTTTACGACTTCGTATCCATTCAGTGAGTACTGCCAGTGATAAGATAAAGATTACAACGATCAAAATGCTGGGAATGACCACGCTGGCTATTTGGATTGCAGGCGCAATATTCGACTGACATGCTGGTTGGAAATCATCATTGCGTACCTGTACTTGTATGTTTGACCTTGTCTTTCTTTATTGAGGTGGCAATCAAGTCTACAATAAATATACATCCCAGAATGAAGAACAGATGTGATATGTTTGTAGGGTAAATAATCGTAATATATCAAAAAAGGGAAGAAACTTTGCGCTTATTTGCATGCTGTTGTCAGTTTCGTCATTTATTTATTTGTTGTCCCTAGTGTCCAGCCTATATCCTCGATCGTTACAAAAGGGACGCGGCAGGATCACTATAGCTGCATGAGCACAGATGGCCAACTCGACTCGCGTGCCTTCCTTCAGACTCTTAAACTTGACAAGGTTCAGACAATTTGGTATCTAAAGTTGTTTAATCCTCGCCGTTAAATACAAAATAATACTTGTGCATTACCGGCTTTACTAATAGCCGGCAAATGTTACACGACCAGACGCAAGAATGCGACCTGAGAAGACTGATATATCTTATTCTGCGAGCAGCAGTGACGACGCGCACGGCTGGCATGCAGGAGCTGGAGCTCATTCTTTTTCATGCACACGACATCGTCTTTGAAGTTTGCGTTGTCGGCTGGACTTTCATTTGGGACTTTCTCGACACTTGCTCACGCCTTCCAAGACGATATCAATGGCCTGTCATATTATTGAACTTTGTACTTTACTTTAAAAAAAATCAAAGTTAAAATTTATATATGTATGAATGGATTTTCTGTACGTCATTGATGGAATGTGGGGTATTTTATGCTCATAGCACGTTAATTCTCTTTTCTTTGGTTCTGGTCTGGTTCATATTTGAACGCTGCTAACATCGGATATAACGGGTTCACATTTGAATGTAACGGACCTCACTGATTGCAGAGATCGCGATCGCTGAAAACAGTTCAGTTCGGCGATTGATGTGATCAAATGTGAACCAGGCTTTTCCAATCAAACGATTTAGGAACCTTTTACACCCATCAGTTAAAACTATTTGTTTTTCTCTCAAATAGCAATTACTAAGTAAACAAAAACACTAAAAGGCACTAATACCTAAACAATAGTGTTTTGTACTAATACCGCATTTTTCAACTAGCAACCAGTATAGAAGTTTGGCACATTTGATATTGATATGAGATGCTGAACTGTAAACAGAGATGTATAGATATAAGTAAAACAAATAGCGCTCAATTGAATACCATATCTATACTTTAACGAGTTCCATTTATCTCCTAGCAGTTTTGAAACCCTATCTTCAGGGTTAATATATATGCTGTCGTTTTGCGTACTATTTGAGCATCCATTTTGCTTATTGGATTTCCTTACCCAATCAAAATCCTCAACATATTACATCTCTTTTAAACAGTACAAAACCATTTACCTTGTAGCGTTAAAGGCATGTTACACAGGTTTTCCTCTCGACAACACCAAATGCTTTTTTGTTTCTTTGATACAGCATTTGAAGTGCATTTCGTTGTGTTGTTCCTCAGGCATCCATACCTGATCCTCTGCGCTTCTTCTTCTCCATTGGCTAGTGTTTCTACGCTAATATAACAGCCATACTTTGAACTGCACACACCTCGCACACATCTCTTGGAGTTGCAGAAACATTTGAGTCTTGCTAAAAATATATAAGGTTTATTGATATACATCTGATCGAACATGCAGTGTGCGTGAGAGAATGCCCCACTATAACACTGAAAAGAACAGCTATACGTTCACCAGTGTTTTGCTTTCGAGTCGTCATCATAAATCTAGTCCGGTAGTACTTGAAAACTATTTTACTTACTTAAATTTCATTTGGTTGAGAAAGAACAATCTTTGAACACCTGTTCAATATATTGATCTTGTTGAATCCAACTAAAACGGGTACACTCATGACTCCTACTAACATTGGTTAACTTTTAAGGATTCCAAAAAGCTCTTTAAATTTGATTAAATTCAGTTATTCAATCTGAGCTTTTTTATGAATTTACTTCAGTTTTATTTTTCGTATCGAAATATCAAGTCCAAAGATAAACAAAATATATATATGAACCGATCGAGGTCGTAATAACCACGTCGAAATTCGCTTATTATTTAATTTTGATTTTTTACTGATTACAGAGTTTCCGAGCTATAGATCCTTTCTCCACTGAGCAGAGCCACGACGCGATGAAGAAAACAGAGCATTGGTATAGCATTCGGGTATAACATTTGGTAATTAACAAAATCAACTGAGATATGGAAACATGATGGTATGGTATATCACTTTCAGATATTTGCAGTTTCTTGCATTTCTTGTTATTTCTACCCATTCAATTGATAATTCAACATATTCAATCGATAAAACAGCAAAGAAAGTGTTCGAGCTAAAGCCCTACAGCACAGCCAACTTGGCACCAGATAACGGGTCTTAATTAGGGTGCACGCCATCGTTGCTATGGCTACCCGAAAGCACATTGCGAATTTTGAATAGAAATTGCTTAAATGAAAGTATTAACTACACTTGGTAAAACACTATCTCTTTAATGCCAGAATCATGAACGACAGCAAAGCAGAAAAAGAAATAAAATGTAAAGGGATATTTTTTTAAAAAACGTTCTCATTTTCACCTTGAAAAAGTTTGTTGTTCGTGTTTGAGTACGTAACATTAGTTAGTATTTGATTGTATTTTAGTATGATCGAGAAAAAGCAGAATTTTGACAGATCTTCCATCAATCATAATGAAGGTCTTGCTATTTTCGAAAACTCCAACTAACTTGCGAAAAGAAAAAAAATTAATTACATTATTAGTATGTTCGATATCGTTAGTTGTCAAGATGATGCATTTTCGGAAACTAGCCTTTTATTTTCTAACCAGCTGACAAATGCTCAATTACTTGGTTTGTATTTGAAAGCTTCTACTCTTGAAAAAATTTCATGGTGTAAAAAATCTTACCAGAATTAACGGCGATCAGCAATCCCGCCAGTAAGAAGAACAAGCCACTTCGGCTCAACATGACATCAACTTAACCAACAAAACGAAATCAGCACGGAACCACTGTGTCAGAACACTAAATGCAATGTTAATAAAGTTCTCTGTATAGCTAGCATATAAGGGCAACTTAGAGGATCGCTGCTATATGAGGAGGTCAGAGGATGAAATTAATATACTTTGCTCTGATTGGTCCCTTGAGGGCGAGAGAAATGATATCATTGGCTCGGAGTCATTTGTGGAAAAAATCATATACTATTATTGAATATAATCGCTAAATGGAAGACAAGAAATTAACAAAGGCCAAAAAGGCGCTTTTTAAAAGATATTTCAGGTAATTTTCATATATTTATTAAAACATTTAAACAAATTATTTTTGCAGTCACTCATAACGCGGTAACTGGAGGCAAACTTACACGAATCCCCAGAATTAAGAATCTCTTTGACAACTAGTTTTTCTTTCAAAAGAGCAAGATTTAGTATATTTCTTCAGAGGGGTTTATCTATTAAGTAATTGAAAAAATGATAAATTCAGAGATGCTGGTTGGTTGCGCGAATTTCATAATAATACATGATAATGAGAACAAGAAGGAAAAGCAATCGGACATTGTGGCGCCAAGGTAGACGAGTACTTTACCGTCCATTGTCCACAACGTTGGATGAAGTCATGCTCATGAATATTTACGTTACAAAATATGAAAGAAAACCCACAGAAATCGGGACCGTAGACTTCAATTTTTGTGGTTCAGAAAAGTACTTCAAAAACTAGAGGAGCGAAACTTTTGGTAACTCCGGTTCCGAGAATGATATACCAAATGACAATATATATGGAACTTTTAAAGTATATAAACAGCCTGGTTCAAATTATTTCGGTTTTTCTGCTTCAAATCACTAGAAAAAAATTACCGAAAATGAACAATTATTTACGTTTGTGTATGCATAATTTAACTGTTGAGTTATAATAACAAAAACACGAATTGTTTTTGAAGATAACAATATTTTAAAAGCTATTTCTAAACGACTCATTTTATTTTTATATATGATATACACAACAGATATGTCTGGGTTCTTTATGACTTAAAATCTGCAATTTTTCTTCTCCAAAAGGTACGAAATGCATTTGAAAAAGATATCTAAACATCATAAAAATATAGCTACTACTTACAGTCACAAACGATTCGATCGCTCTCAAGCACTGCCGATTTGCCTCAAAGCACCGGAAGTAAGTACCCATTTACCACGCGCGTCAAATTGGCGCCAAACTGAAAACAGTAGCTGTGTGACCGACCGACTTTCCGTCTTTGTCTTTTCTTTTCTTTCTCTCTTTCTTTCTTTCTTTTCTTTTCTTTGTTCGAATTTAGATCTAAATTTATAAATTGTATGGTTATAAGAAAAAGCTGTCCGTTGAAATTCAACCTGATTTTTGATATATAGTATAAGAACGCTTCAAAGTTTTGTATGTTTTCGTGGCTCCAAAATGACTGCCAGCTCACTAGAAACAAGATATTTTTACTCTAAAATGAAAGCTTTTATTTTCTTAAGCATATTAGTATTTGTTTCCCAAAGTGTTTCGTTTGTCAGTAACTTAAACTTATCAAATAATCAATTGCTCAGTTTGATGAAATTTACATTCATGCATCCGATGTACTGCAAATTGGTAAACTGCTCAAAATACACGTGTACGCAAAACACCGACCAACAATTGATCAACAGAACTTATTTCAGCAAACCTTAAACTATTTAAGGAGCAATTTTTGTGTCTTCAGCTGACACCTTTTGCTTCAAGAGTGTTCACTGCCTCGCTTAGTATTTGAAATTGAGAATTTTGATATTAAAAAGCGAGAGAAATCATTGATGCAAATGTGACATACAACGAAAAATGTTTCGCGTGCACGGTCACATATATGACGCAGTGTCCATGTTCAAATTATATTACTGTATATACATTTTTTTCTAGTGATAGTCAGATATTATGCAATCTGCGGACTCGGTATCCGATTGACTTTACTCCGCTTTTAAAAAAAAACAATCAGAATTCTGTACTCTCAACAGGCCAGGGTTTTGGCTGTCTAGGCCCCTCACTCTCACCGGCCCTCACTCAAATACAAAAAGTATACGTAAAAAGATATTTAGAGTATATATCAAAATTGTATGTCCCAAAAACGCTTGTTCTGCACGGTATTTCAGTTTTGATAGGCGTTTGATAAGCTGCAATTAAATCGTTTTTTCAAAGAATATCATCACATTAATCATTTTGCTTAATGGTTTTTTATATTCTTTAAGTTACGCTGAATCGCTGTATGACTCCATACCGTTTACTTTTCTTCAGCTTTTTATCGAGATTACATATGTTAATATTTCAGTGATAAATTAAGGATGAGAAGTCAATGCTTTGCCTACTTAAGTCCTGAGTCTGATAAAGCGGCGCGTACATTTATCAACAATTGCTACCCTTTTCGGTGATAAACCGAACTTGGTAAGAGGGGGAAAGTAGGAATGTACTTGGTTTGTCAGTCATGTTTGTTCTTCTTCGCTAGCTCAATTGTTCCTTCGTTCTTTCTTTCTCTTGTTTTTGTTCGCCTCTTCAATTTGTTTGTTTGTTTCTGCTTTCTTTTTACGCCAAACAATTATAAGAACTCTGAGGAACTGGAAAAATTGGATTTGCTACCATTTACTGGCTTGCAAATGGGGTGCAAATATGTTGTAAACATAATGCAAATGTGATAAATACCACATTTGCTCATCCCATTTTTCATCCGATTCGCAAATACGGTATTCACCAGATTTGCATTCGGTTTACTTCATATTTGCACCACATTTGCTACCCCAGTAAATGGTAGCAAATCCAATTTTTCGTCCAGTGTGCATGGAAGCTGACAAAATGATCCTCACGTCACCTCAATAGATGTTACAAATCGCACTTCATATTCTTGAAAAACAATGCCAGTGTTTGGCAGCATTACAATTCTTTTCTCAAGTAGCCCCTCAAAACAAGTTTTAGCTTTCCTTCCCATTTTGACACTTTAGAACTGCAGTCATTACTTCTATATGATTATCTTCCCTTTCTATTATTCTTCGTTCTTTACTCTGCCCATTTTTTCCTTTCGTCCCTATATTTCCCCGTTCTTATTTCCATTCTTCCCTACTTTCCCTTTGCTTTCCTCTCAAGATTTTCCCTTTTCTTTCCTCTTTCCGGCATTAAATTCCCAGCTTGTAAAGTCCCACCCCTTCTCTCCTCGAAATTGTTCTTTAATCCTCCAGCTGCAATCATCGTGTATTTGATTATATCTTATCCCTTATACACTAGACAATAAGACGTTCTAATGTCCTATAGCTCTTGAGTAGAAGTATTATACCCTTGTTTACCCAACCAGCATTAAGGAGTCACTTAATTATTTTCTTTGATAAAACGGCGTCAACTATTTGAGTAGGTTTTCTAAATACCGTGTTCTTGAGAGCCCTTGAAATGGATCCCAAATGATTTGCTTTGTGTTTTGTCTATTGAGCGTTTCAAGATTACTAAAGCAAAGGACGTCTGCCTGTCTGGTCTTAAATGAGCTTACTACAGCTGGTAGCAACTCATTAGAATGTGTTTACGGTTCTTTTAAAATGTTTATATATACTTCATACATATAATAGAGGGATTTCAATGCAGCCATGTTTGTGGTCAAAATAATAACGCTTATTTTCTCTCAAGAGAAATGAATACCTTTGTCATTCAAAAATTTTCTATTATCACTTACCCACAAAGTTTCCCATATACTTCATATGCACTTCATATTCGCCTTTTTTATTGTTGCAAGCGAAGCGAGCAGCGACACTATTTGTGACGATGATTTCCTGTGTTATATACGATCGAGGTGGTCTAGGCCATTTGTCGGCTTGCAATCTGGAAATTTTGGCATGTAGACATGTAGAGTGAACGATGATCTGTGACGTCTTCACTTTCTGTTAGAAACGGCTAGTTTTATGAATATTCTTATATGTGCAGGAAAATATAAAAGCGTTTGAAACCTTAAAATTCACAACATAACACAAAGTCTTTTCAGTTATGTGAACTAACCACTGATAATTTAAAAGGTCTGAAGAAAGTTTTATAAGCCCATGAGAACTGAATCAGATAGTTTCAGATGCAAGACTCTTAATTTCAATGGAAAAATCGAATCACTTACTTTCACAGTATGTAAAATTATGTAAAAGCCATGTAAAAATCTATTATTATGCACTTTTACATATGGTGTGTAAATGTATTTTATGTATATAAATACCTTGTGAAATCCATGGAAATTAATTGCCATTTCTAACCAATGATGCAAAAACCATTTTCTATGTAAAACCTTATTTTTTGCGCGTTTCAACCTTGTGACGAACATATTACCAATTCTATATCTTATCTATTGAGAAAACGAGTTCGCAGGAATTCGAAATCGGCAGACGCCGAGGTCCCTTTCACTGCCGCATGCAGCTCTCCAAATCTGGCGCCATAGATGGGCATGGGTTTGTCTTACAAGTAATGTGCTGATACCTGTTGCAAATGATCAGCTGCAAAAGACCGGACGATTCTGCGAGCAGAGCAGCGCTGTCTGTAATAGGTTCTAATAGGGATCCTTGTGGCACTCCTTATGCCAATTGAATTACCAAGAACTGCGACTGTCTGTTTTTGGCTGATGAAATATGATTATAGCAGTCATGCAGTATACCTGTCCTACCTGTGATGATGGAAACAGATTGAGCATGCATAAGGGTGTGACCCCGGTCCTTTGTTATACGATTCGTTTTCATATTACAACTATTTGCTTGCCTGAGTTTAGTGTGCATGAGCCGACGACGTCCAATACTGTTGTTAATTAATTTGACTAACACACGTGACTTACCGGGTAGGAACTCGCACAGTATAGCGTTGAGAAGGAAGTACGTGGTCCTTCAAGCATGCAATTACATAGCACATGCTCACCGAGGAGTTTCATGACTTGCTGCCTGCCTTGCTGATATGGAAAAAATTATGTGGCATGGACATACGAGACAGCAAGGCAATTCGAAGTTACGGTTTTTGTGTATTGTAGTTTCATGATCAAATATTATGTAAATATTATGTAAATATTTTACTTCCAAATTTTACTTCCACTTCCGTAGGGAGTGGTTGCCCATGGCCGATCCAGGGGCTGGTGTATAAAGCAATTGGAGGGTGTGCCCTTTACTCCTCTTTCCATCGGTGCCCCGATTTACGGGTATTTAAAGCTGATTAAAACTATACTGAATGGAAAGAAGTCGAAACAAGGATGCAAGATCACTGGGAATCGAACTCGGACCTCTGGCATAGAAGGCCACGAACTAACCAACTTTGCCATCCTTGCTCCTCAGTCTTCATTTTATATAAATATATTCAACACTCGTACGAAATCGGTGTTTTCATTATCTTACTGTCCCTGCCAATGCACTTTGCAGCAAGCCTTGAATCGGTCCATATGACATATTCTCCAATTGTAGAGACATGGTTAGGCGGGGAGCGGGACTGGGTAGGAGCGGACAAAGAGAAACTACAGGGTAAACGTTAATGAAAGGTGTATTTCATTCCAATTGCAAATTCTCATAAAATTTCTTAGTAGATTTACCCTGCAGATTAAACATAAATGTTACAATATTCACACTAAGTAAATGTTATACTCATTACATATAGGATTTGATCGGCGCTCAATATCTCGCCAAGTCAAGCCGACAGACTAACTGAAAATTATATTTACAATGGCTTATATAGTATTCACACTCGGGATGATGTTTTAATTACTATATTAATTTTGTAGCTGATGATCATGAGCTTGTCTTTATTTCTAATCTATGAATGTCATGGATCATGAAAGAGTCATATGTAAAGACTACACTTGTCACTTTAATTGGCATGCATTATATTCTATATATTCTAAAGTCTGCTTTCGCGTATTGTGACATCTTTCATTGGTTGGTTTCTGTAGTTTCTACTTTCGACAGCTTTACCATTCAAAGCAAACCTTAAACAGTTTTCACCATTCATGGGATCTGCACCTCGTTGGGTCAATCTGTTGTGGTCGAATTCACGTGATTTTTTAATGTTGTTGTTGTGGTCAGGAGTTGCTCGTCTTCTGTTCCAGACGTCGGAAATGTCGTCGTCCATTGTCGCACTGACGAGGTCTTGTTCACGTTCTGCACTAGTTTTACGAATGGGATGCACAGGGCGTTCAATTCTTGGGGAAGGTTGAGTGCGATCTGATATCTGGCTTCTTGTGCTGTTGCTTCTTGTTCCCTCATCTATCATAATAAGTGGAAGTCGACGTGGTGTTGGGCTAGCATGAAACTGATCTGAGGCGACACTGGGTATTGAATCATCATCACGAGTGAACCAAGCACAACATGGTAGCTCTGAGATTTGGTCAATCATGTTACGGCGTTTATCTGGAGAAGGGCTTTGTGGGTAACTCTGAGGATAATTACTTGGAAGGTCCAAGCTAATTTGACTGGGTGAGCCTCTGGAGCTGTCTTCTTTGTAAATTGGTGATCCTGATCTTACAAGCCCATTGGGATGTAAGTATCTCGGGTTTTGTGTTTCATAGCTCATTTGGACCTTCCCCTCCAAGCTATCAGCATGAAATTCACAGTGTTTGCCCATTTCTGGCCTCCAAAAGAGGATGAAAACCTTTGGTGCAAAGATGCATCCCAACAGCACCATTTGTGTTGCTACTGTGGTGAGACATAACATGGTTATTTGATGTAAACCCATTGATGTCATAAAAAAGATCGCCAAGTAGACGCCCCAAATTACATAAATAGTAAACATAGCAAACATAATGAACTTGGCCTCTGAGAAGTTAAAAGACCGATCTCTTGCCTTACATGATCGAAATGTGATCATAAATGAGATGCTAAAAATGTAGATGGACAACAAAACATACCAAGCCGAATTTGCACTGGTACATATGATGATTTTCTTCTCAGTGCTAATGTTCCTAATGGAGGCTTCTGGAGGGCTGATGATCACCCAGAGAATACAGAAGAACAACTCGATAATTGTAAGAAAGAGAGAAAATATTGTTTGATCCTGCGCATAGCTCAGCACTTTCCATCTTGAGACCATGTACTTTTTCTTGCAGGTGATCTGTTTGATTTTAACCAAGACTAGAGATACAGATAATGTTAGTGTAGTCCCAACGAGGACAGCTTGTAACTTGCACATGACATCCGTTGGATATCCAATGAATGCAAACGGAACAAGAGCACCAATAGCTATACTCCAAAGCAGGTAGAAATTCACATCACTTCCCCATCCACTGACAACTGCCGATTTCTTATACCTTAAGAAGATGCAAAAGATCACCATACAAATGAGGAAGGATATCATCGAAACAGCACTTAAAGTCCCTCCTCCACTACTTCTCCAACTGAAGGATTCCGGAGGTTTCATTATGCATAATGTTTTGCGTTCATTTGGCTTGGTCCCTGTTGGGCATTGGAGACAAACAGCAGCATTATTTTCCTTGCTGATGCTCCCGTCTGCACACGGCTTGCATTGCCAACAACATTTTGATCCTTTAAACTCCTTATAGCTTCCTGGTTTGCAGGGTGTTCCACATGTTTCCATTGGTCCGAAATCATATTCCCTGGGCCACTGGATACTGTTATTTTTGATGGTGAGTTTGCCTTTGGGAGCATTATAAGTTCCTACTTTATAAAACTGAACATCATTATTACCTTGTTTAAGGTTGAATACGGCGTACGAGCTCATTGCATTTCCATTCTTGTCCAAAGAAACCGTTCGGTTAAACAAACTTTGAAAGACAAATGGACCCTTGAACATTTGAGATAAGATGTTGTTTTTCGTTAGTTTTTGAAGGCACTGCTCTTGGCCTTCGCTTATATTGACACTTTTAATTTTGGGTTCCTGGCATATACTATTAATCACATGAGTTGCTGCCATTACTGCATCAATCACGTGAAGTGCGTCGGAAAAAGAAAGCACTTGACGAACCCACCCAAACTGTTCAGTCCCTTTGCAAACTCTATGCACACTCCTCACAGTATCTTGATTAGCTCTGTTAGCATTTAGAAAACGACAGCCAAATATCTTTTCCCATAAAGTCATAAACCAGGGATTCCGTGTATTTTCAGAAGGAGTTAAACGAGCAAAATATTTTGCGAATTTATTTACAGATTCTGGCTCTCTTTCAATAACTAGCATGCCTTGCAGAACGTGCGCATGCTCAGTGGCTACATCCGGGGGCAGCATCTCAGTATAAATCCAGATTTTTCTCTTGAGGCCTACAGCACTCGCTTTTTTGATAATGTTAGTGGTGTCTAGCGGTGATGTGAACAGTAATATGATTTGGGGGTTTTCTTTTTTATTCAAAAGATTAACTACAGATTCCACGTCGCTGTTGCCTAAAATGACTTCATCAATCTCAGTGCAAATGTCATTTTTGCTTGCAAGGTTCTTAAACTCCAGTGATAGCGACTTCCAGTATAAATCATCGGTAACAAGAAGAGCAATGTATTTCCATCTAAAATGTGCAAGTATTTTGGCGATGACTTTCGGTCTCTGAGAACCGACGACAACTGTTCTGGAAAACGAAGGGAATCTGGATTTATCGCTTAGAATTCCCGACATCGATGCGTAGCCAACTTGAGGTATATTAAACTCACTTAAAACCTTGTTGACAGCCACACTCAACTCTGTGTTGCCAGCACCAATGACTGAAACGAGCTTACCATCACAACGAATGGGTTTATCTCTACCACAACTATTTAGGTCTTCGTTGATGCTAGTATACCGTTGTCCCGACAGGAACCCTAAAGTGTTCTTTAGAGCAATTTCCTTGGCGTTGCAGGTATCTCTTATATCATAACCTAGAGTCAGATTCCAAGGCAGAAGAGATTCAGCATTAACCTTGTTAATTGTATAAATCATGGCTTCAATTAAAGCAATTCCTTTCATGTTGACGTTCAAACATTTTCCCCTCCACGACAAATGCGCCGGGAAAAGCCCGCCAAATATTACTTGTCCTGGTTGGTATGCGGATGTTTGTCGTTTTTCCATAAAAGAAGAATAACATATCGGCGAATAAGTACAAATTACGACGACTAAGATACTAATCAGATGATGGCCATTCATTATCTTTGAGCTGGTATCGCTTATATTTATTCCTGAAAGAAAAAGAATACATATAAGATTGAAAAGAAAACATAGTAGTCCTTGATCCCTCAAAATGTAAACAGTTCATAACAAATAACCGCATACTAGAACAAAGCCATTTCAAAACAACTCCACAGTAAAATTATCTGCAATATCACTGTCTACCATCATCATTACTACAGTATCTCTATCAGTGCTGGTATAATTTGAAATTCTTAACTTCACTGTAATACAAAAAAATCTGTGTCAGTCCTATGTTCAATAGGGCACATTCAACTTTTTATCAGATATTTTACTCACCGCTATGGATTATCATTTCATAGACACACTAGGCTATTGTAGGTCTATCGGTCTTCTAATTCTATGTTTTCAAATTTGTAAAGTATCTTACAAAGAGGTGCCACTCATTAACACCATTTTCTTTATAGAGAAAGAAAAAATTTTCAGGGATGTCAAAATTAAAGTAATCTCCAGAAAATGGTGATAATTATGAACTATTACACCGAGCCCTCTCAAAACAACCAAGATTCTCAAACGAGGGAATTATAAATATTTTCTAAAAGTTTGTAAAAACTATACCTTTTCCATTTTTACATTCTGAGATCCTCCGTCACTGCGGTGGAACTGACCTAGTAGGAAATTGTCGGCCTCAATTAACGGTTTGTGCTCCCAACACATTCCTCGGCGCACTCAAACTCGACATTTCTTCCAATCATTAATTATGAAATAAATTTTCGTTATAAATAATTAATTATTATTGTAAACAATCGGAAGTTTCGATTTTAGGGTAGCTTGGATTAATCTGTGGTCCAGGGAAGATGAATCAACTCGAGCCGAAGGCAAGCATAAAACCGCGAACTAAAACAGTCCTCCTAGTTAGAACAGCAATTTTATCTCGAACTGCAGGGCGTCCTCTTTTACGATAAGTTCATGAATACAAAATGAGGACATCTTTTAATATATATTGTCAATAAAAGCCGATTGGTTGGTTTGGCATGCTGAGACTGTTTAGTAATTCTTTGCCCCAAGTAATATACCAGGTGAAAGAGAATTTATAGCTATATATGCATTTAGACACTTGAGAAACAGCACGTTATAAGCCATTATATACATTGATATTGAAGACAGTATTTACTAGGGTCTCAAAGTATTAAAGTTGTCAATCTGTAAATTTGGTATTAAGAAAAGCATAACATAAACTAGGTTTAATTCCTTCTGCTTTTTGCTCTGAGTATGTATTTAGCGATTTCGAAATTCTCGAAATACTCGAAACTCGCCAGGAAATTCTTATTAACTGTATTCTTCTTTCTTATTTAAGGTATTCAAAGTTTGCCGATGTCTTCAGAAGAATATGCCATTAGTCATTTACTGTTTTTAATATTTTTTCGGTCTCATCCTGTCATAACACTTAAATGATTTTAGTTTTACGACAGTCAATTCCGTACGGCACAAATGAATAATAGTGCTACTACCGATGAAATATTTTTCTTCTATGAGTCCTCGATTTTGAACTAAAACTGCTGATACTCTATATTTGGAATCGCTAACCATTTTAGACTGTCACTTTTTGAGATTCTTTTCCTTCTTTTCTTTTCTTCTCTTTTGTTTTCTTTTTCTTTCTTTCTTCCTTTCTTTTCGTTCATTCATGCGTTCTTTCCTTTCTATCTACCTGTCTTTCTTCTTTTATTTTCACTTTGATTTCCTGTTAACATTCTTTTCACATTTACTTTCCGATTTTCCCGCCCAAGCTTCCCCTGAGATCGCGGACATACAAATACGTATACTAATCAAGCCTCTCTGACAGAAAAAAGATGCTCAGTCACTTAAAACTGTTAAAACATCCTGTTTACAAGATGGAAGTTTAAAATAGGTGAAAAATTACCTCTGTCGTAATCGATAAAAGTACTCTTTAATTGATAAAAGTACACTTTAGCTTTTAAACACTTTATTAAAGCGTCTTGTCAGTCTTGTACGTCAGTCAACCGACTGCCCTCCGAAACTGAAACGAAATTTAAAACGAAAACCATGCTAGCTTCTAATAAATGGTAAACATCTCTTGTCGCCCAAGGACAGTAAGCTTGACGTATTAAAATAGATTTTTCAAAACCCTAGCGGGTACGAACTGAGTATAGCTTAAGCTGCTTAGGGTCATATCCTTTGAGAGCGCGCGACGCATTCGAACAATTACACGTGACCCGAGTGGCATATATTTGTACACAAAAGTGCACGCGGTCAAGCATCATTTCAACAGTGGACTGAGAACCTGTACTGTTTGGAAGATGAATTGAAGCGAGCTTGGTAATATGCTAACAAGCTAAGTTAATCTTATGTACTGATTTTGAATGATGTTGCCATGCTGCGATTCCCAGTAGGAGTTATTTTTGCACCGTCAACTTGATCAGGTGTGACTCAGTCGCCTTTCAGTCGCATCATAACAGATGCCGCATTAATTGAAGCAACAATGTATTGTGCCTTTGTAGACGTATTGCTGATTTTATCTATTGTACTGAGTATGTATCAACTCAGAAAGACTTTCTAGAAGCAGAGAAGGCAACCTTACACTTGGAGGAATGTTTCCGCTGAGCTATTCTTGTGAATGTGTTGCAAAACGTCCATCACAACGATGCGATCAGCGACTATATCCCAAAGGATTCTTCCTAGCAGAGACGATGATTTATGCGGTTGAACTCGTCAACAAACAAGGTATTTTACCATTTAATATTTCGCTTGGTTACCATGTGCGAGATACTTGCGAAGCTTTAAGTAATACAGTGGAAAATGCTCTCTTATTTGCAAGCGAGCGAAAAAGGTCAACCAAAGAAGATATTAATTATGCTAACTTAGACGCCAAGTTAAAAACGAGCAAGAGATCTACATTAATTGGTGTTGTAGGGGCAGGAAGTAGTGATCTGAGTTTGGCCGCTAACAACATTCTAAGTTATTATGGTATTCCACAAGTTGCCTACGCTTCCAGTGCGGCGTTTTTGAACGATAAAAGTCGATATAAAACGTTCCTCCGTGTTCTCCCTCCGGACACCTTACAAGCCAAGGCAATAGCTCAACTCATGGCCCATTTCAAATGGAACTATATATCTGTGGTGTCGTCTCAGGGACACTACGCAGGACCCCTGCGCGAGGCCTTCAGGGAAGAAGCTCGGAAACTTGAAATTTGTTTGTCCAACGATATTGTATTCTCCTATCGATTGCCATCCAATCGAGATATTCAACGACGATTACAAAGTATCAAGCAAAGCAAGAAGTCACGTGTCATTTTGCTGTTGGTTTCGACAAAGAGCGCTGTAGAGATTGTCAAAGCTGCCATTTCACAGAACCTGACAGACCGGGTTTGGGTTGCCAGTGACTCGTGGTCAAACGCATTGGAACGTTTCTCTATTCTTAGAGGTGGTCTAGGAGTCTCGTTCAAATACAGACCTGTCACTGGGGTTTGTAAAATATTTGCGAAATAGATTAAAAAGTCCAAATAAAGATTCCTGGCTTCAAGGGTTGTCAAGAGCCGCTCATCAAGAACACCTTGACGTCACTTTGAATTTAAATACCCAACACGAAACAAAGAGTTTCGAGAGTTCATTTGCACGGGTCGATTACGTCATGAACAGTGTATTTATTCTAGGTCACGTGATCAGAGAGTTTTGCCTTGAATTGGATCTCAATCCAAATGCGACAGAGGAAGCAAAAAGGGAAAAGTGCCTTCAAAATATTCATCCCAGGGCACTATTGACATATCTCTTCAACAGAACTATCCAAGGTTTCAGTAAAAACCTCACAATCGATCAACACGGAGATCCCCAAGGAAATTATGATTTTCTCAATATACAGGAAAGCGCTGGAAAGCTGAAATACTGTCACCATTGGTTTCTACGATTCCAAAACAATGACAGTGAAATTGAATGACTCTTTGGTGGATTTTGGCAAAGGAGATGGCTTTGTGCCTCAGTCGCGCTGCAGTGGCATTTGCCCACGTGGACATTACGTTGTCAGAGACCCTGCAGTACCATTGCTGTTGGCAGTGTAAAATATGCGCGCTTGATCACGTGAGTAACATTACTATGGCAACAAGCTGCGTGCATTGTGGTGATGATCATGTATCCAATAGTAACAAAAGTCGTTGCGAGTATGTTCCCTTGAAGTACTTGTCTTGGACACATCATTGGAGCATTGTCCTCTGTGTGTGCTCTCTAGTTTGTTTCGTTGTTACAATCTTCTTCTTATCGGTGTTTATTCGTTATAGACATAGTCCTGTAGTGCGAGCAAGCTGTTTTGAAATAAGCACAGTTCTGCTTATCAGCATTGCACTTGGATTCCTTGTTCCTCCTATCGAACTAAGTAAACCAAGTAAAGACATCTGCAAGACGTCTGCTTTCTTGTTTGCTATTATATTTACCGCAATTTTGTCATTAACTTTAGCAAAGATCAACAGGACTGTCCTGATTTTGAAAAACCAGCGAAACACCAACGTGCTGTTTCAAAGAAGATTTTTACTCTCAAGTCCAGCTCATTTTACTAGCGTTCTCCTCCTAACTTTGATCCAAGCGTTTATCTGTATAGCATGGTACTTTAAAGATTCCCCAGAGACTAAAGTAACAAAGAAACCCCCACCCAACCCTGTACGGTATTTACACTGCACATTCCACGAAAGTTTGTGGTTTTTGGTTTCCAGTGGGTTTATCATTTTCCTTAGTCTCCTTTGTACCTTGCTTGCTTTCCTGTCCAGAAACTTCCCTGAGAATTACAACCACGCCAAGTTTGTGTCCTTAGCGATGTTCACCTTCAACATGGTTTGGCTGACATTCATGGGTGCATATTACGGCAATACTCAACCAGGAATTCATCAGAGTGTCATCCACGCATGCGCAATCATATTCTCCAACCTACTATTGTTGTTGTTTATTTATGGGCCCAAAGTTTATGTCATTTTCTTCAGACCTGAGCTAAACAACGCAAGAACCTTTCGCGAAATGAACCTGCAGCATATTCTAGGTTTGTCGGAGCAGTCCAGGAACTTTTCCTTAGCTTCTGTGACAACTCCTGGTCATGGAAACGTTTACTTGATGGATTTTGATGGGAATAACAAAGCTGTGCAGACTCTCCATGTGTTCACACGCGATGAGGAAACACAGACGGATCTTGAAGAAGACAAGCCAGTTCACAAGACAAGCCTGGTGCAGAGGCTTTTGAGACTCGGTAGCGGTCGACGCAAGGGTAGAAAGCTAGGTGTTGCAATTTTCAAGAGAGTATACAGCGAAAGTGACGCCCAAAAAACAGCTCTTCCTCCACGTATCTCGCCATCTATGAGCTCTCCACAACATTTGTACTCGTGTGGTCTTGCGGACAAAGAAAATATGAAAATCTCTGCGATGAACGATGACACACCTGGATTGCTTAAGATTGAAGAAGATGTACCAGATGCTTCAAAAACATCTGAGACTGATGTTGCCATGACTACCCATCCAGATGAACATAGGACTTTGATTCATCAGTGTGACGTTAATTTGAAATCTCTTGATGCCGATGATAACGCTAGTGAAGACGATGAAACAGACGTCTTTATTTCTAGTAGAGAGTGAGATGTCCGGGTAGTGCCTTAAGTTTACGTTACGTGCAACTCGTGTCACAAACCCTTGACCTTATGTTAGTCCTTGTAACTGTTTGCGAAAGCATAAAAGCCCGGCCAGACGATCGAATTTTACTGAAACGTTTTCTGGAACATTGCGAGCAATACATACATGTGTCTACCCATGAAATCGCTGCGCGCAAAGTGTATTGCGTGGACACGTCTGCAACTCTTGCCCAATTAAAAGTGATTCTGATGAACAACCATTGACAATAGTTTAATTGAGCTAGGATGCGCTTTAAATTCCAATTCCAATTCGAAATAACTGAGTAAATTTAATTACTCGGATATGTGAGTTACTGTAGATGCACCGATTTAAGTTTTTCAGTAAATTTACTCGCGCGTTTTTTGTTGGTGATGGTGGTGTTTGATTTTCTTTCTCTCTTCTGAAACATTGCTCTGCCCGTATGTAGCTTAGTTCCTCTATCAACTATCGATTTCATTGAAAATAAGAAAAGGAAAAAGTTCTGTAAATTTTTTCCAAAAACTCAAGTTGACAATTTTAGGGCGGCCGAAACCGGTTCCGGCTATAAAGTGAACAGTATTGGGCACAATTAATCGAAAGAGTTGCGTTCAGTCCAACTTCTGATTTGATTTGATTCTCTCTTCTGAAACATTGCTCTGCCCGTATGTAGCTTAGTTCCTCTATCAACTATCGATTTCATTGAAAATAAGAAAAGGAAAAAGTTCTGTAAATTTTTTCCAAAAACTCAAGTTGATAATTTTAGGGCGGCCGAAACCGGTTCCGGCTATAAAGTGAACAGTATTGGGCACAATTAAGAGTTGCGTTCAGTCCAACTTCTGATTTGCTTGGGTTTTTTTTTTTTTTTTTTTTTCTGTTTGTTTAATTGTTTGTTTTTTCCTGACTTCTTTTTTTCAGAATACCAAATCGCAGACTTACGCTTAAAAATCACTGATATTCGAATATGTATATATAAAAAAATTAAGTATATAAATGAAACGAATATAAGAGGGAAAGCGTTTAGAACTTCACTGCTATAAGCGCTTGATATAAATGCTTGTTTGTTTGATTGATTGAAAGAAACGGATAAATGAATAAATAATGCATGATCAACTAGCGGAAAAGGAAAAGGGTATTGAAATTACTGCTAAAGATGTTTTGAATATATAGAAATTAAATATATGAATAAATAAACGAATAAAACAAAGAAATGAATCAATCAATCAATCAGTAGCTTTATTTTGACTCGCCGGGATAAGTTTAAATACAGCAAATAAGTTTAAATGAATGAACATAACTTGCAAAATAGAAACTGAAGGGTATTAAAATTACTGCTAAAGATGGTTGGAATATACTTATTATTCTTTTCGATATAATTTTGTACAACAACTATACTTGTAATGCCTGGTAGTACTCAAATAAAAACAACTTTATTCGATCCGAAAATGTAAGGAATTTAAGAGCTATAAAAACAGATAATGGGAAAATTGCCTATCTCATGTCGGTCCCTACCTTAATTAGTTTATTCCTGGCGTTTCGTGCTGTATCTTGAGTTAACTGAAGCAAACTTGTATGTCTTCCTGTGATAGCTTAAACATATAACTGTTTCAGCGAATTTCCAGATCCCAAAGGCTTGGAAATAGATTCAGTTGAATTTTAAACCCGATTGATCAATGATATCGATTATCGAGAATTTTAATAAAAACCACTTAAAATATAGTATGTGGGTAACCAGGCCATTCATATGAGCGCTGCGGATCTATTATGATTGCGTGAGTTTTTAATCTCTATTTAAGGAATATAAAACGCGCGCGCGAAGATGAAAGATGTAGAGCGATGGAAGATGTAGAGCAAGAGAAAAGCAAGCTTTAGGAACACGAGGCATAGCCGAGTGTTTCTCTTGCTTTTCGAGTGCTCTACATCTTCCAGAGTGTTTATATCACAGAACAGAGAAATAAGCGATCGTTTTATATTGCTTTTGTAAAATATTTTCGACGTTTTTTGAGCGAGCCATGTCTCTGTCCTCTGATATAAACATGGTAGCCAGCCAATCAGCGCGCGTGTTATATCGCAAATATTTTAAGTTTTGCAATATATGTCCGTGCTTGAAGAAAGGACCAAAGGTATACCAGAAAAAAAAACAACAACTGATTTTTGTTTGTTTGATTGTTTCTTTGTTTTGTTTTTGTTTTTATGATTATGTTTTGTTTTGTGTTTTCGCTTTGCTTTGTTTTGCTTTGTTTTGTTATTTTGGTGGTATTTGCCATTTTGTTCTCTAACCCTAAAAGGGCTTGTATACAAATTACAAATCATAGGTGCCCTTGTTAAGAGCGGCCGTAAAACCTTTTTTTGGTCCATCTATCTGATGAGAGAGAGAGAGTGGTCATAGACTGAAGCATTTTTCTCAGTTTGTTCTCAAGTTGCTATAAAAGGACCAAAAGTAGATCAAAATTGATATGAATTAATTATTATAAATTAATGAAAATCAGAAGTGGCGTCACGAAACGGCTAAAACTGCGTTTGAATATTACTTTTACTAAGCGTCGATCACGATTCAGACTTGAAATAAAATCCAGATCTATTTGATCGGACAAAACGGAATAAATTAACGTGAACAATAGATGCTGTTAGAAGCTAAGCTTGACAGACCATGACAGTACAATGTGGCAGTTATTGAATATACTTTTTTTTTCGTCGTTTTTAAAAACCGCAAATCGACAATAAATGATCTCTAAATTTTCTCAAATTACAATTATTGTAAAACGATTGTCAGACATCACGCTTACAAACACCTAGCACAAGGGGCAGAGGAGTGGGGATAACACCTGTTGTTACGTCACCAAATGTTACAATCAATGCAAAATACAATAATCGCGGAGTGAATTGGGTGGCATGGTTGGCCGAGCGGTTAGAACGCTGGCCTTTCACCGTTGTGGTGCGGGTTCGAGTCCCAGCTCGAGCGCCTGGATCATATGTGAATTGAGTTTGTTTGATGTGTTGTTCTCTACCATGCCACGAGGGTTTTTCCCCGGGTTCTCCGGTTTTTCCTCTCTCAGCAAAAATCAACATGTGAGCTTGAGAGTTGTATGCTTAAAACAGTCAATGTAGTGGTAGTGTGTGTGAGTGGATAGTGCCCCCAATTAGTGCGCAAGCGCTAGAAGACTTGGACATTTAAATAAACAGTTATTTTTTTTTTAAGACAGACTAGACCCTTGTACCAAGCTAGGGTTTACTCGTGCCCAGGTGGGATTGAGCTAGTACTTGGATGCATGTGTATCATGAAACCACACTGGTTATGCTATGCAGTTAGAGTGGTATATTTGTGGACATTGAAAAGTTCCTGTGTTTATTAAGAATCTTTCGAACGTGCTTGATTGTACGGGTAGAGTACAAACACTAAAAGTGTGCAACATAAATAGTACTAAACAGTGCTAAATTATGCAAATTGTTTTGTTTTCTATTGTCAGTTAATTAGTACTATTTGGTACTTGAATAGTGCAAAATATTGCGGCACACTAGCTTTTAATGTTTGTATTCTAGAGTGATCGCACTTAATCCGTGAAATTGTACTAGCTAAATAATGCAAAATAGCATTATTAAACAATGGAAAACAAAGGATTTTATCTTTTTAGTACAAAGTAGAATTTGTACTTTTCCACGGATTAAGCGCGATCACTCTAGTACAAAAATTCAAGGATACATTAAGTTTTAATCTCTCAAAATTAAGTATCCTACTTTAAATAACCGAATACAAATATTGTTCAGCTTCCGCAATCATTTCAAAGCGTATAAAAATCAAACCCTGCAACTGATCAGCTTAAAATTAAACAATAAAAGCATACAGAAAGGCAGAATTAAGGCTTTTGTATTCATTCATATTTGCATTTGTTCATTAGCGCAACTTTCTCGTCCCGTGCACCAGTGATTCCCAAAGGACGATTTAACATAAATCTACAGAACAATGGCTATTGTTCAGACTGGACTACTATAAGTACCAAAATTTTGTTGGTACGTCATCCGTAGGACGCAGTGGCGCAACGCGTGGAATTAGCTACAAATGGACTAGGACCCGGCTAATTTCTCCGTCACTGGCCCGGCTTGCCGGGTTAGCGTTGTAACTTGTGTTCTGCCGAAGGACAACGGGGTTGGGGCCGAAATCTTCAGCCGTACCGTAAATCAATGCGATGATTCAGCTCCTCTGGTGTCTGGATGCATTGTCCGGGATTTTTTGCCATTGGGGGTCATGGGTTCGAGCCTCGGCAGAAGCAAATTGTTTTTTTCTTTTTTTCACTCAAAATATTTCCTTGATTTTTTCTTCTCTCGGTTTTCCCTCTTTCAGACCTTCCTAAGACGTTTTCCTCTGTTTTTTTTTTTTTTTTCTTGTTTTGTTTTGTTTTTTTGTTTTGTTTTTTTGGGGGGGGGTTTGTTTTGTTTTGTTTTTGTTTTTTGTTTGTTTTTCGCATGGGCTGACTGCGCAATAAAAAAACACAGGTAGCCCAAGCTCAACGCATCCGTTGATTTACTAGCGATTATAGAGGACTTTATTAAACTTAGAATCTTACATTCAGTCGAAATGAAATCAAAGAGGACTACCTTCCTAATCACGCAGACCAGCAGCTTGTTTATGGACGCGCGCGGGTCTGATAATTGAAACGGTTAAAGTCATAGCAATGTTTATAACATTGGAGTCATGAAAGTACCGTCATATTGAATTTCAAACGAAGAGGCTTAGATTTTACCTTGATTGCGAGTGATTGAGCCTTATATTTCTTTAGTGAAACCTCTATCACATTACTTTACAGCACTGTAGGTCAGAGGCCTGGGCACGAGTAAAAATATAGTGCAACTGTTTGAAGCAAAATGTGATATCGCAAAATAATACAAGGTTTGACGGAAAAAGTAACAATCTAAAGCAAATTAAATGTAACAATTTGTACGTTTGGCACAATTTAGACATAAGGATTTAGTGATGTTCTGAAATATTGATTCGCCTACAGTCGGATCCTAAGCTGATCCTATGTTGTTGTTGTTCTTCTTCTTCTTCTTCTTCTTCTTCTTTTCAAATTTTAAGAAAGAAGTAAAGTAGAGAATGCAATGAGCTAGTGAATTAATGAATGAATACATTTAGAAATATTACGTTAAACTGTTACAACATTTTGCGACGTTTTTTTTTTTACAGTCAGATGCCATCTCTATCGACATGGATGTTACTACTTACCTGAGAATTGTAGGGCAGGATCAAAATAGCTCAGCGCGATCGTTCAATGAAGTGAAATGTCAAATTGAGGAAATACGGTATTTACAAATTAATTCTTGAAACGTTCGTCATTGGTTTGATTTGAGTGCAGTTTTGTGATACCGATGAAAATTGCCAAGGGGACGCAACGAAAGTGGCTTGAAAAAGATTTCAAGGTTTATTCTAAGTTAAAGTGCACTTCTAATCAAAACTATCCGATTGGTGTCTATAGTTGCTAGACCAACCCGCGGACGTAACTAGTGGAATAGAAGATGTAGTTTTCTTTTCTTTTTTCTTTTCTTTTCTTTTCTTTTTTCTTTTCTTTTCTTTCTTTCTTTCTTTCTTTCTTTCTTTCTTTCTTTCTTTCTTTCTTTCTTTCTTTCTTTCTTTCTTTTTTTTTCTCTTTCTTTTCATTATATTACTTTCTTCCATTCACCCGTTCTCCCTCGATCTTACTTTTGACAGATCGGCGATCCAGTACTGAGATTTTTGCAACAAAAATGAATCAAAAAGAAAAGAAGGAATGAAGAGTCGCCAAATAATTAAAACAGTTTTAAAGTTCCATTTGCTGTCAAAGAGACGTCAAGGTCAAGGTGAATTTTATTTCAGTAAAGTCGTTTTTTTTTATGATGACAAAATAAAATTGTCATTTCCCCCGTAAAACCCTAATTCTTTCCCCACTAAATTTAACGATTTCTAGGCAAAGAGTTAAGTGTTTTTATGGGAGAATGACGATTTTTTATTATGATTGACCAAGATCTAGAACTGATCCAAGAATACCACTTTAGCTGGTAAAAATCAACGATTTTCGGGGACACGCTAAAATTCGCTAACTGATTATTGAAAATTATTTTGTTGCCAAAAACGGTAACCTTATGGTACTAGCTAACTAAGAGAAATTTTTTTTTATAGTTTTTCACTGAAAAAAATTTTTTTTGAGCTGCACTACTCAGTTGCTGGTCTGTGAGCTTCTGTAAGCTTCTGTAAGCTTTACGTGGCTGGATAAAATATTGCCCAATTGGCTCTCAGCTATTCGTGTTGGTGTTGTCCTAAGACAAACACGACAAGCAAAAGATTCCATCCACAATGCTTCAATGGTGGGTATGTCTACAAAAGCGTGGGCAGGTTTAATCTGACCACTGCCGGTTTCAGAATAGGCCAGAAAAGACAGAAAAGGATGTTCCCATTTTTATCAAACTTGCAGAGCTGACAGCACGCAAATTATCACGAACATAACGCTAAAATCACGGACAAAACAGAGATCGCGGTTTTCAAAAGTGAATTGACAGTTTCACTTTTGGCTAAACGAACAGACTTGCATGATTTTTAGATGTTTTGGACCGGAAATGACCGAAGCCAAAAGTGCAAACATTCCAGCACCACCAGCTAACAATGTCCATCTATCGACACTTTGCTTAGTGAAGCTGCTATTAAATTACAAATCATAGATCGTGAATGATTCATAGCTCATCCGAAGACTGAGACGTAACAAACTTAGCGATCTTTAACCAAATGGACGACCAAGAAATTACTGTACCCGCGAAATCTCAGTTCAAGAGTAATACACCAAAAATCTATCTTGTTGGATTCTACTTTGTGCATTTTCTTATGATTTGTATCGCTTCTTTGCCTGCATTTTTCTTCATTTACCATCGCTATCAACCAGAGCATATCCAAGAGTGAGTACTAAATCCTTTTAACACTTTATTTCATGATCTTTCGTTTCAGAACAGAAAATAATAACAATCACTTACGCTTTGACCCTATAATCGATGATTAATTATAAGAACAAGTTGTAGGTCATTGCGTGCTTGATGTCTTTGATATGTTGTCTTTGGGCTCGAAAACAATTTTAGAGTCTAACTTGGGGGATCTGTTACGAAAATTACAGAGTGCTACTTGACAGCCGAGCTTATATTTTATTAAATCCATGAGAATAGAAACACTTAGCATGCTTAGTCTGAGCTAAACTGCTAAAAAGTATGTCAGTGAACGATGACATGACATTTGTCGTTCAAGATGATCATCGCGATTAGGAACATTCTCTATGCAAACAAATGCCATGTTCTTCTTTCCTCTGTTTACAAATTAGTTTGAGCTTTCTGTCGTTTTAATGGTACTGATAAGTAGTAGTTGATGCCTATTTTCACATCTCCAAAAAGATAACCTTCGTATCAAATTTTGAATCTGTGTTTTTCATCGTGTATTTGAAAAAGTGACGTGTTCATGACGGATGTATTTGCGTAAGACCCGTCTTAAATGACACGAGAAGTCGTTAATTATCAGGATCTACGTGACTATTTAGCAGTTTTCCCGGTGTTATCATTTTCGCAGTTTATGTCTTTGTTACGCTACAAAAAGAAAAATAATTGTCCTTGTTTATTTAGCTCAATCATTAGAATTATTTTTCTTTTCGGGAGGTAAAGGCAACAAAAACACGATCGAAACACCAGCAAAAGGCTTTTGTTGTTGTTGTTGTTGTTGTTGTTGTTGTTGTTGTTGTTGTTGCTGCTGCTGCTGTTGTGTTGCTTTTCCAAGAAGCAGCAACTATTGGGGATTAAAATCGAACTAATATATCGAAACATGATAATATGTTAATCATATTTTCAGCATTCCCTTGAAAAGCGAAAGTCGAATGTGATTGTCTTTTATTTGTTTCAGAGCAGGAAAGTCAGCTGACTCAACCACAAGCCGATCAAATCTCTTCAATATTGGCATAAAAGACTTACATTCTTCAGCTAATCAATCCAACAATAATGAGTCAAAAGGTAACTCTTGCAGCAGAAGGCTGTAACTAAAAATAGATACGATATGTGCTGTGATGTGAATTAACGCGCACGTGCCAGCGCGTGGCGTGCCACGTTCGAAAGTACCCGAGTTTCGAATTAAACGAAATCTCACAACTTAACATTCTCTCGTCAAGAAATGCAGTTTGTAATATAAACTGTCCCTCTATAGAGTTTTCGTTGTGGCAAGTATACGTCGAGCTAGAGTCCGTCTTACCGACAGATCGCGAAAATCGGAGGTATTTCATATAATTAATGGAAAGGAATCTGTTCAGAACCGATGCAGGAGGCATGCCAAAAGTAAATTAAAGTAGAAAAGCAAAGTGCTAGTTTTCTTGTCCGCCTACACGAATGGTGACATGTACGTAGGAATTATCACAGACCTGACTGATTGTGGACATACCCCCCCTCCCTGTTGTGATGCCTTGCCCACGTCAGGGGGTGTGGGTAACAGTTTTGCACCTTGATCGATTTTGGTTATGACTAATCTACAATCGTGTAATTATCTAACACAGAGCAGCCGGGAATTTCTTCTCCGGATTAGTAAGAAAAGCTTTGTTACGCAAAAAAAGGGATTTCCTCTGAAGCGTAGGAGGAATAGGGTATGGTATGTGGAATTGTTCGTTTAGGATAAATATATTCGTCTTCGGTTATTGGTTTGTTAGTACTGATTATTTGCGCAATTGATCAGCTACACGTTTATTGGACAATATAAATAATATTATTATCATTATTCATTGTTCTGCGTATGTGTTGGAGTTATATGCCTTGTGTCTTTTCTTTATACGACACGCAATGCTCACTCATTACTTTGTTTACAGTTGTCCCAACATGCTATGCACCCCTGGTTTACAGTAATCTTACCAATGAATGCTTCGCTCCTTGTGATTGGAGTACGATGTCAAAGAGTACTCATAAACTGTATTACGTACTGATGGTTGTGGGACTCTGGTTGCCTCTTTTTTCAACAATCTTTATACTGATTACATGGTTAAAAGTTCAGTCGCTGTAAGTACATAAACACACATGCTGCTTTCAAACTATTTCTTCAAAGTGCGAGCTTTAATCACCTTTAAATACAAGTGAAACGAAGCACTGATGGAGAAAGGAGGAGGGTAAAGTGCGCAACTGCCAGCGTATTTTATTGTCAAATACAACGTCCAAGTCAGGTAATTGGGTGCTTGTTACAAACTTGTCGGTGCCTGAAGTCAGCTCACACAAGCGCAAGCAAAATATGCAAAATCAGTAGTGTGCTGTTCCATCCTTGTTCCCAGGACTTCTCAGCTGTCTAACCGAATTTCTCGGTTAGAAAGCTGGTAAGGCCCTTGCAACAAGGATGTGTGCTGCTCATTAGTAGTGGTTGTCATTTTTCACACCTATGTGAAAAATGCGATACTCAATCTGCGTATGTTGCTTTCGCTCAGTTTGCTTGTGTCGTTAAGTGTGACCGGGCCTAACGGGAAAGTGCTTGGATACTTCGGAACTGTGTTCAAAATGTAGTGCAATAGGCCATATGCACTAACTGGTCACGTGAACCTATCTCCCCTAAATCAAGCAGCGCCGTCAAAATGAACGCCAGAAATAGAAAGAGCACCTTGATATTAGTAAAAGTGCAAATTTTCAGCTCATAAGATGTAATACAGGAGAAATGACAGTAAATTTAGGATTGGAACTTTTTCTTAAGATTCGTTTGGAAAAACGCGTTGGATGGCAAGTTCGTGCCATCCAACGCACTTTTCCGAACGAATCTTAAAAAAATATCCAATCTTTGATGTATTGTCATTTTTTCTTTTATTCATCTTATATAAACTGAAACTTTGCACTTTTGCTAATATCAAGGTGCTCTTTCTATTTCTGGCGTTCATTCTGATTTTAGGGAAGATAATGTCACGTGACTTGTTAGTGCATATGGCCTATTGAGTTTTAATTTTCTGTTGATGGTGCGCACCCTCCGTTATGTTGGACAAGCGTCTTATGGGGACGTTTAATATAGACATGCAAATAATTGTCATCACAAGTAATTCTTCTTCTCGTTTTCAGGCGTAAATTTCCTCACGTAGTACGATTCTATATTATAATTTGTTGTATTTTTCTTGGTAAGTTGCTTCACTGTCCTTTTTTTACCAACTCTAGAGAAATCGTTATCACTGATGATTACTGATCTAATTAGATTAATTGTTACAATTATGCAGCTTTATCTCGAATCGACCAGTGGATCATACGTAGAGCTACGAATCCATAACTATATAGTTGTACGTAATCCACAGTACAGAGCGATATGGACCACTAAAACTACCTTGATTTTGATAGTTAGTTTATCAAAGATTGTAAGAAGATGTGAGAGAAGTGCCTTTATACCCTCTGATGTCATAGAGCATGCGCGTTGTTTCTGTCAATCAAAACGTGCGTTATATTCGAGTTATTTTGTAAACCTGTTTGGAACTTTTTTTATATATGAGCCATCCTCGCTCGACATCAACGTGTTCCTATAGAGAGTGGGGGGAGGGGGGGGGTGGGGCTAGGGGGAAATGCAGGTGTGGGAGGGATGAAAGGGACGCATGTCCTTTATCACGTCGGGTTCTTCCGTCACGTACGCCGTCGCGCTGAGTCTGTAAGAACGAGATTCATTTGACCCCTTTTCTTGTTTAACCTTTAAGCACCAGTGTTGGTATCTGTCGCAAGTAAGGCCTTTTTCCCTTTTTTATGTGAATACTGATGATGTGTATTATCTTTTGGTAGCTTGTTGCAAAATGCTTCCTCTACGGATTGGATTAAAAAAGACCTTTTGTGGAGAAACAGCAAGATGGGATCCCACTGGTATGAAGTCCATGGCTATCAACATACAAGGTGAATTTCTTCATTCATACTCCTAGATTTAGTCTTTATTTATACTAGTTTTAACTGATTTTAGAATTCAAAAGAAATATCCCTCAGTGCATTCTTTGAGATGAACGAATTGTGTTCATAAGCACCCTATCCATTCCATACTCTCTAAGTGGCTGAAAACCGTGACAAAATAGGAGCACTTTAGCATATATACGGTTTGATCCTTGATACATAGAGGCTTGAATCATTTTGTCGTTCCTTTCTAATTGGTGTCATTATCTACTTTCTTGACGTATGAAAATTGTGATAACTTCTTATGGGATACTCTCTTATTCACCGCATTTTTAACCATTTCGATTCACAGTCGGTCAATTACAGACTACTAGACTACGCGCGTTGACGCCAAGCCGCGCCACGCCTGGATCAGTAGTCACAAAACTGATACCAACTGACTAAAAACTCGGTTGCTTATTGATATCCCATCCTGCAGACTTGACTCTAGGCCTACCCCGGGCCCTAAAATCGCCGCGATTTTGGGGACTCTCTTCGGTTGACTGACAACGTTATCAGGAAATAGGTTTAATCAAAGGTTTTGTATCATATTCCAGGAGCGTCGTGCCACTACCTAACATTGTGTCTCAGTTTCTGGTCAACCTGTTTCATTGCAAACACCTACCTAGTTGTAGTCAGGGGAACGAGGAAGGTCTTCGAGTCATCTTTTCTTATCCATCTCATTCAGTCTTTATTATGTTGGGTCGTGCCCGCAATCATTGTGGCCATCTGTTTCTTAGTGAAGTATCCTTCACCAGCGTACAAGATAGTGTTTATAGACTTCATGACCGCTGGACCATGTGGAGAGGTACTGCGGTATCTAGGTGTAACTTTACCATTGGAAATAACACTGGGTGTCTCATTATGTCTTTTGTGGTCGATCACATGGTGTATACGGAGAGTGAGTATATATAGAGTCGTTTTCGTATGAGTGGGAAACTTACCGTACCGTATCGTAACTGTACCAGTATCATAGTTTCTATAAAAACATTCGAAATTCCTGCTGTAACCGTATCGTATCGTAACCGTAAAGTGTTCCCACTCATACGAAAAACACCCTAAGACTGCGTTTTGATAAAACTGATTTTTAAACTATTTTATAAAATACTTGAGATATAACGCGCGCGCTGATTAGCTGGCTACCATGTTTATATCAGAGGACAGAGACATGGCTCGCTCAAAAAACGTGGAAAATATTTTATAAAAGTAATATAAAACGATCGCTTATGTCTCTGTACTGTGATATAAACACTCTGGAAGATGTAGAGCACTCGAAAAGCAAGAGAAACACTCGGCTACGCCTCGTGTTCCTCAGCTTGCTTTTCTCTTGCTCTACATCTTCTATCGTGTTTATATCACAGAACAGAGACATGCGCGCACGTTTTATATTTCTTAATTAAAAGCCGTAAACACGTAGCAATTTTTAGCAAGGATATGCCCCAGTGATAAATCTTTTTCGTGTTTACCAGCGATGTCATGAATTTGAATTTTTATGTATTTTGGGTTTCCTGTGTTGCTAATACTCGAGTAACTGGTGACTAGTCCCCCTCTTCTCGAACAAGAATCCCACAGGAATCTCAAAGAGAGAGAAAATAGAGATGCCTGCTGAGGAGGCTAGGGGAGCTTCTTCTTTCTGTCGAGTCGACATAAGTGGATCTTTGTTCACAATTGTTTGCTCCTTAGCACTATACGGTTTGAAGTCAAAAAATTTGAAACTGAGTCCAAAACATAAAACAGCTTATTTATATAAGTAATCTACGACATTTTTAGCTCGTTTCATGCAATATTAAATGATATCAGCTTTCAAATTAAGCGCTAATGAGCCCATACATTCTCTGTAAAATTTAGAAATTTTAAAGCGCATCGCGCATCGCGCGTGTCCAGCTCAAATTTGTAAGGAAAGCTACTTTCTCTATGTATTTTCAATATTCAGAGTTGATTTGGTGTTATTTTATATTAAACGAGATATCAGCTTTCAAATTTTCTGGGGCCGGGGCAAAAGCGCTAAGGAGCCCATATATTTTCTGTTAATTTAGAGTTTTTAAAACCGCATCGCGCAACAACTATTTCATGTGTCAAGTTCATTTTTCAAGGAAACTAATTTTGCCACGCACTTTCAATATTCAGAGTTGATTTGGTGCTAGTTTGGTTAAAAAGTGAAATGCTTATGCTAATGAGGCAAAGTGTAAACATTGACGTTAGCAAAAATCCTCCCGTATACCCTTAGAGGCCGTTTACATGATACCGGAATAAGTTTCATTCCTGAACGAGTTCATCCCGGTTGCCATATATTTCTTTGTTTACATGATACCATCACAGAATCTCGTACCAGTACAAGCAATACAATAGATTTAACACCTGTTAACACCAACTCATTCCGGCATCATGTAAACGGCCCCTTAATCGCTAAAGGATACAAGTTTGTGATTATTTATCTTTACTTTCAGTCTCGATTAGACAACACAAGACATGCTATTAGAGCTGATAAAGACACACAGTCAATGCTTCGTATTGAGCGTCAGTTCAAAAGTATGAAAGTAATGATACTATTGGTAGTGGGTGTCATATTGTCTATTACTACTATCAAAGATTATCAACTAGACGGACTGGTTATCTTGGTCAAGCAATACTTCGCTTGTTTGAAGGTAACACTATTAATAAGAAAAATAGAGCAGATTTCGTATGACTGTGAAAACGGCACCGCACGGTCACGGCACGTACGGTTACGGCAGGAATTTCGAATGTTTTTATAAACACGGCACTGACATGGTCACGGCACGGCGCGGCCCGTTTCACACTCATACGAAAGCTGCTCTAGAAAACGCCCGTCCGTGCGTGCGGTTCTACGCATTCAACAATTGATCACGCAAAAGAAGAGTATTTTAGCTAAGGACCAGCGCGACGCGATCCTGGTGCTTCTCGACGCTTCTCGAATATTCTCATCAATCCCCAGGAGCTCTAACATAGTACAAATTACAAAATTTTTGAAAATTTAAGGATGAGTAATGTGCTGTTCTAGTGCGCGTACCACACCCATCAGAGCGTGCGCCATATTATAGTTGCCATTACGTTTACTTGCCTGCAATTTGGAATTGATGATCGGATGGCGTTTAAAATAAAGTATATTGCCACCATTCAAGTTTAGCCACGTTCTATCATTAAAACTCTCGACTCTATGGTACCAACCGCTATACTGTGTCACCGCTATACCATCCCAACATGCCGCAATCATGCATCATTATCGTCGTCATCATTATTAAATTAAATTTCCACATTTACAGATCAGAGATAAATGCAAAGAGCCCAACCTGCAAACTCCCCTCTATGCCGTCATGATTGTCTCCCCAGGCTTCCTCTGCATGGTACTCTTCTTTCTTTTATTCATGAATAAAGATTGTCGCGATATTTGGACATCGTGTTTCCAGAGGATATGTCGCCTTGGCAAACTTGCAAGGCCACGATCTGAGACAACAAAGTCGAGATGCTCGTCAACTTTAACCGTACTTGCTACTGACAGGAGGCTGTCTGATATATTTGGGAGAGATAGAGTCACCCAGCTCAAATCGTCGTCTACCCCAGATCTTGTAGGGGCTTTCAACAGGAAACCTTCACCTCTGGCGTTGAAAAAGAAAACATATCTGTCACCTTTAGCGCTGGAGGACCGCCCAAGAAGCTCTTCCACGCCGGTAAGGTTCTTGGTCGGAGATGATGACGAAATGGCGGCCGTTGCGCGTGTCACATCGATTCCCAAAGAAATGGGCAAAGCTAGACGTCCAACACCTCCATCTTTTAACATTGAAATCAAGATAATTAGTGACGGTGATTGCGTGACCAAAAACCAGCTACGGAATATTGGTTGCGTGACAACTGATCAAGGAAATATGATTGACAACCGCAAAATAAGTCAAAATCCACCACATGGTGTCGAGAAAAAAGAATCAGAAATTTCGCACTGTACATGTCCGAATTCAAGCTGTGATCAAGAGGAAATAGTTTTTGGATCGATACCCGGTTGTATTGTAACAAATCAGGGACATCCAAAAACCTGTTTAGGCCATGATAAAGATGACATTGCAGTTAGTGGAGTGAGTTGTCTTATAGACAACGAATCTGACAAGTATACCACAAGTTTATAGCCTATATAGATAACATAAACACGATAAGAATTCTTTTAAAAAGTGTTGAAAACAATGTTTATTTTAAATATAGAGATTTTAATTTTAATTCAATGCGTTTTCGTTGTACATAGATTCATAACTGATTCAAACGCAAATTATGTCGTTACGTGCATGGAAGCGTCAGATTTTGGTTTAACACGTACATTTTATGGCCGCGCCACGACGCCAACTTTTCTTGCAATGTTGCACTCATTGCGTTTGCACCTTCTGTCTATCTCAGGTCAGCGCAAAGTTAGATAATAAGTTGCAGTTACTGGTATAACTATTGCGCACAATGTTGGTTGGACACGGTGCAATTCTGTTGTGCGTTATGTTGCAGAAGCCTTTACTCGGTATTAATGGCTTCTTATAAAAAAACGCACTTATTACATTTTAATAGGATTATATTAATCCAAATGTGCGAAAACAGTTTAGACCGTGTTTCCCGTGAAGCTATCGCGTCGACATTCAAGATGAGCCTAAGAAGAGAAAATAAAATGTCTTCACCAAAAGTACTAATACCTCGGTGGCAATGGAGAAACACGATACAGGTCACGCACGACACCGCGAGCAGTTCCACTTTTCCCTCAGGATTCAGTAAAGACGAGTATTTAAAAGACGTGGATGAGCGAAGAGTGAGGGCGAGTACGGGAGGGAATTGAAAGGGAGAAGAAAAGGGTAGTAAATTAACCAATGAAATTCTACACCCATATCGGGGCATCACCATAGCCATAGTCGTCATCATGATCATGATCATCCGCCCTAATAACCACTGACGATCGGAACACCAGGCTACATCATCACGTGAAATAAGATGAACGATAAGGCGGACCTTGCATGCACCATCATAGAATTTCAAGTAGTTTTTTGTCAGCATAAACCCGCGCGATATATGCAATAACTACAGAGGCAACCAAGAAAGACAGAAAATTGCTTAGAGTAGTAGTTGTATATGAAAAAAGTCCGTGCCTAGCGTTTTGATTGGTCAGCATTCTTGTGTCATAAAAACCAAACGCAGAGACGTGGACTAATTAAGTGATGAGTCACCTTAAAACTCCCCATTCAGTTATAACTATCCTCCCAACCCTCCCTTCCCCCACCCCGAAAACGTATACCATTTGATTATAAATTATGGAGGCGCAATAAGGGTGTTTTTTATTCTTGGTTTGTTTGATTGTTTGTCTTTTGTTTTGTTTGTGTGTGTGTGTTATTTTTTGTTTGTTTTTTTCTTCTCACTTTTTTCTTTTTCTTTAGATCTTCTTCTCTTTCTTCTTTCTTGGGCTACCTGTGTCATATTGCGATCATAAGGTCACTCGTTCTGACCACTGATTGGCCAATCGTGTGTGACAACTTGAGCTATTTTTGTCGCTATAAATAACTATTGCGGGAAATATATCAATCGACCAAAACCGTACTAAAATGGGTCAGTAAGGACCTTGAACTTGAAGTAATGAATAATACGGCCAAAAAGAAGATAAAGGTTATTTTTATTGGAGACAGCGAATGTGGAAAATCAGCGATCTTGAGTGCGTTTGTGTGGGACATTTTTCCTGAGGTAATTTGCTCGTTCGTTAATAAGTTCTTTGTCGGGTACTTTAACTTAAGCTTAAATCCTCTCGTGAAACCAGTTCTTCTTCTTATCTATTTTTAATTAATAGGTTAAAGTTTGTACTTTCTCTTTGTACAAACATTTACAGTGGACATAATCAGTACAATTATATTTTCCCTAAGAATTACTGAGTTGAGCCTGTAATGCTCTTTCACCTAATGGTTTTGGCGTCTTCTGTTTGTTTGTTCAGGAATACGAAGCTACGGTTTTTAACAGTTTATCCTCCGAAGTAGTGGTCGAAGAGGAAGTTATAGAGCTGTCATTTTGGGATACTTCAGGTTAGATCTGATAGCCACATTGATAGATACCTTACACTACTTTAACTTGTTTTTTTATTGGTTGATCTTTGCAAGGTTGTACCTCTGCTATAGTCAAAACTTGATTTCAAATCCAAATAAGTTGTTCGCGTAGCTTGTATGTTGATTAAAAATCATTAGCTTGCATTCACGCTTTATATATAGAGAGATTAAAATTGTTTTGGCAAAAACTTAAAACAGTTTTCATATTCGTCGAGACATTCTAATTGAAATTGAATTAAAGCTTTTGTGGTGTGAAGCATCTGCGAATCGCGTAACACAGTAAGGTTTTTGTACCGACGCGTGCCGTGAAATCAACAGCTATTGTTTTGCTAGTATGATACTTGGGTTATTCATGGGGGCCATAAAAAAAATGGACATTTATATTATGCATCTTCTGAATCGAAAAGAATATTTGTAATTAAATGTAAAATTATTTTTAGGTGTCATTTTAATTTATTCATGATATGTTCCTTTGTAGGGCAGTCTGAATTTGATCATGTTCGACCACTATCCTATCAGGATACAGATGTCGTTGTTATATGCTTTGATATAAGCCGGCCAGAGACATTAGAGAATGTTAATGCCAAGGTCTGTGACTAAGTAAAACATTTGCATGACTTGCAAGTGTGAAATAGTAAGAATATGTCCATTTCTCTGGAATTCCCATTTTGTTTTCATTTCAAGTGAAAAATATATTTATACATGTACTGTTCTTGATTTCACATGAAATGAATTTCGGTAAGTTTATAATATAGAAACATTGCAATGGTGCAAGTCCAGCAAGAGGCCAACTTTGAATAACTTGATTTCAGTTCATGAGTCCCCTAAGAGACACCTGTATCAAAGCACTTTCTGTTATCCTTACTAATAGAGATTTGTATGTCTAGAAGATAATATTAGGTATAATTATGGATATATTCATCATCCAGTCAGACAAAACACTATGGGGGCAAATGTGGCTGGAAAACGAGACAGTACATTTTACATAAGTGTCTATAGTCTACTTTAGAGAGTTGACAGACTGTGTAACCAGAATTCCTCTTTTTGATGATCTGTTTACTATGTTTTTTTTTGATACTTTAGTGGGCTAAAGAAGCCAAGGAAATGTGTCAGGATAAACCCTCAATTCTTGTTGGCTGCAAATCTGATCTACGAAATGATATAAGTGTCATCACAGAACCACCAAAAAGTCGTCGAATACTAACTACATACCAACAGGTAAGCTTGAAAATACAATTAGTTATCATCGTCGTCATCATCATCATCATCATCACCATCTATAAACTTCAAGGCTTTGATAAAATTCATAGCTGCTGCATGTCATTAAATCATCATCATCATTATCATCATCATCATTTATTAAATCATGATCATTATAAACTTCAAGGCTTTCATGAAATTCATAGCTGCTGCATAATAATAATAATAATAATAATAATTATTATAATATTTTATATAGCGTCAATATCCTTTCGTTCAACAACGCTTTACAATTCTTGAAAAAATATATATATATAAACTGCTGCTGCATGTCATTAATTAATGATTTTGAGCCTTGATCCATGCCAAATGAGACTTTGGCCATGGTGTACATGTCATCACAACAACGACAAACTAATATACTGAGATTACAACAGTTAAATATTCTGACAAGACTGTGGCCATTATAAGGTAGCTACATGCATTTTCTTTCTTCCTTCCTTCCTTCCTTCCTTCCTTCCTTCCTTCCTTCCTTCCTTCCTTCCTTCCTTCCTTCCTTCCTTCCTTCCTTCCTTCCTTCCTTCCTTCCTTCCTTCCTTCCTTCCTTCCTTCCTTCCTTCCTTCCTTCCTTCCTTCCTTCCTTCCTTCCTTCCTTCCTTCCTTCCTTCCTTCCTTCCTTCCTTCCTTCCTTCCTTCCTTCCTTCCTTCCTTCCTTCCTTCCTTCCTTCCTTCCTTCCTTCCTTCCTTCCTTCCTTCCTTCCTTCCTTCCTTCCTTCCTTCCTTCCTTCCTTCCTTCCTTCCTTCCTTCCTTCCTTCCTTCCTTCCTTCCTTCCTTCCTTCCTTCCTTCCTTCCTTCCTTCCTTCCTTCCTTCCTTCCTTCCTTCCTTCCTTTCTTTCTTTTAAAAACATATTTATACATGTACAGGGACATTTATTAAGCTAGGCTAGTTTAATCCTTCCTACCTACCTTTCCTTCCTTCTTTCATTCATTCATTCTTTTTTCTCTTTATTTCTGCATTTTCATCACTTTTCTTCCTGATAGGAAATAAAAGTTAGATTTAAATGAAAATCTTTATTCATATTTCCTTTTTCATTCACCTATTTTTCTTTTGTTTCTCTATTTTCAGGGCTGTGACATGAGCAAGTTCATAAATTCTGTAATATACTTAGAATGTTCAGCCAAAAGTAGAGAAAGATTGAAAGACGTCTTTGAAGTGTGTGTACTAGCAGCTTTGAAGAAACCGTTTCGCAAAAAGAATTACAAACCAAAAATTACACCTTCTGAAAAGTCACTACAAAAAAAGTCAAAAAAGTGTATTGTTGCATAAACGTAAACTGCAAATTGATGTAGATGCCTAACTTGCATAATTGGATGGGTTAATTGCATCTCATCTTTCATACAGTACAAAAGGGTGCATCGCACTATGAATCTGATCTTGTGGTTGGGGATTAGCCTTTGCTGCAAACATTTCTTATATATTGAATGGGAGGAGAGGGGAAAAGGGAAAGGGGGGAAAGGACACCCTTGGCATTGGACTACCCCAAACCTGAGCTCTGATTGGCTGGTCTCATTATAATTTAATTAAATTTTAATGATCAGGCACCAATAGGAAGCATTTTAATTGATGATTATACTTTATAGCATCATCTAAAATTGCTAGCTTATAAGTTGACCCCATGCATTGCAACCATTCTAAACAATGTAAGCTCTTGCATTTAGTTTGGGAAGAACTGTGTGATAGATTGTGTTTCAAGTTTACTGCCAATTCAAAAATGGACATGTAGTCTTTTCTGCTTTGAATGTATTTCCAACCATTTCCCATAATTCATTCACCATTCATTTTTCCCCTTTCCTTTTTCCCATCTCGTCCCCCTAGGCCTCGATCCCCTTTTACCAGGCCTTGGCCTCAAAGGGCATGGAGGGATTTTGCATCATTGTGAAAAAGGCATTTGATGTTAGTTTTCACATGGCCCAGCAGTTTTCCCTTTACTTTATGACTGATTGATTATTTATATGACCAGTTTAAATCATGTTTTAGATACAATTTTTTGAAATTATTGACCAAAGTTACTATGTAATTTGATATCGGAGGATATTATATATAGTGACAGGTTACTTGCAGAAAATTAACAGTGACAAAAGAATATTTAAATAAATATGTTTATAGATAAAATAAATTTAAATAGAGAGTATTTTGTAGAATTGATCACCATGTATATGCCTCAATAATGAAACAAAGACCAGCAGATAACTTTAAATAAAAGAGGATGTGAGTCCAAATAGCTGTATTGGCTGCTTTTTGATGGAAATACCCCTTTCTGATAATGCAGCTAGCTATTTGGACTCTCATTTACCCTCTTCAATACTGACATTTTAAATAAAATGTTTAACAAACTATTGTGTATAATTTTATTTTTTATAGAAATACTGACAGAATTATTATATTATTGTCTAATGGTTGAAGAGATTTTATCTGATCTTTACAGGAGCACAAGATTTGGTGACAAATAAATGATCAGAAAAATCATTTAACCATACTGTGGACTCCACCCACCCAACCCCCTTTTCCCACCCCTCTCCTATGTTTTATTTATTAATTTCTTATTTATGAAGCTTCCAACAGATTATATGAAATTGTGATCTATACATGTAAATAAGCCCCCTCCTATATATAAAACTAAAAATCATGATGATGATGATGATGATGATAACAAAATAAATTCAAGAAAGGATTTTGGAAACAATATTCCAATCCCTGATCTGATCATGCATTACCATGTCAAAGCTATATTATTTAAAATAACTTTTGAAATGAGAGTAAAAAATAGAGAGGGAATTGAGAGTGCATGATTGAGCCAATCAGTGCCAGTCCTGGTGAACTTACCAGCCAATTCTGTTTACCTTTTGTCCTTTTCGACAGCTTCAGACTCTTAGCATTAATGTTACTTAGAATAATGTTACTTAGAATGTGTCGTAAATATATAAACCCAAAAGCTAAGGTTATCTTCATCGCATTTTCTTAAAAAGTGGGCTTCCTGTGGTAGCGACGATTGTGAGGAATTATGGTATATTTTGGCGAAGAACGCCTGGCGAAAGTTGCCTGTTGTCTTTCCTCGCATGGATAGACAGTAGTAGAATTTTGTTAAATTTAACCCCAAAGTGTTATATTTCTGACTATATTTCTTCGTTTTAGAGATAAATTTTCACATAATTTCAGGTTTTGTTAAAATTTAGTTCGAAATGTCGGAGGAATGCAGTGTTTCAAGCATGCAAACTTCTGCGAGTGTAGACCACGAGGTGATCAAAGTAGAGAAGGACGATCAGCATGCAAAAGATTGTTCACCGAAAGAAAAGCCTCAGGCCGGTGTGGCCTGGATTAAGCCAGAGTAAGTCATTACAAAATCATAAGGAAAACCAATATACACAAATATAAGTGGTCACTAGATTGCTTGATTGCTAGATTTTCATTAAAATACTGCATGTATTCACTTGATGTGTCTGGCACCATACAATTAGACTAAAAATCATACTACATATATTGTGACACAAAGATGTTCACTGTGGCTAATGCATATTTGTCTCTCTCTTAGGTTCTTGGTAAAGAACGCTAGCAAGGCTGAAGTTCCTAAAGCAACCCCTGTTGAGCAAAAAATTGATAATAATAATAAACCAAATGATGAACAATCAAATTTAGATCAAACAACTTCAAATGAAGCAGATGAACCACCATCAAAAAAGAGAAAAGGAAAGCGTGGTATGAATAAAAAGCGCCCTCGACAGCCACGCCCAGATAATAGCACAAAACTTTGCTCTTATATCGCAAATGGAGAAGAATGCCAAAGAGGAGAAAAGTGTTTTTTTGGACATTCTGTAGAAGACTTTCTTAAAAACCAGCTACCAGATATTGATGAGAAATGTGTTGTATTTGAAAGGTTTGGAAAGTGTTCATTTGGTTTAAACTGTAGATTTCATAAATCTCATACAACTGAAGATTTCAAGAATATTGTCAATGATGAACTATTTGCCAAAATGCAGAATTTAAAAACCAAAGACACTCTTAAAAAAGAAGTGCAAATTGCACTGAGGAAGAAAACTTATTCATTTCCAAGAACAAATAGGTATTTGTCTACCCTGAGCACACAGTACAAAGGTACACCCAAAAGTAGTGAGATTGATAAAATGACTGGAGGTCTGACAGATGAGGATGCGATCAGGTTGAGACCTTGTGAAAAGAAAAAGGTAAAAAATATAATTTCTACATATAGACTGTTCAACAATTCTAACATGTAGTTCAAATACCATACTAGCCATGGTGCCGCAACCAAATTGTTGCAATGAAGCATGAGGAAAGTTTGGCATCTAAATGAGTATCAAATTGCTGTTTTGATTTAGAATGACCTAGGCACTCAGTAGACAAGAGCCAGCCAAACAGTAAATTTATTATTGCTTTAACTAGATGCTCATTTCGGTACATGTATGGCAAATGATCTAATTAGGTAAAAAAGGGTAGCTATGCCTAACATTTTGTCAATTCTATATATCAACTACAGTGTACAATGTACTGTAGAGGGATTTCATGGCAGCCATGTTTGTGGGCAAGTACAATAGAAAGTTTTTGAATTAGAAAAGATTTCATTTCTCTTGGGAAAAAAAGCTCTATTATTTTGACCACAAACATGGCTGCTGTGAAATCCCTCTATATATATGATTTCGGATAAAAACGGTTGAAAGTTTGTCCAAACATTGTTAATACTGTGATGTAATCCCTAAACTAAACTTCAATAGGGTTCTGGAACACTGGTATTAGTACTCGGTTATAGAGCTGTGTAGACTGGAGCCAAAAATCCAAAAATGCATGCAAACAAAAACAGTGAATTATATCAAGTATGGTAGTCATGTGGAGCCTTGTCATCTGCATAGGGGGTCATTATAGTTTAAATGATACTGTCTGTGCTTACAATAATTTATCCATCTCTCACCTCATCACTGATTGATATTGATAAATATGAAATTGGAGCTGTAGTTTTAAGTCTCAATTTTTGTTTTCATTTTGCAGATTGATTTTTCTGACAAACTTTTTCTGGCACCACTTACTACAGTAAGTACAGAGTACTTTGTGAGAAGAGTTGAGGGATGTTGTACATGTAGTATTGTGTATAATATAAACATTACCTGTCCCCTCCTTCTCAAAATTCTCATGAATTAACACCATCCTCACCCCTTTCCATCTTGAGATGAAAACATTGTCTGTGGGCAGAATGTAGTAGCTTACATGAAATTATGTCTTAAGATAAGAGCCAAAAGTGTATAAACACAGTCATATAGTTTACATAACTAACTACTTTGCTGTTCACCCAGGTAGGAAACCTTCCATTTAGAAGAATTTGCAAGCAGTATGGAGCAGACATAACATGTAGTGAGATGGCAATGTGCACTACTCTTCTACAGGTAACATTCCATTGATAATACCATTTGTACATTGGTCAAATTACACTGTTACACAAATGCATTTGGTTGCATTGCTTGCCATATCAAGTTCTTGAATACACTCTGCACTGCCAGGGCATACATACCTAACTTTGATTGATATCTTGTTAGTGAATAGACTGTGTGCATTTTTAATAGTTTTATTTTCTTATAACCTCTTTCTGCCTATTTTCTAGGGCCAGCAATCAGAATGGGCTTTACTCAAAAGACATCACACTGAAGACATTTTTGGTGTTCAGGTACACTATAAATTTGCTTAAAAAAAACTTAAGTGGCACCCGCATGTCAACCTATCTGTTAGTAGTCCCAGAACTGGTTGTACATGAACACTGTAAAGTACAATTCTTATATAAGGCTTCATTCATCAGTAGCTTTTACTAATTAATCCTGCCATCTGACTATTAATAGTGTTTCTGTGCATGTCCTCTTACATAATTATAATTTCATAGACCTTACAGTTCAGCATTCTTTTCTGAGGGGATGTGGTCTAATTACATGTATTTGCAGTTTGATTGTACACATATATGAATCCTTTTATTTCTCTGGGTGGTTGGTTGGTTCAAAACATATTTGCAGGTGTTACAGTCATTATAAAGGCTGTACCTTCACAGTTCTTTTTAGTGATTTAGAGAAAGCCAGAAAACTTACATGTACATGTATTTCAAAGTACATGTATTACTGAAATATTTGCAATATAAAGTAATGTATCAGGGGCAGATCTAGGATTATCCTCAGGAGGGGGTACACAGCCTTCAGGAGGGGTGCACCATCATATAAATTGGAAACTGCTGAGAAGACATATTTTTAGAAAAATAGTGAGAAACAAGGACTCAAATTCATCTCAGGAGGGGGTGCGCACCTCCTGCACCCCTCCCCTAAATCTGCCACTGTGTACACTATACTGTACATGTAGGCAGTGTAGGAGCTCTTTTTGATAAAATCAGTGATTCTTTTTCAGATATGTGGATCATTTGCTGATAGTATGACAAAGTGTGCAGAACTGCTTCAGAATGAAGTTTCTGTAGATTTTGTAGATGTCAACACAGGATGCCCAATTGATTTAGTTTTTACCAAGGTATAACACAACAATAAAGCAGGCAAACATTATCAGCAATGCAAAGATGTGCAATGCAACTATGTGACTTTTTCTGCATACAGCACAGAATTGCACCATGTGTCCATCCAGGGCTGCAACTGCTGAATCCAGCAGTTGCAGGTATAGGATTGAGTTCTAATTCTTCAATGTTGTGTGCAACATTGCAGAGGTGGACACATGTTACAACTGTGTTGCATGCAATATTTCAGAAAAAAACTCATCATGTTGATTTTGCACCAACAAAACAACTCCAAGATGGAAAGTTTTAAGCAACATGTTTTATCCTCCTCTAGCTAGAAACTTGTGCATTCTGAATTATAGTGGTGTACCAATGATCGATTAAAATCATTATTATTGATAAAAAAACAGAACCAATGCAATAATTGATTGATGTGGTTATATGATAATCCCAAAACATAGAATAAAGGAAAGTTTCAATAACTTTGATAACTGTGCCTTTCCAGGGTGCTGGGTGTGCATTAATGGAGAGAAAAGGAAGATATCAAGAAATTGTTAGGGGAATGGTTGATGTAAGTTGATTTATTGAGTGAATACCATTTGATTGGATGTCGGAGCTACATATATACATGTATGTCATATGTAAATTGAGAAAGGTATAATTATATTGATTCATGAAATCAATATCCACAACAAATGGAAAAGTCTTCACACTACCTGCACAACTTAAGGTAACAGTAGCTGGGGAGGCATGAAGCAATAAGTTATAGATGTATTTACAGTCGAGAACCTTTTCTTAATGACAGCTAGGGTATACATATAAAGGAAAACATAAAATTGAGTCAGTTTGAAAATGTCCCAAGAAAGGAATATTGTAGCTTACATGTACAATCATTTCTGCTTTGTCTCCATTGATCCCATAAAAGTATTCTAAGCCCTCATCTGTTTTAAAGACTGTAGGCAAAAATGATTAAGCAAATAGTCCAGTTCCAAGATGCAGTTCACCATCCACATACAAAAGTATTAGAACAAGGCATATACATAATTAGCTGATAAAACTTTTTTCTTGTTATAAAACTTTATGCACAAAACCTTGTCTTGTCTTTATATGTGGCAAGTAACGAACATCTTGTTAGTCCCATTAGTCAACTATACTTGGTTTGCACGCAATCCCTAGAGAATGTAGAGACAAAAGACATGGCCACCATGTTGGTGGTCTTGACGAAATATAATCAAAATAAAGTACAAATTAATTTGTCAAACATCTCACATGAATTTAGTATTGTAGTTTGCTAAACAATAATTTGTTTACAATCCATTAGGTGTTGGATATTCCTGTAACAGTTAAGATGAGAGCTGGTGTCCATGACAACAAGAAAACATGGAATGCTCATAAACTTGTCCATGAAGTCAGTAAATGGGGTACATCACTAATTACTGTAAGTATACTATAGAATGATCAAAGAGATTCATGAATGAACAGTGTATTATTTTGATCAAATTCTGAATTCCCCCCCTTGTGTATTGGAAGGAGAATGCATATTAATAAAACAATTGCATTAGTTCTTGCTCAAATACTCTGACTCACTCATTGATGTATGTAGTAAAGGATGTGCCTTTCAAAGTACTCTAAGCAACCAACTCAGAGGTCAATAACATTGGTCATACATTTTTTCAGTTGACTATTCTTCAAATTTGATTTTAGGAACTGATAAGCTTGGCTCAAGCTCATTCAAATGCCTTATCAGGTTTAGTTGATAGTTTTCAATAATGTCAGTTTCAGATCAATCAGCATTACCATAGCAACAATAAACATGGATGGCAGAAATCAGACAGAACAAGAGACCATAATACTAAGAGAGCAAAACTTCCAGATTGTTGTCTGCAGTGATGTGCTTGGCACTTAAGGTTATTTTTAGTAACAGGAAGATGACTCCATATCGTATGCGCAAGGCACTCAAGCAATGGAATTTGATTTTTAAGTACATGCAGATACAATCCATTTCTCCTCCAGCAATTAAATTTCATTGTTTGCATGCACAATGACTTCAAATGTTACTGAAAATCACCTTTTAAAAGTGCCAAGCACATTTCACAGACATCAATACCAGTTTTGCTCTCTAGTATAATTATGGTCTCTTGGACAGAACTAAAAGACAGTATTTGATGACAGCATTTTCAAATAATGTTTTCACAATTTGTTCAAAATTGCTCTTATCAAATACATTGCTCCAGCACACATACTTATCTAATAACAATAATTCAGGTTCATGGAAGATCAAGAGAACAGCGTTACACTAAGAGTGCAGATTGGGAGTATATACATGCATGTGCAGAGGCTGCAGCACCTATACCTTTATTTGGTAAGTTGAAGTCTAAATGGTTTTAGGATGTTTTGAGGTGGATTTCTGGCAATTGTTACATGTAGAAGCACAGACATCAAGTAAAAATATTTGGTTCATCAATTAATAAATCAATTATACAATTAATAAATCAGTCTAGACAGACAGACAGGCACAACCACTATCAATATTATTATATAGTTACTCATTCAGGCAATTAATTAATTACTTCACACCTTCATTCATTGCTTTATTTGTTCATTCACCTTTCGATTCATTAATTCATTCTCATAAATTCTTTCAAGCATTCAGTTAGTCTTTTCACTCAACTGATTAGCCAATACATAGTTAAGTTATGTTTACATTTCTCTCTAGGAAACGGTGACGTGTTATCTTATGAAGATGCTATGTTAAGACGGCAACAGACTGGTGTAGCTGGTCTAATGGTTGCCAGGTATGATTCTAAAGCTTTAGTCACATGCCTTGAAAAATGATCTGATTGGTGTGCATTTTTATGTGTACTAATTTGATTGAAAAATAATATGCAATCAAACCTCCAATTGTGATGCAGACTTCCTATAAGGGACCACCTCTCTTAGGTAAACAGTTTTCAAAATTTCAAACATAAATTTCCAATACAAATCACTATAATTGGCACTTCCTGTCAGTGACCATATATAATTCTCTTTCATCACATCATGTGAATTCCACACTTTTCTTTCATACTGTATACCATTTTTTCAAAAGACTGTAAAGCCAAGGAAATGCTCTTATTATTACTGTAAAATATGACAAGTTAGAGTAAATTATTTGCCATTTCCATGTGACTCAAAATTTAGATCCCCAATGGTGTTTTGGTGGTTGCTTATGGGAGGTTTGACTGTACAGTATGTAATTGACACTGCAGGTGAAAAGCTGTCCCTATAAAGCAGACACATCTCAGCTGGAAATCCTTGCCTGGACAACCAAGTTATGCTGCACTTTGTTTTAGCACTCATTTCTCAAAAGGGTGCCTGCATGCTCATGTAAAGTTCCCAGATATTAATATTCCCAATAAGTGCTGTGCACTCTGAGAAATACTGGCTTCTGGACTCTCTTAACAGTAGACACCCCTCCAAGTTGGACAGCCATCAGTTCCAGGACAGCGTAGAGAGTGATCACTCTTAGATATCTCCTAAAGAACCATATGCTCTTGCTATAATTTTACATTTTAATACATTAAGTTGTTTGCAGGGCCACAAGTTTATCAGTGTCAAACTGTTATGTGTCACCCCCTCAGTTTAGATATATGTAAAGTTGTGTTAACATCACTATTTGCTTCATTTGCTTGTTTTAAACAGAGGAGCTCTCATAAAGCCCTGGATCTTTACAGAGATTAAAGAACAAAGGTAAAATCAAATTGAACATGTTATTCTTACATGTATTCTTATATATTATTAGAGATTTTCTCTTACCTTTTTCCCTGTCTTACAGGCACTGGGATATCTCATCTCATGAAAGATTTGAAATGCTTAAAGACTATGTAAACTGTGGCTTAGAGCATTGGGGATCAGACACACAAGTATGTCAAACCTCCAATAATGTCAGCTCTGTACAATCAGTACCTCTATACGATGACCACCACTTTTCACCCAAGCCATCGATCCAACTCCATCTTCTCCCTCCAGAACATTACAATGCATTTACAATGTATATTACTTTATAGTATACATCAAGAGACCATAATACTAAGAGAGCGAAACTCAGTATTGATGTCTGTGCGATGTTCATGGCGACTAAGGCAATTTTTAGTAACTTCACCATCACGCGCACAAGGCTCTTAAACAATAGAATTGATCTGCCGAGAGCAAACAGTCCCGTGCGCACGCACGTCAAAAATCAAATTCTGTTGTGTTTGAGAACCTTGAGCGCGCGCGATGGCGAAGTTACTAAAAATAGCCTTAGTTGCCACGAACATCACACAGACATCAATACTGAGTTTCGCTCTCTTAGTATCATGGTCTCTTGATACATGCAGCTTCTTTCTAACTCATGCTCTAATTGATTGAAAACCCTTGAAAACCATGGGTATATTTTCTTGTACAACAGGGTGTAGAAAACACCAGGCGTTTTTTGCTTGAATGGCTGTCCTTTTTATGCAGGTTAGTGCCAGACTGTAAATTTTTACATTACTACTTTGTCTGTCTCATCCGTCCGTCCTTTTGTCCAGTCGGTTGGCGGGTCTCCCTGTCTGTCTGTCTGTCTTCTGTTTATCTTTCTGTCTGTCTGATTGGTTGGTTGTTTGGTTGGTTGATTGATTGGTTGCGTTGTTGTGTGTTTGTTTATTTGTTTGTTTTTTTTTTTTGTTTGTTCGTTTGTTTGTTTGTTCGTTTAATTGTTTGTTTGTTATTGTTTGTTTAATTTTTTGTTTGTGTTTTAGGTCAATTTGATTCTTGTTCAGTTTTACAAGTGCGTTTCCCTTTATCAATTCAGATATATTCCTGTAGGGCTATTAGAACGTCCACCACAGCGAATCAACGAAAGGCCACCCCTATACCAAGGCAGAGATGACCTAGAAACACTTATGGCCAGCCGATATAGTGAAGATTGGACTAAAATAAGGTAAAAAGCCTTTCTATATCCACAAACCCTGTGCTTTCGGATTCTTTCTTTTTAAAAATTCCGAACAACTGTCAACCTTGTTCTTATAGGTCCGAAACATCCATCATCATGAATCATTTGCCGAACTAGTGAGCTGAGAGTTGTATGCATAGAATATTAAAATGTCGTAGTGGTGTGAGAGTAAAGTGTTCCCCAATTAGTGCGCAAGCGCTAGAAGACATTGGACACTTGAATAAACAGTTATTTATTTATTTAATAATTCCTGAGCTCTGATGGTGGTTGGCTTGTTTATAGCACAGCAAAATTGTTTACACGAAGAAAAGATACCTCGATATCTCAACTTAATTCGAGAGCATGATGAAATATCCCATGTAAACGCTGGCATTTGAGTAACATGTAAGCAGTTCCCAAGGAGAGGCAGAGATCTCCCTCCTACGTTTTCCTCTCCTTGCCCTACCCTTCTGCGGGCCCTTCTGGCCTTGCCCCCTACTCCTTTACTTCCCAAGCCTAACCAATAAGTCTAACATCCTAAATCTATGAATTCACAGTGAGATGCTTCTTGGTCCTGTGCCTGAATCCTTCAACTTTCTACCTAAGCATAAGGCCAATTCCTACGCTGATAGTCAGACCTCGTAATCTACCCAGGAATCTAGAAATCACGCGGAATCATTATGGAAGCATGACGTCATTGCTAAGAAACATGTGACCGGGACAACTGGATCACGTGATATTTTGTACCTATTAATACAATATAAAATGTTGAGGTTGCATGAAATAAATCCTTATTTGATAAAGTCAAAGGTCCCGAGTGCTGTTTAGCTTGCAAAACAGGCGTTCTTTAGGGGTTTGGAATTTGGGATTCCTGTGGGAGAAATTACGGACTGGACGCGCGAGATTTGGAGCCGAGCAGCGTTGTTTTACCAAAACCAAAAGAACGCCTGTTTTGTTTTGTTGTCGGGTCAACAGGGTTTTGAAGTTGAGAGGTATTTCAGGTTGTCCAGGAGCGCACACACACACACACACACAAATCAAAACTGAAGTCGCTCTAAAGGCCAGGGCACATGATGCAACATTCTGCGACGTTTCCACGCCAGCAATGTTGCGCGCGCGCAACGTTACAGAGAAAAGTGGTAGGAGTTTGTGCGCGACGTCCGTTCAAATGCTGCAAGGGTGGTAGTCTCCTTCGCAGCCGTTATTAGTCTAGCTCCCATTCCCCTGCGGTCCACTCTAGACTAATAACGGCTGCGAAGGAAAAACTTGCATCGGCTGCGAAGGAAAAAGTTGCATCGCATTTCTGAGAAAATAATAATAATAAGACTTTATTTTGACAGGGTAGCCCATTCAGCTACTAGGCTGATATCCATAGGGGCCCTGCGTCTTAATAAGCATATCTTACTCTCGTAGTAGTCTGCGTTATACCTGGTTTGATTCTAGATCATCATCATCATCATCATATTTAATGCTAGTGTTGCACATTTTAACATTTCTAATGATCAAATGCGCATTTTTTTACATATATAATGAAACAAAACTAGTACTGAAGCCCTAAACCAGGGTTTTGTTCGGCTGTAACGCAGGCTATCTCGATCATACTATTATTAAGAAAATGTCAAAGAATCAAATAATAATGCTTGCATTGCTTACTGATATCTTGTGCACAGACCACACCGTGAAACTTCGAGGAGCCAAAATCTGAACGAGTGGGAAACAAAAACATGCGAATTTTTGACATATCAGATTTTTCTGATTCAGTTCAGATTTAACTGAATCAGAATTGATTATTATTATTGAGTATTTTTTAATTTTTATGTAGTTCAATTTTTGACAACAGCTTTTGATATGCTGAGTTTGCGTACATTCGTCTAGATCATGAGTCGGGGCTATTCTGCCTGTTTTAGTGTACTGTCGTGAATTGGCAGCGCTAACATTTTGACGTGTCTGTTTTTGACGCAACCGAGTTTGACAAACAACTGCAAATGATTTTAGACTATTATTAATTGCTAGATATGAATAGGACTTTCTCAAATTGGCTCATTTTCTGCAAGTAGCGGTCGAGCGCGGTGGCCAGAAAACAGACTTGCTGCGCGTCTTCGAATTTAATTTGGTGAGTATGATCAGCTGTCGGTTTCTCGCTGAGTTTACAACGCTATCCGTTTCATAATTCCTCGGCTACTGAAAGAATTTATTCGCCATCATCGTATTTTTTAATATCATTTGGATAATATCCTTTGGATATAGATTTATGTTCCGAATATTCCAAAAGAGAAAGATGAAAATGTTTTCGGAATCATTTTAGTGTTGGCGGCTCTAGCCCTTAGCTCTACTTGCGACGAAATTTTTCCTTCTTTTATGTAAACATTTTATATTTTCACATTTTCTCAAAAACTACAAAAATAATTCTGTTGTCAAAATTTCATTTTTCGCGTTTTCTGTTTTCTATCCGGAAGCTGAAGGCGGAAATGACTCGGGGTCTGAATTAATGAAATGCATTATGTCAATGATGAAGACACCCAAGTCCTAGGTAATGACGTGGCACATGTGACGCGCCTACTCACAACGAGCTTCCTCTTCACAAAAGATAGTGTCCGCCATTTTGACTTAGGTAAAAATATATTTGCACAAATTCCTTGAAAGCCGGTAAACTATACCTTAAATTTCGTTTTCATTACGTTGCGTTCAAATTTGGTAATTTGACTGTATAGATTGACCAGTAGTTGGACTTTTAGAGTGCATTTTAGCTGCTTTTATTTATATTTTTTCTGACTTCTCTAGGCAAAGAGCAACGAACAATTTGAAATCATGGGAGGCGCATTTAGTAATCTGTTTAAGAGTTTATTTGGAAAGAAAGAGATGAGAATTCTTATGGTTGGTTTAGATGCTGCTGGAAAAACTACGATTCTTTACAAACTAAAACTTGGTGAAATTGTAACTACAATTCCAACGATAGGTAAGAATGTTGACGCTTTCCTTGTGCTAATGTTACTTCCTTTCGCAATAGTAGACCAACAAAAAATATAATTACGCGTATGCTCACCGAATATTCTTTTCTTCTTATCTTCAAGGTTTTAACGTAGAGACTGTAGAGTATAAAAATATCAGTTTTACAGTTTGGGATGTCGGCGGTCAAGATAAAATTCGTCCTTTATGGCGGCACTACTTTCAGAACACTCAAGGTCAGAAATCGCCATCTTGTCATATTTTGTCATAACTTTTTCACAATTATGCTCTACTTAAAAGGGATTTGTACCTAATTCCTAGTTATTATTGCTTTTAGGGCTTATTTTTGTTGTTGACAGTAACGATCGCGAGCGAGTTGGCGAAGCAAGAGAGGAACTGACTAGAATGTTAAATGAAGATGAACTCAGAGATGCAGTGTTACTCGTCTTTGCCAACAAACAGGTCAGTTTGATTTTATAAGAGCAGAGATTATTGCTGTGCTGTGCCGGTTGTGTTGTGTCGTTATTTCTGTTCATTTTGCGGGTAAACCCGGCGGACTCTAAAGATGGCTTCGATGTGTAGGGACCTAAACTGTGTGAATCTTGCAAGACAATTCGATCATTCTTTTCGATCTTTGAACCAACTTTTTGCCAGATTGCGAAATATGTGATTCGGCTATCGGTTCATCCAAGCGACAGAACCATATAGTAAGAAATCAATTCTATTCATCTTTTTAAAATTACAACTCCAAGGAGGGATTCCGCTAATGTTGTAATTTGTTACTGAAAAAATATTTTGGAGAATATGCATTTAAAGAATGCTTGGTATTTGGCGTCCTATGCTATCGTGTGTATTGTTCCCGGTTGAGTGATTTTGATAGAATCGAAGTAGTGTCACTGCACTTTGATAGTGTATGGTGTGATAGCTGCTTTGTGCACTAAAACGTCCTGAGGAATCTTAAAACAGTGTCATGGATTTCACTTTGGAATTGCTGCACACATTTGGTCTACAACAGTTGTACAAAACTTTCCTTTCTTAAAGAAGAGATCTCCATAACATGAACTTCTATCAAGACACAAGATTATATTGAAATATTTTTGCAAACTTGGTTGTCTTGGCAATTTTTTGGCCGAAGAAAGATGTTCCCAAGAAGGTATGTGCCATCTTTTAGTGAATTGTCCCAGTATTAACTTAAGGCCCAGCCAAATGGGAAATGTTTGATGACCAGACACAATCAGACATTGTTTGGTGATCCAACATTCTGTTTGGCCACCATGTTTGGTGGTGTTTGATGTTGTTTGATGGAGCATCTAACGTATGAGGTAGAATATGAACTCCATCAAACATTTCTTCTGTTCTCGTGTTTAATGGGCAATGTGGGATTTGTTTGGCCAGCCAAAATGAACATGTTTGATTTCACTTCCAATCACGTGACGTGATTTCACGTGATAAATTTGTTTAGCCCTTTCTAGAGCTCTAACCAAAATCAAAGTGACTGTATCTGAAAGAACAAATAAAACTATGTTTGTATGCAAAAGTTAGAGTCAAAGTGTTTTCTTATTACCAAGATATGAATATTTCACTTTGCTTCAATGTTTGGAAAGAATGTATGGAGCCGCCATGTTGGGTACCACTGTGGAACCCCAATATGGTGGCCACAACACTAAGTGTGGAAATGATATTATAGCCAGGGGTAATCTATTTATTTTCCTGAAAATATTCAAAAACAGTATAAGATTATTCATTGACCAATCCATTGACCTAAAATTTGTTGCAAATTATGTTTTTATGCCATTTGAAAATGCATGACAGTATGGCGGGACAGCAATTCGGTCACCGATTATTAAAAAGCCAAACATCAGAAAATTGCCCAAACTTTCAGAAGATAATTTCCTCTATGACATGTAAAAAATATCAGCTAACCAGCTTTTTTCAATATATGATTTTGGTTTTAGCTTGTTAATGATGTCATGTGAAAATGCTCTATTCCCTCGTATCCATAGGTACATTCCAATTTTATAGCCCATAATACTTTTGATCACTGTTGTTTGCAGAGATGATTGATGCCATTTGGCCACCCATAAAAATGTTTGAGGAAAAAACAATGTTGGATTACAAAACAATGTTTGATCTTGTTTGGCCAACATCAAACATTTCCCATTTGGCCGGGCCTTTATATACATTTAACTCATAATTTGTAGACGATTTGATCCTGCAGTAACACAGTAACCACTCATTAATGCTTATCATAAATGGAAAAACAAAGTTGTCTTCTTTGATCATTCTTCAAAATCTCCTTGAGAGTTGAAAGGTCTCTGAAGAGAAGTTGGAATTTGATGTTCTTGCATGGACTGTCCCTGTTGGACACTAAAGCTTTCTGATTGTTATCTTAGACAGTTTCTATTTAATCAAACACCTTTAATGTTGCACAGTAATATATAAACGCTTTGTCATTACCTTATTAATACTGTAATCCTGTATTCAAGTCACTTACGCTTTCAACTTTTCTTTTCTGTAGGGCGCTCTGTTCTACAAACGTTTTTAATATTGTAATATCAATTAACTTGTATGCAACAGGAATTGATAACACTATCCATTGGTAGCAAGCACATAATGTTATTCGGCATTTATTGTCTCTAAGTTTAAGACAGCATGTAGATGCACTAAAGCAAATTGAGGAGTTGATGCCACCAGCTGTTTATATGAAGGCAAGTTGTCCCTGGTAGCCAGAATAACTCCTTTGTTTTTAGCGTCCCAAGGGAAAAGGAAACAAAAGAGTTATCCCAACTACCAGGTACAACTCACCTTTATAATAGCAACAGCCCTTTAGAAAGAGGTATAAAATAGATGCAAAAGTCCCTCTGAATATACATTGATTATGCACATTATTTCAGTATAAATATTCACAGATATCGACAAGTTTAAAATGGCCATTTACTGAACATCTACATGTAGAAGATATTTAACTATTAAACAACTCATTCCAAGGTCTCTCGCAGAATCTTAGTTTCTTGACAGATGGATTTTTAGCTGTTGAACAAAATAATTCCGTACTTTTGGTGTCTCTTTCTTTACTTTATAAGTGGGTAGTTAACCTTTATCAGCCAATGACCTTTCCATATTGTATGTGATATGAATTGCTTTGAGCTTGACGCCAGCTGTTACATGCATGTTGTTCTATAGCCTTGTTCAGAGTATGATTTCAGATATTTAGATCAGGTGGACAGAAGTTTCCTAATATGGAGATGATGCATGATCATTTGGAATCAAGGATGACCGCCCACTTAGGGTGTTTTCCATTTAGTGGAACCAACTGGCCAGAACGTCCTTGATTTCTTAGGACTGATTCCAGCCAGAGCTAGGAATTGACATGTACCATTCAAGAACTGGCCATTCTGGCCAGTTGGTTCCACTAAATGGAAAACACCCTTAGTTCCGATCCTACCCTATAACATTTTTGTGTGAGGAATTAAATTTGTAGCCAATTGACTGGTCATATTTATAGAGCATATCATGAGAGTGAGATTAAAGGTGCGGTAATACAAGCAACAAAATCGTGCAACTTGTCGCGCAACATTTTTGTTGCAAGTTGTAGAGCGATGTTGCTCGTATTACCGCCCCGCGCGCAACTTGTCACGCAACAAAAATCGATGTTGCAGGTTGCGAAAATTTGTTGCACAAAGTAGAACCACTTTCTACTTTTTGCAACAAGTAGCCGCAACCTGCAACATCGATTTTTGTTGCGTGACAAGTTGCGCGCGGGGCGGTAATACGAGCGACATCATTCTACAACTTGCAACGCAACAATGTTGTGCGACAAGTTGTACGATTTTGTTGCTCGTATTACCGCACCTTAATGTGAGTTTTCTGTTGATCAAAGCTGGTAGCAAAAGAAAGGCCAAATATTTATTGAAGGAAAAGGAAGTAAACCATGTTATATCTGAAAGAAATTTAGATTTTCAAGTTATAAAGTAAAGAAAGAGACACCAGAGTATGTAGGTGATGAATTATTTCATTCAACAAGCATTTCTCCTGCCACTTAACTAGATGATTCTCCCACTCACTTTTTGATGATGATAGTCTAAACTATGCAAGATAAAATTCATAAAATTTCTGATTTTCAGCTAAAGTTTTAATAATTTACTCACGCTTTGTAAAATCTTATGATAATCCCTAATAGTATCTAATAAACTATAAAACTGCATAAGTTGGAAGTGGTAGTTGTTACTGAGGTTCTTGGTTGTTTGTGTGAAGTGAGGGAAGTATTTCCTTAATAATGCTAGCATGTAGATACATGTAATGCTCAATTGAGATACTTGAATGAAAGCTTAAATAATTATACAAGCCAAAACATTACATACACATTGAACTGTATAATGATAATAGTTACAAACTGTAAACTATTGAAGTATAATTTCAATGTATTTTTCTGCCAAATAGTTATACTCTGCTACATGTAATAAACTTCAAATCATTTCAATCTATTCTCTTTTATGTATAGGATTTGCCTAATGCAATGAATGCAGCTGAAATCACTGACAAGTTAGGATTGCGTCAGTTGAGGAACAGGAGTTGGTATGTCCAGGCTACTTGTGCTACAAGTGGTGATGGTCTATACGAAGGGTTGGACTGGCTGTGTGGTGAATTAAAGAATATAAAGTGATTGTGGAATGACCAGATGTGATACAAATGTATAACTATGCACATTTTGAAATTTGTACCAAAACAGGCATTGCTCCTGTTGTGGTGTTTTATTGTGATGGTTCGAGAATCAATTAGCTTTTTCATGGGTTAAGTAAAATCTCTTAATTCGTTATTCACTGGTTTGGAGTGATTTTACTAAATTTGTGAAACAAAATTCATAGAGTATAAGTTCATATACTGTAACAGACAGACAGTTGTAAAATATATATATGACCAAATAAGCCCCCCAGTCAAATCAATTCACCCTTTTCAATGTAAATATTATATCACTTAATTAGTGCCCCTTGAGTAAAACAAACTCCCTTTGACTCCCTTGCCTTTTGTGATTTACCTTGATTATCATTAGGCTGGTATCCATAAGGCTGGTATGTAAATCGACATAGCAGTCTTTGTATAAGTGTCAAATGGATGGTGCTGTGGTGTGACTGTTTCAGTGCTGTGATGTCTATTAAACCATTTGAAATTGTTGATGTAATCATGTCACACCATGACCATGCTGTTTTCATAGTCTTACGTAAACTATATGGGGACTCATTTAGTCATATAAGTTGTAGTACCTAAATATGTACATGTAATAGCAAGTGAAGGAAATATTGTATCAGTTGAGTATCAGTTTTATGGGGTTTGAGAAATCTTTGTCTATTTTCACTGTTATCTTTATGGCATTGCCAAAGAGCAAAGATCACAAGGAATCCTTAACTTATTTTTTTTCTTGCAATTTTCTGTATTTCTTAGAGTTTTTGCTTAACGATGTAAAATAGATAGGTTTTGTAGATCTATCCCAATTTAAAATGTTTTAAGTTCAAGTATGTGCCCTGTATACCTGTGAATAAGCTCTTGGGAAATGCTAAAAGATTGGTCTAAAAATTACTTAAAAAGGCTGTGCTCTAGGTGCCTGAGGTGACTAACATTTGTGCCTACAATAGTGTGCAGAATAGTTGAGACACTGTCCTCTCAAATGGGCACAATGTGATTGAATACCCACCATGTAGGTCTCGAAATGGGTATAATATTTTGAATCCCCCCAACCTGGGTGTTGGACTTAGCAGGAATCTCCCAGACCTACTCAACGTTGAGAGGGGGTAAGAGGGAGTCTAACAGGGGTGGCTAATCAAGACCAAAATGGGGGTAATGTCTCAACAAGTTTTGTGCACCATTGTAGGCAGTTGAAATGTGTGGTATGGTAAAGCTGGTGTGATAGAGTGTCTGAAGGGCTCCCTGAGCACCCTGATATTTCATTTGGAGTACAGCCTTGTCTAAGCTTCATATAACAGTACTTGTGCTAAAAATTAAATTTGTTGATTGTACATTACATTGTAGGGATTGTCAAAATACCTTCTGTAAACTTTTCATGTTGAAAATAAAGTTTTAATGTAGTTTTTCATTGTTATATAGATTCACAATTATAAAAACCCGTTTTATCTTCTATTATTTACTGAACCAGTTGCATAAGTTCTTTATGTTTCACACAAGTTATCAATAATGAAAATCTATAGTGAAGTTTGTCTGTTACTAAACAACTTGCTTTTTCAAAACTTGTTTTTGTTTTTATTTATTTATTATTATTTATTTATTTTTTTTTTTTGTGTGTGTGTGTGTGTGTGTGGCTTAAAGAAGTTTTCTTCTAGGGGTTTCAATAACTTTTACCACAATTGGGTATGTAGAATAGGGTAGGTAGGTACACTTTAGGAAATAATTGGTAGCTGTAACAAACTGTCAGTGGGTGCATTGTAGATGAACCCTCTATTACTGAAACCCCTGATGTTCAACTGGATCTTTGTTCTGTGTCTGCAATTTTCCTTTTGGGCCAGCAACATTTACAAATGTGATAGAAGATAATGAAGCCAATCACCTAGAGAAGACCGTAAAAAACAAAAGTATGTATTTAAGCTAGGATGCAAAGACTAAAAGCATGTGATGGTACTTACATTCCACTAATTTGTGCTAAGTTGTTGAATGTTTAGGAAAAAAAAAAACAGTTTTATAGTGAACTCCCTCATAGATGGACACCATTGGGACCATCCACAGGTATCTATCTTAGAGACAGGGCTTCTGATAGGATATGCAAAAAATATTCAGAAGTTGTGTTGAAATTTCAGGGTATATTATGTGGAAAAAATGGCAGATTATGCGAGAAAAATGTCAATGCAGAAATTTAAAACTCTCAAATAGACCTTTTCAATATCTTTTCGTTAATTTGTGCAGAAAATGATTTCAGCCAACAACACTGTACATTGTGAAAAAAATTAAAAAATGGAGAGTATTTTAATTTATTCCCTTGGAAATAAAACACCCATCTTCCAGCTGACCCATTCTCACAACATTAATTTTGAAGCAATTATTATGTAGGCAGCTTTGTTGTTAATTTGTGCAGAAAATGATAATCTAAAAACTGAAGTACTAACACAAGATGGCCCACTAAACTAGTGTCCAGTCTTTTTGTGGACACATACAAAGCATGCCTAATGCTTTTGCTTGACTTGTATTGACTTGTATTTCTTGCAATTTCTGTACAAAAAAAATTCTCCAAACTCATGCAAACCTGCAGGTTTTTATCTTTATAAAGGGAAAAATTGCTTAAAATTTTGTTATTATGTGGAAAATCCACTCAGGATGCAAATTTTACCATAAGATGGTGCATCCTATCAGAAGCCTTGTAGAGAGGCATCCATCTTGGAGGGAGATTAAATGCAGTAATCTTGTAATGGGCCATGGATGCCCATTTTAGAGATGTGTCTGTCTTAGCAAGATGTCTGTTTGGTTAAGGAGTTAAGGACTGTATTAATAATTCCTTTACCTATTAGTATTGGTAAACTGTTTCAAGCTTTTAGTGTTTGCACTCCATTGATGTTTTAAATTATGAATTAATCTGAAACATTTTTAATTAATAATAATTCAATAATAGTAATTTAATATTTTTTGTAATCAATTACACCTTTGCAGAATTCACATACTGATCATGAATGTGGAAACAATAGTTTCAAGGCTGGAGTGGCTATAAAATCTGTACATTCACCATATTTTATCCACCCCAGCCTCAAATTTAATCTATCGTTTTGTGGTTAGTCATGAGAATTTGGAAAAGGTCTATGTAATACTAATGCTACTAATGTAAATCAGAATCAAATAAAAACTTCAGAATAAATAATGCTTCTGTTAAGTGTACAAGTAATCACTTCATTTAATTTTCATTTGTTTCACTTTGTTTCTCATTTTGCATCTTATTTTGATTTATTATCTGATGAGACCTCAACATTTTATTTCAAATTTTGTGTTGGTCTTGAACTTATGAAAGTGAGCGACGCAATTTGTCTCATTCCTGTATTTCTTCCATACAATACATGGAGGATGTTGGGAGACCTCTCATGTGTCTGATGGGAAAACTGCCAAGCTTTCTTTTCTGTTGTTGGTGTCTGTTCTATTTTGTAATCAGTGTTGTGTTTGATGTATAATATCCTGTTTTATTTTGTTTTACTATTTCTTTGTGTATGTGTGAATACATACCACTTATTAGATATTTTCTTGTGTATTACGGGCTGATATTTTACGAGTCGCGTACATATTTTGCCAAGCCTTTAGGCAAGGCAAAATACGAGCGATGAGTAAAATGTCAACCCGTAATACACAAGAAAATATCTAATTAGGGATTTATTATATAACTGCTTCTTAGTTTCCTATTTTCCGATTGTTTTATGTAAAATATAGCCAACCAGTTTTCAACTATGTAATACGGTATATAATACTGGCCTCATATTTGCTTAGTTCTCTCATCCTTATATGGTAAAATTACATCATAGTTATATAATAAATGCAATATATTCAGTGGGTACATGCATTACATCCATAAAGCACTTATTTCAGCATAAGGCTGCATTCATTTTGTAGAGTGCACCCCATAGAGTGATGGCACTTAATCTGTGAAATAGATATTAATCTAACAGACATTAGTAGACACTATTTCCATTGTTTTCTTTTGTTTTGATTAGACTATTAGACATTGACTATTAGATTTTGTTTCACGGATTAAGTGCCATCACTCTAGAGTGATGGCACTTAATCCGTGAAATAGACATTAGTCTAATAGACATTTGTAGACACTTTTTCTATTGTTTTCTTTTGTTTTGATTAGACTATTAGACACTGACTATTAGATTTTGTTTCACGGATTAAGTGCCATCACTCTATATCCGTGAAACAACTACTAACAATTTAGTGCATAATAGTATTTAGTTATCAATTATTTAGTTATGGACAAACTGAGAATTCAATACATACAATACATGTTAAGTTTTATTTCACGGATATATGGCGTGCACTCTATCCGTGAAATAGAACTTTAAATCTGTATTGTCTTATTGCACTATTATGTACAAACTAGTTGATATCACTGAAGCAAAACAGTGCAAACAACAATAGCGAGGTATCTCTTGGTCTTTGTCTTTCTTTGTGTAGTTTATGCCTGAGTGAATTCTTAGTTATCGGTTAAAAAAATAGTTGATAACCAAATACTATTATGCGCTAAATAGTTAGTAGTTGTTTCACGGATATGTGGCGTGCACTCTATGGCCAAGGGGGAGGGACATATATTAAATTTAGGGGGATCTGAGAATTTTTCATCATTTTGTTTTGGCACGTGTTTTTTCTTATTATTCTTATTACAAGGGTGGGGAATCTTAAAATAATAAGTTCATTCTCCCAAACATGAATGCAGCCTTAGTCCCACAGTTTTAGGTTACAAGTAGACATATACATAGCGTTATTCTGTATCATCACTATCTATCTTAATTCCTGAACAGGACTTGCCTAATGCAATGAATGCAGCAGAAGTCACAGACAAGCTAGGACTTCACGCCATGAGAAACAGAACATGGTACATTCAAGCCACCTGTGCTACAAGTGGTGATGGTCTGTATGAGGGACTGGACTGGCTGTCTAGTCAGCTAAAGAATGTAAAATGATCATCATAATGACTTAAGCAAAGTCTTGTAATAAAACATGTACCAAAATTGACCAAAAAATGTAACACTAAATAAGCATACACGTTGTGTGCACCTCTGTTTTTCTTAGTTTTTGTTTGCATTTTGTTGTTGTGGTAAATTGGTGTGGAAGAATGGAAAAAAGATGACGGCCCTGATATGCAAACAAAAAAAAGTAAATTTAGTGTTTTACATGTGAAATCCATCTTAATTTGTAGACCAGATGTGATATAGCCATTAATTTACCCAGGTGGTACTGGTTGTGACATACACCTAGGCCTTTATCCACTCAATTAAACTGTAGATCTACCAGTTTGAAATCCAAATTTCTACTTCAATTGTATGTATATTATGTAAACAATGATGTAAGGCCTAAATTAAACCGTGGACTTCATAGGAAAAAAGATACTTTAGGATCAGCTAATGTGGTGTATACTGTTTAATCCAGGCCAAGAAAGTCTTGTTGTAATGCATGTGCACATTCTTTAGGCATTATAGGCTTGGTAGTTATTTTGTAAGTGCAGTGTCCATTTTTAGCACAGCACAACAATATCGATTAAACAACCGATAAAATATATGTGGTAAGTCCTATTTGCTTGGTTGTCCTTGATCCACGTGACTTTCACTATCCACTTCTAATTCTAGAGAAACCCTGTCAAATACATTTCCACCTCCCCCAATATCTATGTAGTGTGGGAAGTGATTGTATGATCACTGGGTACTTGCGATGAGAAACTCGATTCTTGGCCCCCCACTCCTTGAGCTGCTCGTCAACTTTTTGTTCCTTTGAATACCAGTTTTGAATACCTAAACTGGCACAATTTCACCTATTTGACTGGGGATGCTTTATGCACGCTTTTCCTATATTTATCAAAGTGGTTCTGTGGGAAAAATAGTCAATGAGCACTAAGTTAATCATGTTTGCAGTCATTGGTATTTCATGGGTGTGGTAAAAAGGCCAGTGTTAGGCCTGGTTTCTCACGAAGGACGGAAGCCGAAGCGCAAACGCATGTTTTTACTCATATTGCGAGAAAAGGCAGTGTGGAAAACTGAGTCTACATGTCCGTATTTGTTCTGCTTTCTTTGGTGAAAACAAGGCCGTAATGAGCAAAAGTGATCCGTGACGCAACAATCATCCCTACGCCTCCCAAAAAGAGGAATGAAGAGCAAATCAGAGATCGAAATAGCAAAATATTATTATTTCTACTTTAATTTGCGGTCAGATACTCGAAAATGATCTTTTATTCGGGGTTTGTTTAGCCCATTGAACTTTGAACCGGCATTGGGTTCAAGGGTAAGACTGAGTTTAACAGCGTGTTCAACCCTGAGAAAATGGTCTATTGGGCTTTTGACAATTTGAAGCGCAAGGAGCAAATGCAGCTAGAGTTGGTTAGTGCGCAGCCTTCTGAGGGAGAGGTCCCCCGCTTGATTCTCAGTAACACACTCTTGTTTTAACATTCTATGTAGTTTTAATTAGCTTTATATAATCCTTAACTGACGGAGCACTGATGGAGAGAGGGGGCAGATAAAGAACGCACCGTCAGCTTCCTGAAAGATCAGCTTCATGCTAAACTGAGGAACTACCGAGACTAAATATATTGCTTTACCTTTATGGCTTACAGGCTTACAGAGGGGCACACTTGTCGAGATATCGCAATTTTTTCAATTCCAGCCATTCTGACCAAATTGTTCGATTTCCAATCTCAGAACGCCTTTGAGAATACTTTTGATGCAATTGTTAGAGCGTATGACCGGTACTCGGAAGGTCACGGTTTCAAACGCCGTCGTCTGCGGCTCGGATCTTTTCCAAGTCATTTCCCATTCGAAGCAAATTTACACACATTGCTTTTGAGAATGTTTCCCTTTAGGTGTGAGAAAGAGGATGGAATTTGTTTCTGTCTTTGTATAATTTGTTTCCCGGGGTTTTAGACCAACAGCCCGCATTAGAGCGGCGTCTGCCTTAGAACCTTAAAAGTCCGTGCACACGGAGAGATTTGTTGCAGGGACATGCCTCGGGGATATGTTCCATGTACCAGCTGTTTCACGAACAAAAATTGTTGTGGGACAGAATATTGTCCCAGGGAAATGCTCCCTCCTATTTTACTGGTTAGTACACAGGGAGAATCGTCCCTGAATACCGTGCAACGTCCCGTTTCATGTCTCTGGGACATATTCCTTAAGCCTGGTTTTCACTTCAGTCGGAATCAGAGTCATAAGCGCCTTACGTCGTAGTGAAAACCAGAAAACAGAGTTGGAATCTGAGTCATAAGCCCGTCGGAATCGGAATCGCAAGAATCGGAAGGTTTCCATTTTCTTCCGACTCCGATTGCGTTTCCGATCCTTATGATAAGTGAAAACCAGAATATCGGAATCGGAATCGGAAGCAGAAGCAGACAACCAATCGCAATGGTGTTCTCCAGGTCCTCTCTAAAGTAAAAACATCTAATCGAGGCTTCTGCTTCGGATTCCGATTCCGCTTATGACGATCGGTTTTCACTTTTATGAACTGCTTATGACTCCGATTCCGATTCCGATTTCGATTCCGACTGAAGTGAAAACCAGGCTTAATAATTAAATAGATGGTTGGACGAATGGAGAAATAGATGAATGAATGGAATGGACAAAGTGGATAGATGGGATTGATACATGAGTGTATAATATGGATGGAACACTTCTTATTTCCTCGTTCATAGGATTTGCCCAATGCAATGAATGCAGCAGAAGTCACAGACAAGCTAGGACTTCACAGCATGAGAAGCAGACAATGGTACATTCAAGCCACCTGTGCTACAAGTGGTGATGGTCTGTATGAGGGGCTGGACTGGCTGTCAAATGCATTAAAAAATTTAAAGTAATAGGGCCGTGTCACTGTGAATTGGCGAGTCAAGTTAATCATACCAATATCTTAATCTTAACTTGAGTAAATGTGCCATTTTCCGAAAGAGTTTCTGGTTATATGTAAAAAGTAATCGTGACTCTGTGTTCATACGTATATCATTTTAATAAAGTAGTTCAATTCAGTGATTAGGTTTTGCAAGAGTAAACGTAACAACGCTTAGACAGCGTTGAGCAACTTTTAAATAGTTCCATATGAAAGAACAAAACTAGTGGATAGATAGTGAAGCTGATTGTAATGTTGTAATTGTTTTTCTATGCGTCCCAAATAGATGTGTAAACGTGCCAAAGGTGCGTGCAAACAACCACGACCGGAAAGAAGGTCCATATTATTTCATTTGAAATCGCTCCTTGTTTACATTGCTTTTCATTGCTATTCAAAACAGGCTCGACATTTTTTTTTCTTTTCTTTTACTATTGCCAGTCTTACAGAATACATACTAGCTTTTCCAAGTCGTAACTTTGAAATGACCGTTATTTAATTTTGACTATATTGCATTAGATTTTAACCATTGATTACATTAACATGTCCCAAAGGACGTTTTCAATAATAAACGGACATTGACAACTTCTAAATGCCTTAATTGTTTGTAGTCTTTTCTGTCCAAGATGCTTAAAGATCATCCTATCAACCCTCCGGTCCTTCCCCTCCCCTTTCGCCCTGGGTCCCCGAGGATGCTTAAGGATGCTAGAGCGATTTTCATGTGCCCGTGAAAAACTTGGCGAACTATTAGTTATTATAGTACACTCAAGAGTGGTTTTCATAAACCCGTGAAATAGTTATTAAAATAATACACGTTAGGAGACCCTAATTCCTTAATTTGTTTTCTTTTGTTCTCATTTGGGTATTACACATTAATAGCTAGTTTTTATTTCACGGGTTTATGAAAACCACTCTAAATACTTTTTGTTGTTGTTGTTTTTTATCAACTAGTAGAGTACAAACACAAAAAGTGTGCAATAGAGTGATTTCAAAAAAACCGTGAAATAGTTATTAGACTAATAGACACTGTTAGACCTTATTACTATTGTTTTCTTTTGTTTTTATTAAACTATTACACACTAGCTAACTAGCTATTAGAGTGATTTTCATCGAACTGTGAATAGTCACTAAGCTAATACACACTAGTAGATCCCAATTCCATTGTTTCCTTTTGTTGAATTTTGACTGCTATACACTAATAGCTAGTTGGTATTTCACAGTCCGATGAAAATCACTCTAGTTTTTGTTTCACGGGTTTTTTGACATCACTCTACTTCGCACTATTTAGTGCTAATAGTTGGTAGTAGACTCTAAATCCATTGTTTGTTTGTTGTTGTTTTTTGTTTTTTTTGTTGTTGTTGTTGTTTCTTATCAACTACTACGCCCTAAATAGTCATTTTCCTTTCACGGTCAAATGAAAATCACTATAATTTAAAAAGTATGTTTTGTAGATGGAAATTAATTGAAAGTAACTCGATTAGAGTGATGGCACTTAATCCGTGGAACAAAATCTAATAGTCAATGCCTAATAGTCGAATCAAAACAATAGAAATAGTCAGTCTACTAATGTCTGTTAGACTAATACGTTTTTACGGATTAAGTGCCATGACTCTAAAACCAATACAGAGATAATGCGGGAACAGCTAGTAGAGTGCAAACACTGAAAACTTGCAATTACTTTTAAGTACTATTTTTGTTGCAAGTTTTCACATTAGAATGATCGCACGTAGACTGATCGCACTTACCCATGAAAAAGTACACAATATAATTAGTACTAAAAGTACAAAATCCTTTGTTTTCCATTGGTTAAGAGTGTTATTTTGCATTATTTTGCTAGTACGTAGTGCGATCACTCTAGAGTGGTTTTCATAAACCCGTGAAAGAGATACTAAACTAATACACATCAGTAGACCCTAATTCTATTGTCTTCTTTTGATCATATTTGACTATTACACATTAACTGCTAGTATTTATTTCACGGGTTTATGAAAACCACTCTAACCCGTGAAAAAGTACAAAATCTAAATGGTAAAATTGTACGTAAATTTGTACTAAACAATGCGAAATAGCACTTTTAAACAATGGAAAACAAAGGACTTTGTAGAATGATGGCACTTAATCCGTGAAACAAAATCTATTAGTCAATGTCTAACAGTCGAATCAAAACAATAGAAAACAATGGAAATAATGTCTACTAATATCTGTTAGACCAATATCTATTTCATGGATTAAGTGCCATCACTCTACAAAGTCCTTTGTTTTCCATTGTTTAAAAGTGCTATTTCGCATTGTTTAGTACACTTTTACGTGCAATCACTTTACTAATTCGTAATAATGCCCAATGTGTTTTCATAATTATGTTTCATTGAAAATTTTAACGGACGCACTCTTTTGCTGCTGTTGCTTGCACTCTAAAGGTTTTAGGATATGGAGCATATGATCACCCAAAACAATCAAATGATACGTTTATTTCTGATAGACCCTTAAGACCCAATCTGTAGCACTACGCGCATCAGAGTTACACCGTATGTCAACCCCTGGAATGTTGCGAGCCCAAATAATGAAGCTCTTAATTGTTGTCTTCAGTGGTCGTGGATCATGCAGATTAAGAGGAGGCACCATGGTCGAATCCGGTGACCCCGAGTTCGAGTCCCGCTCTGGCCACTAGCTGAGGCTGTATTTGTTCCGGGTTCGCCATATGTTCAAAATCAGTTTCTCGACCATGCGCGCTTGTAAATAGCCAACTGGTTTATTTGCCTCCTTGCCAGTTGGGTTTCTTAAACACTTCATGTTTCATTTGCATTATTTAGTTATGATTATTTCAGTACAGTGCTTGGAAACTAGCTGGATAGCTAAGTGCTTTTCCACTATAAACAAAGCATTTACATTTAAGACGCCGAGTCGACGTGCGGAAATAAGTTGTCTTGCCAGGACACACGAAGCTTTTTTAGTTTCTGAAGCATCGTATGCCCACCCCAGCACCCCGTATGCCCACCCCAGCAACAGATGCGTGCAAAAGCTGCGGTTTCAGGAACAGGCAACATCGTTGCCGGGGTGGATACACGTACGGTTGTAACGTTAAAAAAAAAGGTGTATCTTATGTCCGGGCCTTTAAATGATTTTTACTTATTTAGATTTCCAATGGAGACCAACGAAGCACCAAAGTTGTTATTTCCTTTGATTCCCAGCACTGGTTCCACATCGTTGACGCCTCCATGAAATAAATGGACTGAACCAGTTTGTGAAATGCGGTATGTCTGGTCAAGAGAACGGGCAACTAAATTTCGACGTGGAAGACGACGAATACGCTGGCACTTGCATTTGGACAGTACCTTATTGAATAGCATCTTGAATGTCTTCTTGAACAAACGATGAGTTAGCCCAAATAGAAATGGATTTAAGGCACTATTGGCGTATCCCATTATCAAGAACACCGCCGACAGAATCGCTGCCCCATCGGCATAAAAACATGAGAAACAGGCAGCATTGACAAAGCTGAAAATCGTGTGAGGAATCCAGCACAGGACGAAAGTACAGATGATGACCAAGACAGTTTTGGCAGCCCGAGTATTTCTCAAAAGCATCTTTTGGTTTTTGATGATAACTGATGATGTTATTCCCTTAGGTGTGGCTAACTTTTGCTTTGGACATGGAGATGAAACGGGCGATATCGCCATTCTTCCCACTGGAAGTTTATTACAACCCATTGCAATTCGATATATCTGGATGTAAAGACAACACATTGATACCAATGGTATGAAGAAATTGAGCACTGAACTTAGCATGCTGTATATTGGCGAGATGTTGAAAACACAGCTTCCATTGACAATGACATAGGGGTAGATCTTCCATCCCATTACAGGAAGAAGAGCGAAAAGTAAACAGTACACCCAAAGAATTGCAATAATCAAGAGTGCTTTCCTCTTAGTCATGAAAGGAGATTCCTTAAACCGATTAAGTGGGTCGCTCAGTGTTTTATAACGGTCGATCGTCAAAACTAACAAGTTTAGTATAGATGTGGGAACCGTGAGGAGATAAAGTGTGGTCCAAATGCTACACATCAATGCCCCATGTTTCCAAGTTGTGTAATTCGTCAAAAGCTGCTCTAAATCAAATGGCATGACTACTGAAGCTGTAAACAAATCTGATATAGCAAGGCTGACGATAAAATATGTAGTTACAGACTTGCGAAGTTTTCTGTTTAGAGCAAAGGCGTACACCACCAAGATATTCCCACACAGAGCTGTGGTTATGATTATGATATAGATCACAAAACTTGTGATGCACAGTGCAGAGCAGTTCGAAAAGTTGGTTGGTATTGGTTTACTGGAGGAACAGTTTGTACAATTCAAGGTGGCGTTAGAAGAAGACAAATGAAGATCTCCATCCATTGTACTCGCTCAGTTGATCGCTCTGTTTCCCTATAAGTTTCAGTCGGTCCTGTTTAAGAAGATCGACCTTTTGTGGAATTTCAAGCTTCTGTATGAGTTTCTTGTAATGTCACTTTTTGATGCTTAAGTGGACCTTGATCTTGTTAGATGTTCTTTCTTTGGCTGGAGTTTTAGTAGACGGTTGCGAAGAATGCTTGCAGTGTCCCGTTCAAGGAGATACTTTTCCAGTAGAATTTTAAGCTGTTGTAGTAGTTCGCAATTTTGTCGCTTGTCACTTGATGGAACTTAGTAATGATCCCAGAAGATCAGTACGTTTTGTAGATCTTGGTCCTTGAAAAAGAAAAGCATCCTTGAAAAAGAAAAGCAAACTCATGAAAATAGTACGTACATTACATTCATCTGCTAATCTCAAGTATTCCAAATTTAAAATTAAATGAAGTAATGGATAAGGTGACGATCTTAGTTCTTAGTATTTGTGTCTGTATCTTAAAGATTTACAAAGGAACCAGAGTAAAGGCGCGGAAATACGGGCAACAAAATTGTGCAACGTACATTTCAAGCTACATTGTTGCGCGTTGCAAGTTGCAGAGCAAATGTTGCTCGTATTACCACCACTTCTACTTTGTGCAACAAGTTGCAACGCAACAATGTTGAGCGAAATGTTGCATAATTTTGTTGCTCGTATTTCTGCGCCTTAAGTAAACAGTATAGCCTCTGGATTCTATTGGCAAAAGCACTGACCAGATTTTGTTTGATTTGGGTTTTTCATTTTCACTATGCTGCTAAACAAGAGGGGACTTAACTACATCGCTACAGGTTAATGTCAATAATTCTTCGCCAATTATCAAAAGCAATTGAGCGAAAGAGACTGTATTGTAGAACTGGCCCGGTATAACTAGAACCGCAATCTAGCGGAAATGAAAACAGAAATAAATACGGATCATCATCTTGAAATTGATCATTACCTGATCACAAGACTAAGTTTAACTCGAGCTGAGTATCGCCTGGACACATGACAGCACATAGACTATGGTCATACCTGTTAGTTCTTGCTGTATTCCTGGCAGAATTACCAGAATCCAAACGATTTAACTGAGTGATGTACTCGAGTGAATTGAGCAATACAACTTATTGAGAACCGATTTTAGATTGATATTCGTGTTTGCTTAGCTATTAACTCTGGTTCTACGTACCGTGGCCATGCGTAATTCAATCCCTTCCAGAAACGTGCTTCGTAAAATCAGTTTCAGTTCAAAAATTGATCTGGTCCGATTGGTCTATCATTACGACTAAATCTCTCGATTTCCAAGTTAAGTGAATTCTTTTGAATATGCTTTTAGAATCCAGTACAATTGTTTTCCAAAAAGCTGTCAATCACGCGCCAATGTTTGAGAACTCTGTTTAAACATCCTATGCAAAAGAAATATGTTCTTTTTTCATTATAAAATTCTGTGACGTATTCATCTTTTACAACAAAGCTGTTCCAGCCCACTTTGCTCTGAATAACGTAGCTCTAATTATAAAACAAATAACTTTAACCAATCTGCTCTTGCATCATGTTTGTACACAATAATTAAGCATCACTGGCTTAAGCTTGTGCTCTGAAGGCGTTATCCTCTTCAGCTCAGCGGTACTTTGAAAGGACTTATTCTCAAATACGATTGTTGATTTTGCACCAATGGCCATTATGAGACAAACCAAAGATTTTAGCAGTTATTCTAAAGGGCTATTTATGTCAACATTTGCTGGTGATGTGGTGACAGATTTTATTATCGAAATTAAACAACACAACGAAATTTTCCAAAAGTCATCAGTTTATGCAAAACAAATTATTTTTAGTCTCAAATTTTAGGGGGGGGGGGAGGTGGGGGTACGTTGCAATTGTATTTAATATTCGCACCTACCCGTCACTTTAAACCAACCCCCTCCCCCCTCCCGGGTTTCGTCAAATTTCAAATTGTTGGTTATGTAGACTTCCGAACTGTTTTGGTCTCAACAGAAATGTGTTAATCATTATTGTTCATACTGCCGCCTTGTAAGTGAATAGTTATGAATTACATGCAAATAATGCACGGCCTGGAAGTCTGTTATTTCCGGATGGATATATAAATAGAACGACGATAAATTACGAGATAATGCAGGGTGTAATAGAGGTGGTCGTTCGTGGTGATGAATTTAAATTATTTGGAAATGACCCAAGTGCGTCAATAAATCGATAAATAGTTTCTATGGCAACAGGATCTTTTTACATCCTTACACTTCGGAAATAAAACATAATAAACACAGATTTTGAGGTTTGAAAGTTATTAAGGACATTTCAGAAAACACGTACAACAAATATTTTCAACAGATAGTCAAATTTAAAAATCAGCTCAATATTTTGAAAAAAAGTGATCCACTAATTGGAAAATAGTGTAATTTTCACATAGTAGTATGAAATTAATTTTGAGATTTAAGCCATTATGATTTTAGAATGTCTGCTTTGAAAATAAATCGTGCAGTAAGAACAAACGTATTGGAACAGAAAAAACAAGAAAAGAAAAAATAGTATATATAATTCCAATTTGTGCAGGGAAATTTGTGTGGGGAAAGAGGGACAAGTTATGTGGAGGAAGTGAGAATATTGTATTATGTATGTATGTGTGTAGCTCCATTTATGTTTAGTCCACTTGTAATTAATTATGTTATATCAGGGCTCCATTTAAACTAGCTAGGCTAAATTGGATGTACCTGCATAAATATTGACTTACTAGTTAAATAAAAAATATGTCCAAGAGGCCGAACTCTCTTCAAAAAAAAAACTCAACTGAAGGCTAAAGAATGCCGTTTTCAGAATTATAGTAGAAGATTTATGATAATCAGTGTTTTTAAATATGAAAAATTTAAGATCCATATCTGTGAATTGAATTAATATGGAAAGAAAATCATGGCATTTCCCTCTAGTGATTCCAAATGAATATATATATATATCTGACCAACATGAATAGAACAACATATTTGATGGGACAGATTTTGTCGAGTCGCCTTTCAAACTAACGTTGCCTTAATTGTAATCGCAAAAATATAACATCTTTAATAATGCTTTTGGTCATTAAGCAAAATTTCTCTAAGGCGCAAGGGTCGTTGTCCATTAAAACAAGCCAGGTAGTTACACAAACTTACCTCTTAATACTCAACGCGAGTTGAAACCGAAGGCACAGCGCACATGTATGGAACGGGAATGGCGGCCGTATCGGACTAGTAGTTGCTACTATACGGCTCACTCCACAATTGCTTGAATCGGGAATTGCAATGTAGTTCTGCCCATTGTTGTGGCCAAGTCTTTTACTGCACAGATACTAGTTAAGCTAAGTTCAAAACGGTACTATACTGGTACTGATCATGAGAACAATTTTCGGGGATGTTTTTGAGAGCATATCTTGGATTTACACAATTTATAGATCTACCGAATCTGTTACGAAAACAATCTAAGCAGCATAAGTGGCGTTTAATTAAACACTTATGAGAATGGATTATGTATTTTCTTCATATTTTCCCATCAATATAAAACTACAAAGGGTTGAATCAGCAGTTATCAAAATTGTAATTAAAAGATTGAAAGAAATAATTGAGGATTATAAAACCCTTAGAATTGAAATTGCGCAAAGTCATTTATCCCACACAATAGAAAATACAGTCAATCAGAAAGCAGGAAAGCCGTCTTAAGTTTGTCAGTATTCCACTCTTCCTTCCCATCATGCATTTGTATTTTCTATGGTATGGATAAAATAGTTATACAATGCTTTCTCGTGACACACCATGGAATATCCCACTCGTCACTTGTATTTTCTTATACATACATGTACACATTCGCCTAAAGGCTCGTGTGTATACTAGAAAATACAAGTGACTCGTGGGATCTATTCCACGGTATACCACTCTCTAAACCATTGTATAACTACTATTAATCCTGAAAAAGCAATCAATTCGACGTATTTGTAAGCCTATACATACAAACACTTTTTATTTCATAGGTCCACAGGATCTACGTCGACGTCCTTGCTCTCAAACTCAAAGATATAGCAGGAGTTTTAATTGATTTGGAACCAAAATGCCGGATTGTCATGAAAATCAGGCTTTCGTTCGAAATAATTATATTGTGACATCATACACCAATTTCCACACATCGGATCAGTGATCACACACAAAGCATCCAAGTGAGGCTTCAGGGTACAAATTGGAATAATCCTTTGTGTGCACCCTGGAGCCTCGCTTTAATACTTTATGTGAAGTACTGAACCACTGATGACCAGTGATGTATGGAAAATGGTGAATCCCGCTCAAGCGTAAGAATACACGTGATCATCGTAACGTCATTGAGCACGTGATCATCCTGACGTCATTGAACGCGGTACTTTTTACCTTAGTTTAGGCAATTATGTAAGTGTTAAAATTTAGAAGTGTTTTTTATTCATTTTCTTAGTTATTATTAATCATATCATTCAATATAATTTCCTTAGATGCAAATAGCGCAAAGAGTCTCTTCAGTGGCATTGGAGAGTAACTGCTCAACATAACATTCTTCTTAGTCCGGTAAACGACCAGTCTATCGCATCTTCAATATAATAAAGTCGCAAATTCCTGAATTGCTTATCCATTATTTTCCAAATTTTTGAGGGCTCGGATTCTTTCTGAGTCCCCATACCATGGCCATCTCCAACCGATTAGCTATCGACAGGCGTAGAATGATTTATTATCATTTTTCCCATTTTGCTAAAGTTCCAGGAAAAAGTGTTATTATTTGAGATTTTTTGACATTTTATGCTGTTATTTTCAAGAGCGTGTTTTCGTAAAACAATCGGAAATGTTCGGGAAAAAGCACCTTGTGACGTCACAAGTTCCATCATAATTGGCACAAGTTGGTGTAAAAGAATTTTCTTTAATGAAACTCGACAAATGAACGATCAATGAGAAGTACAACAAAATGAAGAAACTTCAAATTATCTTGCCTTTCTCCTTTAAAGAAACACTCTAGTTATTTCGGCCACATACAGACGCATCCAACGGGAACATTACGAATGACGTCATGTAACCATGTGGTACAGTCCCGACTGGGCATGCGTATAAATGTGATATCTTTCCGTAGCGTAACGCAATCCAAAGCACCATAAATACAAACTGGATGCCCTCGCCTACCAAGGCGGCCAGTACAGACTATCTCCTGGTATCTTTCAGGATGAAATTTGTCTTTTGTTTTGAAGAAGTCTCGTGGGTCTAGCTCTTGTGTCTTAGCAACGCATGGAGTCTCGTGATTGTCTCCATGCCGACCGAGTTGTCGGGACACAATTTCTTTTCTTTTAGATGGTATGATACTGAAACAGAAATTCAGAAGAAATAAAATTGTTTGTTTGTTGTTTGTTTGTTACTGCACTACGAGACAACGATGTATTAAATGCAGCGAATATTCTTCCTTCTTAATACGTAACACTGAATTATCATAAAGCTAGCATATCCTAGCCTCCTCCGCAGGCAACTCCTTTTATCTCTTGGGCTTCCTGTTGCAATGAAGAGAGACTGGGAGCGAGCCAAAAAAGATGAGGGGGGAGGGGGTCAGGGGGAAAGAAAAAACGGGAGGAGTTCCTCCTCATTTTCTCTCCTCCCCCTCGTCCCCAGTCTTCCTCTCTTCTGGTTCCAGTCCCCCTCTCCCTCTCCTCCTTTACCACAGGAAATCCTATAGAAAGGAGTAGCCTGCGGAGGAGGCTAGCATATCCACTTATGATAAGAAGTACAAGTGATAACAGACATCGTGAGTAATCACATCTGCCACAACCCTAATACATTATTATGACTGAAAGCTTCTAGATGTGAAGCCTTGGGTTCCATTCTTGTCATGTACGCACCCCCTAACTTACTCAGTGCATCTATATAAAACAGGACCGCACAGAGGTAGGAGAAGAGGGGCACTTGCCCCCTCCCTTACCCTCCCATTTCTTTCTAAGTATGCCCCAAATACTGCCCGAAGGATTTGGGTTATGTATAGGTAAATTCTTTTCTACACGTAGTTTGAAACACCGAAGGGGTGCATGGTGATAGTTGTTTTCGAATACTAAACGCAACTGCAACTAAAACTCTTACCTTTCTAATCTCCAATTTTGTATGGAGTTGTTTCTATGACGACCATTGATAAATCCAGATATTGTCATATCGTTATTTCTGGATGTTAATGGTGTAGTATTCGTAAGATGACCTCCGAGAATAGCAGACATTAAAATGATCATGTTCAGTAGAACAGCAAAAACCTTGGCAAGACCTAATAACTGAACGAGAATAAGATAAGACTTTGATAACAGAAAAAGGTGTCAGGGTTGTAGCTTGATCTCATTACTGTAACGTTCGGTAAAAAGCGAACGTAAGTCGACAACTTTGACAGCAATGCTTAAGCTGAAACCTGAATGTATAAGTTTTATATTTGTAAGGTAATAGATTAAACAAAATAAATACTCAGTGAGTCAAAAAATGGGGAGGTGCATCAACAAATTTGCGCCTTTGGCAGATCGCCAAAGCTAATATTAAGACCACAGGAAACCCGAACAGAATTTATCAGATTTAGTAGCTAAAATAAAGATTTTGCGGTACCTTTGGTACATGTTTGTTTATTCTATATTTGAACTACATGAGATAAAAATTCCTAAATATATAGTAATAATAATAAGAAAAAACATTGCTGACCTGGTTATGTTTTCACTGGAATGGCAATCGCTTTTTTTTCGCGATACGTACAAATTTATTCCAACTTCCAAACAAGATAAGAAGAAATTTCCTTATGTGGAAGTGAGAACTCTTAATTGCGAAAACATCACATTTTTATAGGGTATTTGTTGATAAAATCCCTGCCCGGCCATCTCTTCTCTTCTCTTCTCTTCTCTTCTCTTCTCTTCTCTTCTCTTCTCTTCTCTTCTCTTCTCTTCTCTTCTCTTCTCTTCTCTTCTCTTCTCTTCTCTTCTCTTCTCTTCTCTTCTCTTCTCTTCTCTTCTCTTCTCTTCTCTTCTCTTCTCTTCTCTTCTCTTCTCTTCTCTTCTCTTCTCTTCTCTTCTCTTCTCTTCTCTTCTCTTCTCTTCTCTTCTCTTCTCTCTTCTTTTTTAAGTTTTTCTTTTTTTCTCTTTTTCTTTTTTTAAATCTCCTTTTCTCTTTTTTCTTCTCTATCCTTCTCTTCTCTTCTACTTTGATCTACTTTGGTCTACTTTATAAATTTGTCTTCTCTTTTCCTTTTTTCCTATTAATAGCTTTCTTGCTCGTTTGTTCTTTGTTTTCTTTATTTTATTTCCCTCTTCCCTTCCCCTTTTCTTTAATTCCTTAATTTTCCTCCTTTTTGTCAGATTTTCCCATCTTTGTATCATGAAATGTGAAAGGATTAATTAAATTGCTTGTTAAAAGAATCAAACTCGAAAGACTCGAAAACACTTACCATCTCTCGAACTTGTATATTCTTTGTCTCATCTGTTTTTAACTGATTTTTCTTCAACTGTTTTCTTTTTAAAATGTTTCTTTATCTTGCTGATGTGTTTGTTTGCTTAGCAATTTGAAGTGGACCTAATGCTGGAGCGATGTATATCACCTGAAATGTGCAATGCGTAGTGAGCTAATTCCCACATCATCATCACCCCGCATAGCACTTCAGCTACTTACTCAAACTAGCCGCCATGAATGGCTTAAGGTTCTTACTATAAAAACGCGATAAGTATTAATATTTATTAAATCAATTTCGTCGTAAAATGATCTCAGAAATCCTCGGGCTTATTACAAATTTCCTTTTTTGGTCAAATGCTGAGAAGCAAAGAGACGTTATCATTTTGTTTGGCTGAAAGCGAATTGGTCGACGTAAACGGATTTGCGTATTATCGATTAGCCTAATTAGAGTTTTACGTAACCATTATTATACAAATAGCCAATTTTGTAGTTGTAGCTTACTAACTGACAGTGTAATTTTGTTTCCGTTATTTGACTGAAAGGCGTATCCGCCAGAAGAAAAAAAAAACACTGTGTAAAGGATTTACCGCTGAAATTTTGTTAAAAATATTGAGTTAAACGTTTTTCCAATAACTAGCTTAGACTAGAGACTATATATAAATATAGGCTTGTAGTTAGGATGTGAAAGAGTTGTCATTTTCCATGTAGAAATGAAAATTGACCACTTGGTTTAGATTCTAAAATTCGAAATGCTAAAATAAGTAGCGATATTCGCACTGGCTACTATTCGTCGTGCTGTATTTTATCGCATAACGCGGTATTTAGCCCCGGGTAAAAGTACGTAGCGGGTCCCATATACTCCTTCAAGTTGCCATTAAAACTAGAGTCATTATTCTAAAAAACGATTTCGTGTTTTAAAAGAATCTAATTAAAAATACATCTTGGACGAATTGACTACTTTGCGTTGACCGGAGCAACTAAACGTGCCCGCCCTATCGGTTCAGGGGAGTAAATTAGAACATAGCTTGTTTTTCCAGGTATTCATTATGTAGTAATACACTAGCTAGAATTCACTTCTATATCAAGAAAACCCTCTCAGTTATTCAAATATTCCAGGATGATCCTACGCATACTTAAGTGGGATAATCAATGCTAATGGTTAAATCTGTTTTTATTATTTTTATCTTCTTTTAGTGCTAAATATAGAAAAAAAAAACATCCTGATGGGTTTGTTATGATAAACAACGTGGAAGTTTCTAGCGATTGGAAGAAAAGCGACAGGAAGGCGAAACAAACTGAAAGTTACTTCCTGTAGTTGGCCTAGTTCCTTCCTCGGTGTTCTATCCAACGGAGAAATCGTCGGGAAATTATGTCCAATAACCATACCAACTATCGAGGTTTTTTAACTTTTGAATCAAGTTGTACGCAAGCTTACAGTCCTTGTCTCTTAGCTTTTTGATGTAGCGAAACTTCAACACAACCTCCTTGTCTGAAATTAAAATAATGACGCCTTACAAAGCAATATTAATTGCTTATAACTTTACATTGCCCATTTAATGTTTGATTTTGATTTAAAAGCAAACCTGACAGGACTTTAAAAATGGAGTAAACTATCCGACAAACGGTTCACAAAACCGAAAACAAAAGGACAACCTTTCCCCTCCCTCCCTCCCTAGGAAATAAAGGCCTCACTCTCCAATCATTACATTCAATGACAATAAATCCATAGGCAAATCAGGAGAGAAGACTCTACAAATTAGCCATACACAATGATTTTAATTGCCAATTCTAACAAAAATTAAAAGGGCACTGATTAATTGTACCGTAATGGATATTTTTCGCCCAAAGAATTTTCTAATTATACTTACCAATCACCTGCTTGCTCCTAATTAGCAGACTCTGCTAATAATCATTGGGTCGATATACGTATTTATATGTATCATTACGTAGGTCGGCACCCGTAATTACTAATAATAACGTATGTCGGATGTATGTCGGTATGATTACGTAGGTAGCTTTCTTTAGTTGCAATTATGATTACTAGTGAATACAATGTCAAATAATAGGCGTGTCATGTTCACATACACTATGAAAAATAGCATTTTAGCCCCTCCCCCACCACCCCACCCCACCCCCACCTCCCACCCACACACCAAAAAATTGCGTTCCTAGGCACCTGTCCATAGCTAGGCATCATCTATCAACTTCACAACAAGACGAAGTAATGCCGAGACTAGAAGTTGAGAGTTACACTTAGCTCCAATACCTTATCTTCTTCCATTACTTTGGCATACCCTGCTCGTAAAGACGCAAGGCCACACCCTTGAGTGCTTACGGGTCGTTGGCCATATTTCTCGTAGAGCTCAGTTGATTTCGTATCTAGCTTTCCAGGTTTAAGGCTCCACTTGCGTAAGACCAACTCCAGTGAACTCTTGCTCCAGTGAAGTTTGGCTCTATCCATTTCAGTTTAGACTCCAACAAAACAGCTTCATCCGTTAACACTTCAGCTTTCGTGAAATCTGTAGAGGAGTTCCATATACTTTCAATGGATGAACTGAAAACATTATCACAAAAGAATCCACAAGGGGACAGAAAGCTGAAACTGCTCGACCGACCCACTGTGATATTGCTAAGATGACTTTTTCTCGAGAAGATAAACAATTTTTGATTACTGATGACAGGAGAAACTGCCACAGCCTGTAAGAACAGCGAAACCTTGTTCGAAGGTTTTGAGAAACAATTACCCATCATCGGTTTGATAGGTGAAACTCAACACGAAAATGAAAGACTTCCGCACGAAACGAAACACAGTCTTAACTAGTTGATAGTATTAGGAATTATAAACGTAACAATCACTCAATTACGTAATTTGCGCGCGCGATGTAGCTGCTGTTCATCCAGCGCGCGGGCTCAGAGATTGAACCGGGGATACTGCATGTATTTCAAGATTCGAGATTGTTTCTAAGGCCCGGTATACGAGCAACAAAAGCGTGCAACTTGTCGCGCAACATTGTTGCGTTGCAAGTTGCAGAGCAAATGTTGCTCGTAATACCACCCCGCGTGCAACACGTTTTCTTTGTTGCACGAAGTAGAAGCACTGTCTACTTTTTACACTTCAGACGTAGGCTCACGTGCACGGGCGCACGAATTCCAGAGTAGAGGAGCTGCAACAGAGAAAGAACGATGACCATAAGATTTAAGATTATATGATCGACTTGGTAGCTAGAACCAAATGAGAAGATGATCGTAGATTACGGGGAGGCTTATAATCAATCAATCTGTCAGTCAGTCAGTCAGTCAGTTTGTCTGTTTGTCTGTCTGTCTGTCTGTCTGTCTGTCTGTATTTTGTCATTTGGGTTTCCTCTATCCTATCCCATAATACTGCGCGCTGCCAATGCGTTAATCATTAACAGATGTAAACAAAGATGGCGGCAGGAGGGACGACTTTGAGTTCTGATAAATGGCAGCTAAAAGCCTCCACTGTTCGTGAAAGAAATGAACTCATGTTCAATAATGAATTACTTAGTGATGTGTACTTTACGGTTGGGCCTGCCAAACATCGCATTCCTGCTCATAAATACGTGCTAGCCATAAGCAGTCCTGTGTTTCTTGCCATGTTTTATGGGAGACTTGCCGAAACAGGCGAAGAAATTACTGTGACAGACGCTGATCTAGACACATTTCTTGAAGCTCCTACGGTTTCTCTACACTGATAAAGTATTTCTAACACTTGACAATGCTCTGGGTGTCTTATACTTGGCCAAAAAGTACATCTTACCAGTTTTGGCCGAGAAATGTACAACTTTCGTCAAGAAGAATTTAAACTCAGAGAACGTGCTAACAGTGTTAAGCCATTCGCGGTATTTGAGTGAGAAAAACCTTGAAGACGAGTGCTGGGACGTGATTGATACCTGTACTGCAGAGGTCTTGGAATCAGAGGCTTTCAGCGAACTAGATTTAGAAACCTTGAATACCTTAGTTCAACGGAATACCCTGGGCATCAAAGAGGTTTCAATATTCAAGGCTGTTAAACGATGGGCTGAAGTGGAATGTATTCGACAACATCTTGATCCCACTACAACAAACCTACGCACTGTAGCCTCCAAAGCCTTAAAAAATATTCGTTACCCAGTCATGTCTCCTGTAGATTTTGCTGATGAAGTTGCGAGAACAGGACTCCTCACTCTTGAAGAAGTCACTACAGTGTTCCTGTACTTCCTCTCAAGTTTAAAAACCAAGGTTCCCTTTGAGAGTATTCCCCGTCAGCCCAAACCATTGCCAGTTAAAGCATTTAATAGATGCTCAAGATTTAAAAGTTGTTGTGGAAATGATTGGTTCTGTGACACAAGAAAGAGCGATGGAATTAAATTCATGACAGATAAGAGTATCTTCATGAGGGGGATAGGTGTCTATGGACCTAGTAAAGTTGAAGGAGACTTTAAAGTCCATGTAGAAGTGTTGGTTCATGACAAAGTTCTAGCACATAATAAAGTTACATATTCATCTAGTACTAATAATATCATCCAAGATATTCTATTTGAGGAGAGTATCACAATCCTTAAGAATGTTATTTATACTATTAATGTGCAAATGAAGGGGCCATGTTCTTTGAGTGGAATTGATGGACAAAGGAGTGTTATGGTTGATGGAGTCAAATTCAGCTTCTTAGAGTATACAAGTCCTAATGGCACTTCTATTTCAGCAGGGCAAATCCCAGAAATTATCTTCCATCTCTGACTAGATGAGCTCATTTAATAATATTGTTATTTTAAGAATTTGCATACAGGTCCTTTTATCATACCAAGAATAGTATTGACTGGAACAGTACTATTCACAAACTTAATTGAATTTAAAATTTTGAGAATCCAAATTCAATAATACATTTAATTTGGTTATCATTGAAAATTTCCTAAAATTAAAATATTTATTCAAATATTAAGATATTTATATGTAATATATGGATGTTACTAATTTTGATGACATTTTCAACAACAACCCCCCGAACAATGTTTTCTTATTATAAGCTTTATAATGCACATGAGAGGCAATATATCTTTCTTTTCAGGAAATTAGAATTCAGTTTTATTATCAAAGGACTCAATGCAATGAGATTTAGGAACAACTTTCTAGAGTATTAATTTGAAAATCAGTTCCATTATAGTTATTATAAGTACCATGAATATTTATATTATTCACCTGTTAAAGATTTCACAGATTGTGAATAAACACTGACTAAACTAATAACAAACATGCTAGTAGTTACCGGCTTGTTGTTTAGCATATGCAACACAAATTATCTCTAAATCATATTCTAGCTTAGTATTTGTAAAACATGTTTACCACCGATTGCATAATAAATTTATTATGCACCTCACCAGTCAACTGAAAATCTCGAGATTCGGAATGGAATTGGGTGATTTTTTTCTTTTTTTATTTTATTTATGAGGGGGTGCAGCGCTATAGACAACCTGCAGAGAAAAAAACGTATCGAGAAGAAAAATGGCCCAAAGTCGTCTCTGAAAACCCGTTTGAGTTTGCGATTGCTGATTGCTACAGCCAATCTCCATTTGAGGCGCAAAAAGGAAAAGGCGTTTGAATAAATTACCTTTGAATGGGATGGGATGCCCCGAATTCTAGCAATATGGGTAGCCAAATAACTATTTTCCATTATCACTTTTCCCTAACATTTTGAATATTAATTTCTCGTCCTATATTTAAGTATAAAACAGACAGTGCAATTGAGAACAACCAAACCTGTGACATCTGATTAATAAGCTTGATCTCAGAACTAGTATATAGTGTTAATTGACAATGTCAATTACTTCCACAATGCAATAACTAAAGGAAGCAAAAGGATCGGAGCAAAGCTACTTGCATATTGCAGTTTATACGAATTGACTCTAATATTCTAATGACTAGAATATATACCGGTATTTGACTTGAGACATGACAACAAATTTCAGTACAAACTTGGAGCCCACCAGGGATACCCATATTACTAGGAATTAGGATACGGGGAATACCGAAATATTGTGTTATACGTCCAATTTTGACTATTAGAACATCCACTATAAACGATGTATATTCACGTTAATCTCTAGTAGCTAGCTGCAAATACACGTGTGAGTTCCGAGTACTGTTACATCTCTCTGTATATCTCCCATGTCACACAACGCTCTAAAACACGTGACAGTTCATACATATCACAATTGCCAATAAGGTACCAATATTATCGAGACAACGTAACATTTTTTTTGCTACTGTCAGCTGTAAAAGTAAAAGAAACAATAATTATAACTTCTGAAACCTTACAAAAATTCATATTATATGATCGTTTTCGCGGTCGCAGTTAGCTACGTTACCACCGTTTTCATCGTCACACGTCCGACGACAGAGAATTCAGAAACGTTGACGTTCGCGGGGCGAGTTTGGCGATTCTATTCCTAGTCGATCCGTCAATCATACAAAGTGGGCGGGATTACTTATTACTTTCCAACGAGCTTGAACTGTAAACAAACGGACGATTGGGACGTAAAAACACTCAGGTAGTAATGTGTCTTTAAACAGAAAATATAAAATATTTATCTAAAAAGAACTTGGCCTCTTAAAAAATATATTTTGAAAAGTGAGTCCGGCTTCAATTTCTTTTGGCCGGGAAAAAGCATTGTAAAGTTGGAAAAAAGCTCATTTTGGGCATCCTGTGGAAAAATTTTAGATAACTCTCGGGGGAACTGAGACCCAGTATCGATGACGTATTCTAAGGAATAAAGTTAAATTTCAACACTACAAGCTCTTGTTGTCCTTGTATATTGTTCTTGCTATACACTATACCTAACTTCTGCTAAAAATTCTACAACTTTGATATTTAACAAATTGAAGATGGTTTTGAGTTGTCTGTCCTCTTATTGACACACTCTCGACGTCATAAAATGGTCAAAACTCAAGTAGAATCACGAGCGCAGCGCAAAGTTTTGAACATTTTATGGCGTCAAGAGAGCGTCAATAAGAGAACAACTCAAAACCATCTTCAATTTGTTTTTTACAACAATTATTTGAGATAAAAAAAATCCTTTTTAAACGGGGCAACAGAACGAGCGCGCGCGCCGAAACGCGTCAGCAGTGTGTCTGTCCTCTTATTTACACAGTCTTATCAACCAGTCAGATCGCGAGATTAGTATCAAGTGTTGTAAAAAGCTATTTTGTGCTCTTTCGCTGAGTCTAAATATCGCTTTCCCTTAAATTCCGTCCCAATGTGCCTTAAATTATGTCACAATAATGTCAAAGTTTATTATCAGCCAAATGAGTTTATTATTAACCAAATTCGTCCCAGCCTTCCAAAGATTTTAGTCTGAAGCGACAGCTTTGAATGGGCGGGTACACTGGAAATAGATTCACATTTTTGATTTCGCTTTAATTATATTTTCCAATATACTCAACTTCTAAAAGATGTGCATTTTCGCTAGGATTTATAGGGAGGACTTTAAACAGGCATAGGTTAAATATGAGGGAGCAAGCTCTGGAAGCAAATTGAACAAACTTGAAGCATGTTCTCTCGTGTGTACTGGTTGTGCAAGGTGATCCAGGATCGTTAGGCTGCGGGAGCATGTTGCGGGAGCAAGCTCCCTAGTATAACGGTACCGGACTTAAAAAATTTCCACAAATTAAAACAAATGAATTAAACAGGCCTATTTAGACTATTAAGTACTAAAATCGGTTTATTTCGCTTTGTCATGAGTTTTGAAAACTGCATGCAGTATTCCACTGACAGGGTTCAGAACTGGATTAGTCAAGTGTTGTGGAGCATTGGTCTTAATTCCTACGGCTATTTGAAAAGGCGATTCACATGGTCAATGGTCAGCGGTTACTTTATAAAAATTGAAAATTGTTGACCATGAGACCATTATGCTGGAGTCACTGACAGAAATTATTTATTTATTCATTCATTCATTCATTCATTCATTCATTCATTCATTCATTCATTCATTCATTCATTCATTCATTCATTCATTCATTCATTCATTCATTTATTTATTTGTTTGTTTGTTTGTTTGTTTGTTTGTTTGTTTGTTTGTTTATTTATTTATTTATTTATTTATTTACGAATATAAATGTAAAATGAACAATAGAATAGTAATATGCTATGCCTAAGGGTAAACCCAAAGGAAGGAATGTCATTGTCAATTATGTAAATAGCTAGTTTGGCGCGAATGTTATTTATTTTTGTTATATTTTTGTGCGTGAAAGAGTGGAATCATGGTTGCCTTGCATAATTTACACACCGAGAGGATCTTGGGAAAGCTTTATGAAGTATACCGAAAAAGCTCTTCCAGCCAATCAGATTGTAGTGGATGTCATTCGTGTTTGAAAAATAATATTCATATTTTCTCTTTGGTTCGCAGTCGTTCGAACAATGTTTGGTTGTTTCAAGCTATAAGGTAGGAATTATTGATATCAATTTTATTATTACACTGCAAAAACGCGCAAGTAAATTTACTCAAAAACTTGAGTAAATCGGTGCATCCACAGTAAAGGTACGGTAATACGAGCAGCAAACTCACTCAACTTGTCTCGCAACATTGCTGCGAAACGAGTTGAAGAGCGATGCTGTCTACAAGGCTGGCGTTTGATATCAATATGGAGCTTAAGCAGGAGACGTTTTTGTCAACACGGACGTTACACGTACTTTTTCCTTCATCCATTCACCATCACAGATGAGGTTGCTGTTTTTGGTAGAAGGTGAAAAAGCCTTAACTGACCTTCTGTTTAACGAAAACGGACACATCATCTATGATGGCGAATGGATGAAGAAGAACGTACACTGCGGTGACGTCCGCGGTGACAAAAACGCATCTTTAAGCTCCCAAATGTTATTTATCAAGTTATTATAACTACTACTCATTGAAGGAATTTTGATTTATGGCAGTCATTTATTTTTGAGTACCCTTAAAATGCCTGTAAAACCATGAAAAATGAACTTAACGTGCGCTTATTCTCGTGTTATTCTCTTAGCATATTTATAACAATATTATTATACTACTTCGAGAAATAATAACTTATAATCGAGTTAACGGACTCGATCGGGAAGGCATTGGGTCTTTTGAAAACTGCCGTGGCCACCTCAGGGCTGAAAAAGAAAGATTTACAATAAAAAAATAACTATAGTACAAGCTGTTCAAAAAAGATACAAAGCTAGTACTTTAGATTAGATGAGATATGTTTTATAGATATATTTTTTTCCTTGAAGTTTTTAGAAACGTTTTATACGCACTATTTTCGAAGTTACTTTTTCAGCTCAATCTCGAACGTATTTAATTTGAATAATTACTCTTTGCAGAACAACCAATAGGAATCAAGCGAATACAACCTCAAAGCTGTGCGTAACTCTGATTGGTCAATGCTTACGAAATGGAACTAAAAAAATTTCAATACAGAGTCTATTATATTTATTTTTCCTTATAGAAATATAATTAGTTCGATGATGTTTAGGTATCCATTTAGGTACCCAGTGGCAAAGGAACGGTAACTTTTTGCCCCTTGATCAAAATACCTTCATACATTTTCATATTTTGAAAAATTTGAATCGAAAGTGATCGATATTTAGCATTACAAATTTATTTTATGATCTAATGTGTTAGTGGTATACGTCGTATGACTGTGAAAACAGAACCGCGTGGTCCCGGCACGGTTACGGCAGGCCTAGAAATTTCAACTTATTTCGAATGTTTTTAAAGACAACACGGCACTAGCTGACACACTCATACGAATTAAATCTGCTCTAAACCGTTATTTGGCTCTTGGGGAACCTAGTGGACTCACAAGACTCGGTTACAAAGGTCGCTTACGTGCTGATTTTCCTTTCGACATTTGTACTGTTGTATATGAGGAGGGTGATTGGGGTTGGTGTACGATGTTAAATATTTTAATGAGCGAATTCATACTACCTAGGAAGGAGTGCAGGAGCCTTCAGTTGCCATGAATTGCGCGGTACGACTGAGAAGATTATTGGTGATGTGGCTCATCATACAGGTAAACTTAATAACGATGAAATAACCATATAGCAAATAAAGGCACATCACCTCTTCAACAACAACAACAACAACAATAATAACAACAACAATAATAACAACAACAACAATAACAACAACAATATAACAACAAATACAACAACAACAATGATAACAATAACAACAACAACAGAAGATAAATTAATGATTATGAAAAGAGAATAACAAAGACAAGTTGCCCAACCCGAGAGTATCCCAGTTTTAATTGACTATGTCCTGGTCTAATTGCTTTCATTGGTTCAAAATGTCATCCTGTCTAATTGAAAACTTCGATTCACATCAGTTCCCTAGAATAAAACTCGGAAACCATCAAAATGAGACAATAGCTCTTTTTCTCAAGTTTGCGTACGCACTTGAATTTCAGCGCTTGCTTCACTTCAAAGTAAAGCTATCAGACATTGACGAGCCACAAATTCAAAACAACAGCAATCCCGTAGCGCGAACAAGAGCAGATTTTAAAAACTCAAGAAGATTTAAAAACCTAAACTAAAAAAGAATACTTTTGTCGTGGTATGTCAAGGGCCCGTTGGCCCGTCAGTGGCTCGTCATTCAACAATTAGTATCCGCCAACTTGTAGGTCAAACTTAAAATAAGACAGCAATGAAAAACGGCTATTCAGTCGCCATTGTTTTTCTTTTCAAAACCGCCGCGCTTTTCTCACTCAACCATGGGCTATTTTCACTGCATAATTAATTAGCTCAGAGTATAAATAAGCCTGCTCAATCTAGGAGTGGTCACTTCAAGATACGCCGGCACACCGTGAACTTTCGTTCTTTGCCATCATCGTCAACCGCCACCAGCTCTAATTCAAGATTCTTATTCTGAGTACTCTCAGCAGCCTCAACGTTCTGACTTTTCTACCAAGCTTGGCTAAACTGAACATGGCTAGCTAGCAGAGTTAGCGAGCACAATTGCACCAGCTCGCTTTGGTAAACGTATCGAGGTAATTTAGCGTTTGTTACTCGGACATTTTCTCTTGGTTTGCCCGGGGTTTATTCCCAATTTTGCTAGTGGTCGTTTGTATTTGTAGCCGCTTCTAGGTTTTTCTCGTCCTAGTTTGCTGTAAGTTTGTTATTTTCGTTTTATCAGTCGGCTTGGTGGTTTGGGTAGGCTTTCAACCGTTTCTATTCCTTTTCATAATTGTTTCTTTGTGGTTTCAGTTTTATGTTTTCTACACTGACTTTCGTTGGCTATAAAATTTTACGCTTTATATCATTAACCCAAACCGCTTTTATTGCATATTTTGTGTTACCTCGGCCAGTACTGCCATTAGCGTCCTACTTTAGTAATTTGCATTCGTCTTGCATGCTTTGTGTTACGCTTCGTAACTTCGGTCTTTGTTTCCAGTTAGTTCGTTAGTCGTAAATTTATTTGTTTTATGCTTTGTTTATTTAGTGCTCTAAATCTACGTTTTAACTTCAATTAATCCGCATATTTTATGTGGCCTTAAGAGCCGCGAGGTTTGAATTTTAAAGAATCGCACAGATAGAGGAGTAACGCTAGCGAAGGTGGCCTGGAGAGCCACGGGTTCACGATTTTTGGGAATTGCATTGATAGAGGAGTACTGCTAGCGAAGGTGGCCGGGAAAGCCACGGGTTTGCGAATTTCAAAGTCTCACACAGATAGAGGAGTACCGCTAGCGAAGGTGGCCAGGAGAGCCACGGGTTTGCGAATTTCAAAGAATCGCACAGATAGAGGAGTACCGCTAGCGAAGGTGGCCAGGAGAGCCACGGGTTTGCGAATTTCAACGAATCGCACAGATAGAGGAGTACCGCTAGCGAAGGTGGCCTGGAGAGCCACGGGTTTGCGAATTTCAAAGAATCGCACAGATAGAGGAGTACCGCTAGCGAAGGTGGCCGGAGAGCCACGGGTTTGCGAATTTCAAAGAATCGCACAGATACAGGAGTACCGCTAGCGAAGGTGGCCGGGAGAGCCACGGGTTTGCGAATTTCAAAGAATCACACAGATACAGGAGTACCGCTAGCGAAAGTGACCTAGAGAGCCACGGGGTGGCGGATTTAAAGAAGTGCATTTATAGAGGAGTACCGCTAGCGAAGGTGGCCTGGAGAGCCACGGATTTACGCATTTTGAAGCATTGTATTTACAGAGGGATACCGCTAGAAGAAACGAATACGTACCATAGCCATTGGTAGAATGTTTCCCCTTTTTTCATTCGGCCCATTTTAACCTCCCAATCCTTCCTCTGTTGACCTCGGGGGGGCTAGCTAAAGCTCTAATTCTGGACCTAGTTCAGAGCCTAGGGTCAACAGAGGGTGGGGTTCCCTTTCGTGCATCACAAGGTAAATTGAGCCTCTTATGTTGAGCATCGTTTATACAACTGTCTATCGTTTACAGGGCATACCGCCTTGTTTTCTTTCCCGGGGACCCTACCCTCTGTTGACCCTATGGCTACCTAAATCGCTACCTAAGTTCGTCGTTCTGGAGCCCTCAGGATGCGAGGTCAATATTTCTTGGAGACAACTTGATGTTAAAAAGGTCTATACCTTCATAATAACTTTTTTCCAGTTTGCATTTTCGGGTGCGAGGAATTTGCATTCGGGGTTTATAGGTGTTTATGAATCATCTCATTCAGTTTTTAATTCGCTATAGTGGATCCTGCAGTAGTGTGTATAACATAGATATGGAATACATGGCAAGGTGATGGAATACGTTTTAATGCCATATCAAGATTAAGATTATTGACTTCACAGATTAAAGTCCCATAATCCCTAGCAAAACGTACATTTTTGAAAAAGTCGAGTATCTTGGACTCGTAGTTAAAGCGAAGAAGAATCTAAATGAGAGGAGATGGACAAGAAAAATTTGATATATTAGAGAAAGCATGCCGTGTTCCTTTTTTGAGTTTTAGAGGTCGGAGCAGTTCTGCTAACGTGGATACACCGACTGTTTTCTGCTCGCAGCATTTCACTTTCTACTAGAAACGGTTAGTCTAATAAAGTACTCGCCCATTCAAAGCTAATTATCCCAGATTGAAACTCGTGCTCTCCGGAAGGCTAGAATTTGGTCAGTAATAAACGCATTTGGTTCATAACACATTTTTGAAATTTAAGACACATTGTGTCGTAATTTAAGGAACAAACGTCTCGTCACGACACATTTCAACTCAGCAGAGACGGCGCAAAATGTCCATGTCAAAGTAGTAGAATTTTTAGCAGGATTTGGATAGCAAGAGATTTTGCTATCTTATCTTTAGAATTCAAGCTTAGAATCTCATTGCCGCTATTATATACAAACTAGTTAATATCACTGAAGCAGAACAGTGCATGCGGGTAACAATACCAGCATTCTTTCTGTCGAGTGCAAACAACAAGCCATGCATTCAAACAAAAGACAAAACTGAAGCACATGCGGAAAAGGTTGAGAGGTACATTTAACTACGTTTGTGCGTTTGTTTTTTGTTTTGTTTGTTTTTTGTTTTTGTTGAATTTGTCTAAGCAAGGAATGAAGAAACGACAGTGACAAGCCATTGTGCGGGAAGGCCGCTTGAGGAATAAAATGAGATAACTTTCATTTTTGCTGACTTCTTGTGTCCGTATAGAATTAAGAATAAAATGTCTTAGACACTACAAGTTTTATTTGTGTCTATGTGCCGTTGTTTAGCTTCAAGAGCTTAATAAATGGAGTAGGAAACCATTTCATTTGCGTCTTGTCTCTTGTGTATTTTGCGTTTTGGCCCTGGAACAATAAAGTGGATAGAACAAAATTTCATTTGCGTCTTTGTCGTTATCTTGGGCTTATAGATGTGTCTTGTGTCTTGAATTTTAGAAAAATTTATGTGGAAGAAGAAAATGTATGCCCAACTTCATTTTCGCCTTTTGTATTTGTTTGCACCTATAGTTTACGCCTGGGTGAATTCTTAGTTTGTCGATCACTAAACTCCTATTGTGCGCTAATTGGTTAGTAATTCTTTCTCGGAATATATGGCGTGCACTCTAACTTAACACCGATCAATCTTATGGCATTAAATTTGTCTCTAGATTATAAACCAATTTAGCGGAAGCTCATCCAGTTATCATCACGGCCTCCATTTTAGATTATAAATTAATAGCCATTCTGTCCAAGGGAAGTGTCTGTTTCTTGTACTGACTCGCCACGACTTCAGCGCTCTCATGCAGGACGCACGTGGGGACACTTTGGCCACTAGGTCGATCCGAGCAACTCGGATGTCATGTTGCTTCAGCTCTTCTTGCACTCTTTCCAAAATTCCTTTTACATACGGAGGGACCAAGCTCTGTGGGTTTCCTGCATCTTTCTACCAGGTGAAATGACGTCTTTACATGCTCATATCAGTTCTCAAGGTCATTTTCCAAAATACCTCGTACGCGCATTCTCGCCGGGACAAAAAAAAAAAAAAAAAAAGTCAGAAGACTCGAATTAACGCGAAAGCTAGAAGGCATTTTGCACATTCTTAGTTATTTGCCTTTGTTAAGTTCAGTGAATAGTTTTCTCGATCCTGCATTCCACCTAGGTGCATCCGGTCTTGGTGAAAGAGTTACCGTTGCTGACTTTTACATTTTTGTTTATAATTCATCCGTCAGACGGATTTTTAATTTGGCGTGATCAGTCAGTTGGACTATGGGTGGCGAAATTTTTGTTACTGCTTTAGGGTAGATTGGGCCTGTTGGTCGGAAAATAGGCGTTTTTTATCAATTTGAATCGCGTTTTTCTTCGTTTGTTGGTTCCCTTTTCCGCTATTCTAAGTTTCACCTAATATCAGCAATATAGAAAGTCCTACCACAGATCGGTTTTCTTTGGACTTGATGTTCTAGCATTCTGACCAACTCGGATTCCTTAAACGTTTCACCTGTTTGCAAATAGTTTGGTTTTGCGACAAGCATTAACCCACCAGTAGTGGACTGCGCGTTTACTCTCGCAGGATAGTTGTGGATATAGTCCCATGTGCCAGTTTCATCCCTTAAAACGCACATGGGTTTTTACGAAAAGCAATGTCTTGCTACCTAGTTTAGCTGGTCGACAAGAGCGGTCCGTACACGCCCACTCGTTGTGAGTGGTGGTTTCTAAGAGTAATTTCTCTACTTTTGGCGTCAGTCTCACGATTGCCCTTGATAATTTGAGACACTATGAATCTTCTTTAATTTCCAATTCTAGTTCAATTGGTATTATTACTGTTTGCATTTGGCAGACTGTTAACGATGCAGTGATAACTGGCAAATTAGAGAGGAGAGAGTGCTGGTTACGAGTGCGGATTTTCGGAGTTGGAATCTGAGTAATGGAGAGAGTAGCGGGAAGTTACCAGGTAATATATGTTTGATCAATGAAGACGGGGACTAATCCACGCCTCCAATGGAAATTGAACCTACAATTTCAGATTACCGGTCCGATGCCCTAACTACTGAGCTGTGGAAGGCCCTAGTAGCAAGCAGGTCGGCTAATCGCTGATAACTCGAGCGGTTCAGATTATGGGAATCTTCTGTAGGAAAGTGGGGAGTTCTTAGGCGGTGGTTGTTTTAGTCCATTTGGGCCGTGGCCTGGGCAAACGTATACAGGGTGCATTGGTGAGGGCAGGAGCGGACTCCTCCCATAACTTAATTATACGATGAGTTAATGAGTATGCAGTGAGGATATATAACTATTTTCACTGCATAATTAATTAGCTCAGAGTATAAATAAGCCTGCTCAATCTAGGAGTGGTCACTTCAAGATACGCCGGCACAACGTGAACTTTTGCGACCCACCCACCTCCCCTGGTGGCGGTTGATCAGCCTATCCACTAGTTTTGAGTTGTGTTTTGCTAAGTGTTGGCCTCAAGCCGAAGGATCCTAGCTCTAGATTCCTAATCAACGCTAGCGTGACATGGACCAGAACCATTGAATGTTGAAGTCGATTTGCTTTGTTATGTGTGCACCCTTTGTCTTCCTCCAGTGTCCCCCAAATTATTGAAGGGATTGTCTCCATAAAGACAATAGCGTTTTCCCGTTATCCTCGACTCTAAAGATTTTCTTAATGTATGGCCATTTTCAACCAACCATTGCAAACACAGCCAATATAGCTACCAATTTGCTATATGTACCCTACATAGAATTTGGTTTTTAACCCCAAAAGTTATCCCTAAGAGGGAATAAGTCATTGAATTCGACTAGACATTGTGCTCCTCGAAAGTAACAGCAATTTCGTCATATTTCAACCAGCAACGTTTTCGTTCAGTTATACCTTCTTTGCAGCATAAATTACAGTAGGGGAGCGTTCTTTACAATCTATGATCAGCCCGCAGTCCAAGTCTCCAACGAGGGAGGTTGTTAGGCAATAGCGGTTGGTGGTGTAGATTAATAGGTTTTCCAACTACAAGTTTTTTCTAATTCGGAACTCATGGGCATCCTTTTTCGGCCATTTTTAAAATTCAAAGAAAATTGTCCCACAGGAGAATACGGCAGTTCATTACACAAACCCGCCGAATTTCACCAAGCAAAACAAACTCAAAACTGACTTGCCAATATCCTTATTACATGCTTATTACCTCATCAGTCGCGGACTCCTCCCATAACTTAATTATACGATGAGTTAATGAGTATGCAGTGAGGATATATAACTATCACGAATAGCCCCAAGCTAGTAAAGTAGCCAATCGGAATGCAGGATTTGTGATAGACCACAAGTTGGTGGATACCAATGCATTATATCTGATACTTTTTCAAAGAAATATCAAATGGTATTCCTCTCTGTATGCAGATGGACTTTTTAAGTCTTTTTAAGAATCTTTCGACAGGAAAAGGACGACTTTATCTGTAACACGTCACACCATTATGACATGGAATTGTAGGTCCTACAATAGAGTCGTTTTCGTATGAGTGGGAACACTGCATGCACGGTTACGATACGATACGGTTACGGCATAAATCTCGAATGTTTTTATAGACATTACGGCACTGACACGGTCACGGTACGGCGCGGTAAGTTTCCCACTCGAAAACGACTCTATAATAAAGATGAGACAGGCCCCAAAATTAGTACAATCTCAAAGCATGTCAAAAGCCCTTCTGTCTTGAAAATATTGCATATATTCCCGTACACAATAACTTTCACTTACATCTTTTAAGATACACGAAAAGCCGGCTGTAGTCGATGGACAGGATTTTGGGAACATTTACGAGAAACTTGGGAAGATGTGTTATCAAGATCCAAGGAACTACATCGAAGATAAAGGTTGGTCAACAACTATAGACCTATACTTAGTTCATAACCAATGAAATTATATCTATAGGCCCAACTTAGTGTGTATATATGAATTAGACCTGTAGACTAATGAAGACACATCATAATCTCCAATTGAAGGGCTTTCAGTGAAAATGGCCCAAATGACGTTTTTGAAGGTTACTCAAACGGTCAAAATTGGTATCAATAGCTAGTCTTTCTAAGCCAAATATTAAAGTGCTACTTATATGTGATCAAAAATCGGTGAGATTTTATTTAGCAGAAACTTCGTGAAATAAATCTTCAAAGGTCTATTGATCACCAGTTAAAATATCTTTTTGGTATTCAAAAGGGAAGTACTAGATTTTTAGCGTTCTTTTTAGGTGCCAGTGACGTAATCGGCTCCTGACTCGATCATGGATTCACTCCATACATTTCTTTGTATTTTGCAATCAAAATATCTCCGTGTAATTTTTTCCAATTAAAGATCACTGGCCATGCAGTTTAACCTTGACACAACTGCAAGAAAACTCTTTGAAGCAAAATTATTAGAGCAGAAATGAATAGAGTAATTCAAGTCATAAAATACAAAGAAATGTATGGAGTAAATTCATGAGTTGAGTCGATGACGTCACTGGCACCTAAAAAGAACGCTAAAAATCTAGTACTCCCATTTTGAATACCAAAAAGATATTTTAACTGGTGATCAATAGACCCTTGAAGATTTATTTCACGAAGTTTTTGCGAAATAAAATGTCACCGATTTTTGATCAGAGTAGCACTTTAATGTCTGGTCATTTAGCAAAACATTAACTCATTAATGTTAATCATTTTCACTGGTAACCCTTCAGTTAGAACTATCATCTTCATTAGAGGCGTACACAATGCACCACGTTTTACACAGAGAGGCTCTACTGCAAGGTCGAAACCCTTACCGTTTTATATCACCTTTTTGCATGAAATGATCACCCCATTCATATATACATGTGTATATATATACCGTTCGTTCAAAGATTGTTGTTCTATATTTTCAAATCACTTTCATAGAAAATTGGTGCCCGTCTCAAATACTTAAATAGTAGTTCTGCAGTCAGTCTGGAAGTAGCTATCTCTTACATGGATCGATGTTTTGGTCTATGCTTTATCTCTTGAACGAAATCCCCATATAATAATCCTTCTGTGTGAAAGAGGTATCGAGAGGGGAACCATGTTTCAGACCTCTTAGACCTACAAATTAACACTTACCATCCGGACACATGACGCCACGAAACATTTCCTGTAACATTCTCTGCAACATTGCGCGCAACACAGCGGCACTGTGTGTCCAATCCTGCAATAATATTGCTGAAGTAGAACTCGACTAAACCTGCAACTGCTGCATCGCGCGCGACATTTGCAGATGGACATACGGTGCATTACTGTGTTGCGAGCAATGATAATTGCAGGAAATGTTACATTGTGCCTTAACACTTACCATCCGGACAAACGATGCAACTTTTCTTGCAAATATTTTGCAACATCGCACGCAAATCAGAGTTGCACCTTGTGTCTATCTCTGCAACAGGTGCGAGCAACATTGCAGGGGTGGACACACGTACTGTGTGATGCTCATTTTGCAGAAACAGTTGCGTCGTTGTCCGGGCCTTCACTGATTGAACCATTTGAATTGATTGTTTAGGAGTAGGTCTCTACTGCGATGTAGAGTTCACTGGAACTTGTTGGCCGCAAGCGAAAGCTAGTTTTACTGTTATTCGTTCCTGTCCAAGATTGTATTTCAAGGATGATGGTGAGACCACACTGCATTTGTACACCCTACATTAAATTTCTGTTGCACCTCATTTTATGCTCTTCTGATTCAGCTCCATATTCACGCCTTCACTACTTTCCTTTAGCACTCATTAGTCGCCATTGTAACAAGAATGGAGTGTGGGAGCCAATGAACTTTAGTTCTTGTGTTAGATTAACAGAAAAAGAAGCACATGAAGTAGGTTTACAAATTGCAAGAGAAATTGACTTGGTAAGTCCCTCAAACGTTTATAAACCATTGTACTATTTATCTGGAAGACAAAGTTTGTTTGTTTGTTTGTTTGTTTGTTTGTTTGTTTGTTTGTTTGTTTGTTTGTTTGTTTGTTTGTTTGTTTGTTTGTTTGTTTGTTTGTTTGTTTGTTTGTTTGTTTGTTTGTTTGTTTGTTTGTTTGTTTGTTTGTTTGTTTGTTTGTTTGTTTGTTTGTTTGTTTGTTTGTTTGTTTGTTTGTTTGTTTGTTTGTCTTTGTTCCTTTTATCAGTGGATCCGCCATGGCCAGAAATTTTGACCTCGATTCCGGAAAATTAACAAACGACCGATCAGCTCAGCTAAGGAAGTAACAACAAACAACAACTGTTTTATTTGACTCTGAAGTTAACATACATCAGTATATAAATAAAACTATACATATTTATATATTACAAAAATAAAGACCACATCTGCTTAGAAATAGTATAGAAAAGTTGAGTTTATCTGATCAATCAGCAATGCATGTTACTTTGCCTTTTGTTACTTCAACATTCTAACACGTTTCACAGTTAAGTCTAGACTCTCTACGCACTGAAGCAGAATACTACGAACGAGAAATCCATCTCTTCGTGGTTTGCAGCTGGGTGGCGATAGCAGTTTTATTCTTGTCATTTTTGGTACTTCTTTCTCTAAAGTAAGTATATAATTAAGGATAAGATGAAACATCGTCAATACCCTAGCCTCATGGTCTTGCGTAAAACCATAAGATTGGTTTGGGAGTTTAATCCTATATGCAATTGTTTAAATATGTTCTTCAGAGAAGCTAAAAGACATAAATTAGAATAGAATGCAAATAAATGAAAGAAAGTCTAAAAGAAAGAAAGGTAGGAAGGAAGGAAGACTGACAAACAGGTCACAGCCAAATAAACCCTTATAATTTTTTCTAAGTACGGAATATGGTTTCCTTTGTAGGGAAAACGAAAATCAGGAACGATATAAAATGGACAAGCATCTTGTGTTTGCCTTCTTAATGAGGACGACTACGTTCTTCATCGACTACTACGCGGGTTTGTCGAGCAATACAAGTCTGAAGGTAACGTACGTAAGGTTAAGTAACGTTAACGTATTTGGGTACGTAATGGAGATTGCGGTCCATGTAAGAAGAGGGACTCAATTACTATTTGATGTGCTGCAACGTACCGATCCGGTGATCCATAAATACTGTTGCTACGTCGGACAAGCCGAAACATTTTACCGAGATATAGCGTTTCGAAAAAATGCTGATTACTAAAAATTGTATACCGTTCAAGGTGACCCGTTACTGTTTGTTGGAGCATTGGACTGAGATATTATTGATGCGCGCCATGCACTCTTCAGCTAAAATTGTATTGATTTCTGTCATTTTTTTGGAACTCAAACGTGTATAAGCCCAGGGCTTATTATGCTGGGAAAACATTGAAAAAATAGTCAATAACGTTAACATCCTCCCGAAATTGAGAGATTTGTGATTTTGTTTGTCATCCGCATCATTTAGGGAAAAAGTTACGCTCCCATCGATGGAGTGCTACTACGGTGTCGGGATCGTTGTATATTTGTAAATTCATGAAATTTTAAAGCGACATTACTGATCTATTAAGTGCTATCATATTTCCCGGCTCGCGTGCTCTTAATAAATCCTTCGGAAAAGATGACGTGATCAGGGCCGGACGGCGGGCCGTAAAACCCGTACGGCCCTGCTCGTTTCTGCGCACTGTATTTGTATTTTTATATATATCTGCTTATTGACTGAGTTGAGTCGCGTCGCTACGCTCGGTTCGTACGGCATGACCTCCAGCCACATAGTTTCCCGTCCGGCCCTCCCACTCAGTCAATAAGTACTTATTAATTCCATTTCAGGGTGTCTGCATTTTCTTCTGGGCAATGAATCGCTGTTTTGCTGTGGCAGAGATTACATGGATGTTAAATGAAGCCATTTATCTTCTGCGTCAGATACGCAACGCATTTGATCACAATTCCTATCACAAGTACTTTGTGTTGTGGGGATGGGGTGAGTAGACCAGTAATTCTAGAGCTCAGCTCATAGTCTTGACTATATGTAACTATTTCAAAAATAGGTTGTCCTTGGTTTTGTTGTGTATTGCATACCAAGCCCAAAATGCATTATGGGCAATGTAATTAAGCAACAAAATTGACTCTATTCTCTCTCAGGTCGAATCAATGTAACTACGGACAACCTTTTTTGGAATGGGTTAATACTTTTCATAGAACTGGTCTGGCAATGGTCCCCTTAACAAGTTTTAAGATTACTCTGCCGCGTGGAAAATGGGAGCGATTTGAGGAGAGAGAGAGAAAGAAGGAAGGAAGACCCAACCTAGGCTCAGATTTCAGCCGTCAGGGATTCGCGCGCCCACGATACTCATCCCCGTGAGTATCGCGGGCGCACGAATCCCTGACGGCTGAAATCTGAGTCTAGACCCAACCCTCGTCCAAACATTTTTTTAAGCTATCTTAAAAAAACCCGATTACCTTAAAGTCCGCCGTCGGGTAGTCAGGAATACACTGAATGCGAGATGCAGCTTTCACATCGATGATTCATTACAGTACCGACTAAACTAACGATTCAATACTAAAGGCTGGTTCACACTAGCGTCGGAATCGGAATCGGAAGCAGAAAACAAAGGAAAAGACAAAAGAGTGAAGTCAAGCGTGTGACATAAGACATCGACATAAGCATCGCAAGAAGCATAAGACCAAGCATAAGCATAATCAAAGACAAAGGAAAGAACAAAGAAAAACACCTTTCTTTTGCATGTATTCTAATCCCTAAATTCTTTGTTGTTTTCTTACGATTCCGATTCCGATTCCGATTCCGACGCTAGTGTGAACCAGCCTTAAATTAAACAGACCAATGTCCAGCTTTTGCCGGCGCTGATTTGAAGCGTGTCCAACTTCAACAATGCGGGTTATTTTTCTAGGTTTTCCGTTCTTTCTAACATTTTTGGTGTATATTCCAACGATGCAATTAACTAATCCTAACGAAGAAAGGTAAGTATGAACAAACTGAATATATTAAAGTAGCAAATCATTATCATGAAAACTGGTGCAGTAAGATTTACAAAGAACTTGACTCTGAAGATGACTTCCGCTCAGGTTGTCGAAACGTCAGTCACACCAAACAGTCCTTCTCAGGACTACATCCACCCGGATGATCACATTACAAATATTGTTACTTCGATAAACATTACAAAGAACTACGAGTGCGAATACAGCCTGAGTGCCGGGTCATAGATGCAATTTTCAACATTATGCGAACTCAGACTGTCAGTCATCCAAACAAATATTGATTTCAAAACACTCTTAATACTACCTGCCAAATGATCTAATATGATCTTTACACAATATATTATGCCTCAGATAATAATTTTCTTCTGTTTTCTTCGTCCTTTTTCATTTTTCATTTTGATTGACGGAAGCTGAATCATTAAATTGCAGCAGACTGTTTGGCTGTCTGAATTCGCATGATTTTGAAAATTGTACGTAAGGTGTCAGACGTTTGTTCATTGGCTAAATGTGCTGAATGTTTGACGCATTTCAGATGCTGGAGTCATCTTGGTCAGACCACTGAAATGCTTGTCCTCTACATTCCATTGACTCTTATACTTTTGGTAAGTCAGATGCTGTAAACTACGGCAGGTATAAGCCCTGAGTTTATGTACCTATTTACACAGACCCTCAAAATAGAGAAGCTGAGGCCGAAATGAGATCGAAAATCTGTTGATTAGACGATTTTAAAGAAGCGCGTGTACGTGTACGCGTATACACGATTATGTAGTGAATTCATAGATAAAAGGTATGGAAATCCATATATTACTAGTGTAACCAGGAGGCATTATTCATTAAGCTTTCTATTGTTCTGCGAAATTTTGCTTTTCCTAAGGTAGAATATCTTGGCTTTCAGACTGAAGATATATTTAACATATAGATTCCATTTTGCCGTGTCTATGCACAGATGACGTCAGAATGTGCATGGTAAGAACAAAAAAGTACGCCACGAGACGAAGTCGAGTGGCGTGACTGCATGTTGTTCTCACCACATTTTGACGTCTTATGTGCATCGATTAGAGTACAGACCCACAAAAATTGAATTTTTCATCTATGTGTGTGTGTATTTACATGGCCTGGTGTGTCATTGAATCTTACGCGCGCTCACGTATGGCTCTCGACCAATCAGAGCGCGCGTAATAAAATGTACAAAAACTCCGTTTTGGAACATATAGTTTCTTTTGTGTAAAAAGATCTCGCCAATAATAAGCGATCAAAACGCTTCGAATTTGCCCAGTTTTCCTCGTAGAAATTTGGTAATTTTAAAACTAGTAGAACTTTTCATTAAAAAAGGAGTTAGTTAATGAATAAGATAGAAATGAATGTACTAACTCTAGATGTTATGGAAGATTTACATGTTTTCACTAATGAAGTAAACGGTTTAAACAAAATACCACAATTTGCACCAAACGGTCTTTCCTGCCGTTAGCCTCCCTAGTTCTCACTCGAAGCATTATACTTAGATTATTTCTGAAAAATAATTTTGTCTTTTTTTTTCCAGTTCAACTTTGCCATCATGATTTATGTGATCAAGGTCCTTGTTCACATGATGAGAGAAGAGAAATTCTCGGAGGCAAAAATCGTATGGTAGGTCATCGAGAGTTGTTGAGGATTGTCGAGATTTATCGAGTGTTGTCAAAAGCTGTTCAGAGTTCTCGAGCTAGGAGCCGGTCGTCAGGGGTAAAATAGTTTCCTAGGCTATCATGGTTATGTGTCTTCATATAAACAGGGCCTTGCACATTTTCTGATATTGAACAATACGCGCTTTTATTTCACAATCGAGTATTTTTATTGCGTGCCCCACGACAATCTCACATGTTTGCAATTTTGTAGGAAGTCTGCCAAAGGAACCCTAGTGTTGATGCCTTCATTGGGATTCATATACTTAATTACATTTTATACACCAGTGGACAATGTGGAATTTGATCTGTACATAAGAATTCTTTATCCAATGCAGGTTGGTAGCTTTTTCAAAAGGCAAAAAACAACAACAACAACAACAACAACAACAATAACAACAGTAAAAGGTGTTAAAAATTCAAACGGAACAAATTAAAACGAAACTAAATTCTACCTGCCTGCCTGATAGCCTGCGTATCGGCCCTGGGAAGGGGAGGGGATATCGGAAGGGGAGAGGGAAGGGAGACTGGGGAGGAGGGGGAAGGAAAGGTAGGGCCTGCAACGAAGACTCTTGTTTTTACGTTATTTTAATTCCAGCAAATGGACGCTAAATTCCCATTGGTCGAGGTTGCTAGCAAAAAATCTGATTGGTTGAAATCCAATGGGGCCAACAGACACAATGCAGATCTTATTTCACGAGTCATTACATGATAAACATGTAAACATGTTTAAAGAAGTTTTGAAAGAAGTGTTGAGTTCTTTGAAGGATATTGGTTTCGATTTCATTCTTGAAGAAAGAGCAACACTATATAGCAGTGTTTTTATCACAAAACGATCAAAGTTAGGCCCAACACATGCATAATAAGCAAATCTGGCACAGCTCACTAATTATCACAAGGAAATAGTGACAGTTGCTCTCCAGTCCCCTCCCCAGGGCCGCTACGCAGGCTATAACTGGACTAATTGATTGGACTGACGGACAGACTGAATGATTATATTTCTGACCGACTGATTGATTGATCAAATCATTGAATAAATAATTGATGATTGATTGATTGATTGATTGGTTGGTTGATTATTGACTGATTGATTGATTGATTGATTGGTCGACGTCGTTGGTTGGTTGGTTAGTTGATATCAATATAAGAAAATAAGACATGCTCACATGTTTTTAGGGTATTCTATTGTGTTTTGTAAACGTTGCCCTTAACCGTGAAGTCCAACGGCAGCTCAGACGAAGATGGAGAAATTGGACTGCTAATCGATTCAAAGTCGTAAGTACACTTTTATTATTAATAATGTTTGAAAAATAAAACTACGCGTACGTGCACTTTAACATAGCCTGGAGAAAATTCCTTTAGTCCAACTGCGCATCAGCGACATGAATCCCGTGTTCTGGGCCGCAAAGGTCTGTCTGATTTCGAAAAGACGCTTGAATGAAATCGTAAAAGTCATTCTAACGCCGTTTCTTATTGGATGTTTGTTCGCGCCAACACGAAGTGAGAGACTCGTGCTAGGTAAATATCCAATGGCATGGAGTGTTCTAGTATCTAAGTACCCAAAGTACTAGGGCATTATATTTTAGAGACGCATGTACCAAATTTTGATATCATTTGATATTTGTCCTGGCTTAATTGTACGCAAAATATTGAGCTTAAAAACGTAGGTGCCCTTAAAATGAGAGGCTATTAAACGTTTTCCTGCCCTGTGACAGATAGGTATATATTTCTGTAATTGTTAACATCAATAAAACAATAAACAGGAAAAATATATTTTGAAAACAACTAAAAACGGGACCAAAAAGGAGTATGGGTAGTTGTAAAATGTCACTTGCTTTGAGCATAGCTATATAGGTCTTGTCAGTTTAACTTTAACAACGAAATAGGTGTTTTTTTCTGTTTTAGGGCAAAGCAAGGTAGATGTAAATTGTCGTGTTGATATTTATGTACATTAATAGTTTTGCCATTAATTTCTACACATATTCTCCTTCGGGTATATAAGTCACGCAGACTAAGGCCTTTTGCCCGACAAAGTTTTTTGAATGTATGAGTATATGCCATATCAAAATATCTTTGTTGTTACAACAGGACTGTCCAAATAGAAATCCGAAAGTGGATAAAGGTTCATCAGACAATCACAAAGCATCAAAATCAGAGTCTGAAGCTGAGAAAAACGCCGGTAAGAAAAAATGTCCTCGTGAGGAGAAATCCTGAAGGATCCCATGAAGGGGGATTGCAGCCAGTTCTCCCATTTTGGCCAAATATGGTCGACCATGGTGATAAGACTACGTACATTCATTATGTATGACCGGGGGGGGGGGGGGGGGGGAGTTGGCAGGTAAAACTCAGGGGTGATTTGAAAATTTTTATCAATGATTATAAATTGATTAGGGGATTTCTATCAGAGATTCCAGAGAATAAGAGAGGGGATGCATCAGTTGTACGTAGCGATTTTTGCCTTGTATTTTTCCTCAACTACGAAATAATATCCTTTAACCAATTGTGACAGACCCAATGTTTTTATCAAAAACTAGGTAAGCCAGAACAATCTACTCAGTACCAGGAAATAAGAAGTTTTGTCAATCAAAGTGGAAGTTTGGAGAACGGGGTAAGCGTAACATACAAATATAAGTCTCGCTCGTTGATTTTTGCCGTTAGCTTGCATGGACTTCCTTATTTTTCCGTTGCTTGGGCTTCCTGTGTCGCTCGTTTTTCTCTCCTAACCGGAAGTGCCCGATTTGAAATGCAAATTACACCACAGGAGCCCAAGCAACAGAAAAAAATTGACGAACGAGACTTGGAGCAAGTACTCAACATGATACAGGATACTTTATATCCAACTTTCTCATCATGTCTGAAAAAAGGGAGGACAAGGATTCAACTGACTGGTGCATTTTTCAAAGTTCATGAGTGGGATAACATATATGTGGACAATATGGGATTACCGGATTACATTTGTCGCTTACACTTGTGATTAACACTGGACATCTCTCTTACTTCAATAAAACTTTTACTCCTGTACTTTAACTATTGTTTTAGCTACAAAGAACAATAGCTACACTCGTGAATTACCCTTGTAAAAGTTTTGTGGAAGTCACATTGTGGCGCAAGCATAAGCGCAAGCAACATATACGCAGACTCAATATTGCACTTATAAGAGAAAGCACTGCTAATGATAAGTTGTACACTACTACATGTGTTCCTTGTACTTATACTTGTGTCGCTAATGTGAACCAGGTTAATTTCAAATCCCGCCGTGTGTATTTGATGAGTAAACGTAGCACTCGGGGGAGGGGGGAGGGGCTCCTATATATAAGAAGGCGGGATATATATGCTCGTCGGAAATTTCAAAAATGACCCCCAAAAGGTACCTTATCCTGGTGGGAGTGGTAACAATTTATTTCTATCCCTAAAAGGTATCAATTCAAAAAACAAACTAGACGCACAATGGTGCGTTTATTCTTGGTGTGGGATGCAGTGCAGTCATAAAACATAATCGATTCTCATCTTCAAAATGCACCAATCACATAATTAGATGTTGCAGACCTCTGAAGAAAGGACTTTTGAGAAGTTTAATTTTAGACGTGCTTTCTGAAAGTCTTATTTCTCTGTTGTTCAAGGGCCACAGAAAATGAGTTTGGGATACCTGTGGTCTTACATTAACTAGACACAAATTAAATGTTGCATGTACTCGGGCTAATGGGAGAGGCACCATTACTGCTGTTTATACAAAACCAGTAACTCTTTGCTTTGATTTGAACAGCTTGTGTTCATTTTAATACAATATAAACAGGCTGTTTGTTTGTGTTACAAATTATATGCATGAACAGTAGTGATTGATTAAAGCTTCGCTTAGTTGAACAGACATTTTATGTAACAATCAAGAGGGTCAATTATTTTGTAAAAGTTAATCCGTAGATGACATAGGCAAAGGTGTATTCATAATTAGTGCATGAGTAATTTCATGTGAAAAATAGTTGACTAGACCACAGTACATTCGTGTAACTAAGATCAGATCGTGATTGAACGCTGGTGAGTAAAGAAGTGAAAGGAAAAGTTCATACAGCCCTGTTGATGGCAAGCACGCGTGGAGCTGGAAATCCACGACAGAAATCATTGTTAGATTTTTGCTGGACTCCAACTCGATCCCAGAGTGCTTTGCAGTTCTTGTGCACATTGCCTATTGAAGCACAGGGATTTGGGCACAGGATTTGATGAACACAACATCAGAAAAAGGCACTATAATAGCACATGTTGCTATAACTAAGCACTTGATGTGGGCTTCCTGTGGTTGACTACACTTTCGATTATATCAAAATATTTCAAAACATGAATGTTCTTGACCGTACAAGTAATAAAATTCTAGCATGAATAAGGTTTAAATCCTTCTGATTATTCTTTGAAGTACCAAATGCAAAGTAATATCTTGACCTCATTTCGTTCCAGAAAAAAGTAAAATCGAACATGTGAATAAAATTAGCTGTCTTAAAGTAAAAAGATTTCATCAACATCATGAAGATGCCTTCGGCCTTATGGGCTATTGCTTCTTAGTATTCACCAACATAAGGGCTATTACAAATCCTGCATTCTGATTGGCTCCCTAACCTCGGGCTATTGGTGATAGCCCGAGTTGAGAGGAAGCGCGAGTAATAATATCAATAAAACATTTTTCTCTCTTTGTTTTGTTTAGTCTCATTCACCTTTGGCCCAATATGTTGGTGAATACTAAAACAATTAGACCTCTCGGCCTCATGGACTACGAGTTTGAATAGCCCATTCGGCCTACGGCCTCATGGGCTATATTGACTCGTAGTCCATTCGGCCTAGGCCTCGAGGTCTAATTGTTAAGTAGTCCATTCGTCCTCGAGGTCTAATCGTTAAATAGACTGGTAGTACGGAGCCGTCAAAGGGACATGCGCACTTTTTTTATGCTGCCGACTTGCGAGTTTTATTGCGACTTGCAAGTTTCACTGCGACTTTTGCTGTAAGTGGTTTTACTCAGTGCGAGTTGTATTGCAAGTTCAGTGCAAGTTGTACTGCGATTTGCAAGTTTACTGCGAGTTTTGGTGTAAGTTTTACTAAATACTCGCAGTAAAACTTGCAAGTCGCAGCGAAACTTGAGACTTGAAACAACTTGCATGCAGTAAAAATCGCATCAAAGAAAGTGTGCCTGTCCCCTTGAAGCTACGGTAATACGAGCAACAAAATCACTCAACTTGTCTCGCAACATTGCCGCAAATACAAACTTGTATCGCAACAAAATTGTTTGTTGCAAGTTGAAAGAATCCTGTATTCTCATTGGCCGAGGAAATCATTTGCTGCAACACGAGTTGAGTCGAAGTGGTAATACGTGCAACATTTTAAAATTTTGTTGCAAGAAGTAAAACGACCTTCTACTTTCTGCAACAAAATTTTCTCAACTTGCAACAAATAATTTTGTCGCGAGACAAGTATTGAATTGAGTGGGAAAACGCGCAGCATTGCTTTTCAACTCGTCTCGCAGCAATGTTTCGAGGCAAGTTGAGTAATTTTGTTGCTAGTATTACCGTAGCTTGACGGCTCCGTATGATAGACTGATAGAAAACCTAAACCTAGACTCGTGCCGGCCTAAAGGCCTGGGCACGAGTAAAAATAGAAGAGTAAAAACTCCTTTATCGATGTGCTCAAGAGACACAAGTCAGATTATTAAAATCGTACCAGTAATGCTTATTTTAGGTATTTTATTTACCGAAAAACACCCTAAAGGCACCAGCTAAGTCTCTGGTAGTCCACGAAAGTCTGAGACACCCTAAAAGGTACCAGATTACTGAATTTGACCCCTAAAAGGTATGGCAAGCATCCCCACCCATTTCCAATCGGAATCCCCCCGGGACTTAGCATTGTGGCTGATCATAGACTTTTTGACACACAGACTCCATTTTATCCTTGTGCCTGTTCTCTAAGAAATGCACAGTTGACATCAAAATGTTGTAAGAACAAAAAAGTACCTGACAAGACGAAGTCGAGTGGCGTAACTGTTGTTCTCACCACATTTTGACGTCTTGTGTGTGGCTGTTAGAGTAAGACCCACAGAAAATGGAATTCCATTCAAAATGAATGAATATTATAATACTATATTATAATTTTTAGTTTCTCTTTGTTTTATATATTCATCGCAACGTTTTACCAATCAGAGCGCGTATAATGACGTCATCTATGCGTGTACTGTAATCACATACGGCTCTCGGCCAATAAGAGCGTGCGTAATATACCAATTATTATATAAATATTATCAATTGAACTTTTTAGATCAAGGAAATCTTGTCAAGTCAAGGAAAAGTTGCACGACGACTTAGCCTGCAGACACATGCTCCTTGTACATTCACTGAGAATGAAGAAACTGGAGCACCGTCAACTTTACCTAATCAAGTTCGCAGGAAGATCTCTAACAGTCTAATACTGTTGTAAGGAATAGAGGCTTTGCACCATCATTTGGCAGCCATGACAGGAGGCACAAAAATAGAGTCCTTTTCCCCTGGGAAACTGAACTCTAGTTCTCATGTAAACCAGAGTAGTCCAGACTCTATTGTTCCTGCCTCCTGTCAGGGCTGCCATCACGTAAAGGTGCAAAGCCTCTATTGACATGAAACATGAAGCAGGGATTTGTTGCAAGGACAATTCCCTTTTGTGTACTGAGCTGAGCAACTGCTCATACTTGTTCAAAATATGTATTGCCATATTTTATGATCTGCTTCACTTTGGGGGGGGGGGGGGGGGCTTGTACACAGGACAAAATCTGTTGCTCTCAAAGTTGCACTAATGATCATTTGAGACAGCTAGTAATGCATCTATCATTGTTCATCATTAGAGGGGAAGGGGGTATACAAGGGAGGAGGGTTGACTGGAATTTTTCCTGTCAGTTTGAGTAGTAAGTTCTTATATCCTAGTCACAAACAGGATATGATAATTTTTGACTTTCCCAGCAATGATAGGTGCATAAGGTAGACATAATTACTTCCAATATATTATTCCATTGTTATATCAAAGTACAACAATTGGCTAATATGTAAATTTTAAATATAGTCAATTGAAGAAACGTCGGGTCTAAAAACATAGAACATAGAAGCTGAGACCGAAATGGTGCATGGGATGTGAATAATTATATTCTGATTTATTCATTTACACTGCAATTAATCGATAAAAATCGAAGCCAAACGGCCTGCCAACACAGGTCCTACATTTGCTTTCATCATTTTGCATCGAAGGCAAAGTATTAATGAATAAATCAAAATATGATTATTCGCATCCCATGCACCATTTCGGTCTCAGGTTCTATGTTCTATGTTTTTAGGACCTGACAACGTTTCTTCAATTGACTATATATACAAATATATATCCAAAGCAGGGGTGGATATGGACAAATTGTACAAACATGTCATTGCATATTGCTGTATATTAGTACAAACACTATAAAAGGGTACAATACTCTGCATTATTATACAATTGTGATGTAAATTTACCAAATAAGGTATCATTTGAGGGCCAAATAATGTAGGACGGTAATACCCTCTAGAAATCCGGTTTGTGTATTTGGCCCTGTATGACATCAAGGCTTCAAGCCGGTTTGACGGTTTCCCACGTGCGCTGGTTTGCTGTTTTGATAATAAAAATACTGTTTAAAAACACAGTGAAAAAGCAATTGTATAATAAATCCTTTATTAGATATTTTCTTGTGTATTATAGGCAGACATTTTACTCATCGCTCGCATTTGGGTGAGGCAAAATACATATGCGACTCATAAACTATCAAAAAGAAAATATCTAATAAGTGGTATTTATTTATTACTAAACTAAACAACACTTCTAGCACTAACACTATTTATGATGCATACTCTATCTGCTATCTCTATATGCTGTAAATAAATATATGGGAAAATTAATGAAAATGAATAATGAATACTGAAAAAAATTAAGGGGTGGGGTGTTGCCATTGTGAAAGAAGAATTTCCTAAACCTCTCTTACCCTTACTAAGAGCTGTAATGGTTTATTCATGATGGAAAATAATCATTGGTAAAATTCTGTGATGGGCTCAATTAAATAACATGCGAGCAGGAATTCCACAATTATTAAGCAACAAGGGGACTACCTCTTCAAGCAAAAAAAATCATTGCAAGAAAAACTCTAAACATGCATGCCTGATGAGAGCACCACTTCTTGGAACCAATGAAAATGTTAAATGAGAAATTAAATATTGAATGCTAATTTTGAAAACATCGCTTTGGCCAATATTAAATGAGAAGCTTTGAATTCATCCATAACATTAATCTGTACAGTATATAGTTACAATGCCATCCTATTTCTTATTTTCTGTGTTAAGCTTAGAGAAAGGCTTGTTTATAAAAGGATTCCATGTTCCTTGTATTGATGGGTTTTCTGTGTGCCAAAACTTTCTAATTTTCTCTATTTTGTTGCCAGACTCCCCTTTTAGCCTTTCCAGCCATGTATTGATGTCATGAGGTTCCTGGTTTTTGATGTCTATAATCTTGCTATTACCATTCACTGGGTAAAGAAAGAAAATAAAGGATATTACATGAACATATCAAACACATATATGCCCTTTTCCATATACACTGAACTCTTTCCTAATGTCTCAAAAAGACAGACGCCTCTCTACAACAGACACAATTTTTTTGGTCCCTCAACCAAAACAGGGGAAGCAGGGCCATAGCTACCATGAGGCAAGCGAGGCCTAGGCAGCTGCCTCGGTAAAATTTCAGATATTATTCTTTTTAGTTTTCTTGATGTCTCAAACAAGTTTGAGAAACGACCATTACACATAGACAAAAAAAAGAAGAACTTTGGCAACGAAGGACTTTTAGTAAGGATTAAACATTAAAGATATTTTCTATATTATCTCATATCAGATATGCCTTTTCTCTTCTTTTCCTTTCCCAGAATATGCAAAATTGTCATAACTTTAATATGTGTATAATAAATGTCGCAAATGCCTCTCAAAGTGCTAGAAATCGCATCTCACTATTGGGTCTCACTAATTAAGCCCCATTCAATATTGATCCGATGAACACCAAACTTTGGGATTTTCAATGCGCTCTTTCTGACCATGTGAGTGTTGTGTTGTCATTGTCACCATTTAGGGACTCGTACCCAGTCTCCTACAATATGACTCAGCAGATGAGACCACTAGTACTTTGGCTAAATGAATCCAAAATCAGATACATAAAACCATTTTCTCAAAGTTATTAGTATTTGGAATCTTTAAAATTGTATACTAAGTCAAAATTCAACGGCTCGATCCCTTTCTCTGGACCCTGGCTGGACAGACAACCACACAGTCAACATGAATCAAGTGTATTTTTTGTTTGTTGGATATGAACACAAAAACGTAAAAATTAATTCAGCTTACAATAATTTGCCACGATTCTTGGATGTTTTCCATTTCTTTCTCTTACGTAAATAGCGATCTGAGGATGTTGTCGTGAAAAGTCCACCAAACTGTTATCGATGTATTCTCTATAAGGGAAAATGTTTTTGTCTAACATTCTGAACTTCAAAATCTTGCTGTGTAATGACATTGACCTCACCTTAATCCTCTGCTACTTCCACCTGCTCTACAGTAATTCAGAGTCAATCTTTTTAGCTGACAAATATATCTTCCAACACCATTTGGAAGAGCTCCTCCAGTCGCCATATTGAATGTTCATGTGATTTTGGAGTTCCTGTGTTACTTTGGCACAGGTAAACCAACACTTTATTTTACTTATACGTGTAATTACATGTAATTCCAAGAAGCGTCTTACATTTCATGTCCGTTTCAAGAGCTGCAAAGAAATTTAACAAAGCAAATGATACAGACACTGAGAGAGAAAGGTAAGAATATCGAAGAAATTACAACAAGATATTAATTAGTCACTGGTTTAATAGTCGTGAACAAAGACGAGTTTGAACTGAACTCGCAGAAACGCAGACACATGTGACCTTCGGATTTGGTCACAGATTCGATAGCCAAATGACAAATGGTATTAAATAAAGCTAAGCTTGTCAGAGAGGAATGAAAATTAAGCTTTATCTAAGACTGCTTTCTGCCATGAAGCAATGGTCGGTGTTACACGGGCAGCAGCAAGCTTATCTCATAGGCCAAGATTTTTTTGAAGACGGCAGGCGACATTTTGGTGGTTTCTATAAAAGACACGTTTTTATCCATCATGTTTTTATATCTAACTGACCTTGACTGCAGTCAGCGTATGACTATAAATAAGTTATAAGTTCGTCCACCTTACTAATAATAATATAATAATAATAAATCCTTTATTTCATGAGGGTAGCACTAAATAGCCAAAGGCTAATAAACTTGTTGGCTTACTTCCAATTTAGGCTGCCTGATAATGATTTTTTTTGTTTGACTACGATCCACGGCCTGTTCTGTTCAAGGTATTAAATTTGTGATAAAAACTCTGCTTCCTTTCTTCCTTCCTTCCTTCCTTCCTTCCTTCCTTCCTCCCTCCCTCCCTCCCTCCCTCCCTCCCTCCCTCCCTCCCTCCCGTATACCATATTTCAATGTTTCAGTTCAAAAATATGCCTTTTGGCTCCACAAATACCTACAGGTACCTATATCACTTATATACCTATTTCAAAAAAAGGTTGTCCTTGGTTTTGGTGCATACTGCATAGTGAATACTGCATACCAGGACTGAAATATATTATGGACAATTTGTAATTGGGTAACAAGAGGCTTTACTAATGTTGATTCTCTGTTTCCTCTCAGGTTGAATCTAAGTAGACTTTTTCCGCAACTTTTCTACTTATAAAAATTGTGAAAAATACCTGAAATTTGATATCCACAATGCATTTTGGTCTTGGTATGCGGTACTCACTATGCAGTATGCATTAAAACTGAGGACAACCTTTTTTGAAATAGGTATATATGGAAATACTACCCTGCACCCGTTCAACCCGGGTCGTGAATATGGCCGTAGCTGGCTTATTGTCCAAAGCATCCCGCTGAAATATAGCATGAAGTGAAATGTTGTCTAGGTTATTGTTAATAGTTATTTCACGAAAAAGAAGTTGGAGCTTGGAAGTACTAGTATTATGCAAGACATTTTTAATATTCGTATTACTAGTACAAAAACTTCCTCATCTCAGTTTACTTATCGGACATGCGCACTATTGATTATGGTAAACAAGGCACTTTCTACCAGTTAAATTTAGTTATAAACATTGTATCTTATTAGTTTGTAGCTACTAATCTTATCGGCATTAGGATTGCGTTGATATTATATCGGCATATTCACCCGCATAGGTGATATAGGTTTTTCTTTAGATCAACAATCATTTGTAATTCTTGCATCATCTAGTTAGCCGGGAAGGGGGGGGTGGACTCCGATTGGAAATGGGCGGGGATGCTCGTCGTACCTTTTAGGGGTCAAAATCAGTGATCTGGTGCCTTTTAGGGTGTCTCAGACTTTCGTGGGCTACCAGAGAGCTGGTACCTTTAAGGTTATTTTTTGGCAAATAAAATACCTAAAATAAGCATTCTCTTGAGCACATCGATAAAGGAGTTTTTATTTTTTGGATTCTTCATTTTTTGTTTTTGAATTGTTCCTTTTAGGGGTAGAAATCAATTGTTGCCACTCCCACCAGAATAAGACTCGGGTACCTTTCAGGGGTCATTTTCAAAATTTCCGACGAGCATCCCCGTCCTCAACTTCTACTTTATTACTCTTCAACACTTACGTATCAAGAAGAGAAACATAAATATACAAATATAAAATAAATAAATAATCTATAGATAAGTAAATAAACGTAGGTATATATATATATTATATATACAAATTCTAAAAAAAAAATATATATATATGAAATGTACTAAAATGTTTAAAGCTCATATAATAATATTATAGTTGTCTGATATATACCCGTCAATCCTAATCAATATGTAAACTGATAAATGTGATAATTAAAGCTTATGTCCTAAACGATCTCTATGCTCGCTTCAATTGAAAAACAATTCCAAATAACATAAAATAAAATAAATAGATAAATAAATAATCTATGCAATTAAACTAAAATACTTTTGTAATATTATTACTCTAATTCCCCAATATATTCCTCAAATCTCTAATTAATATAGCAGAAGATATAAAAATTAAATTAAATACTAAGCTTATTTAGTTGGGCACAAAAAGCTGGATAACTCTGTGCTCTTGTTTCAATTGGTAAACAATTCCAGTCTCTTATAGTCCTTGGAAAGAAACTATATAAGTAGTAATCGTGTCGTGCCCTTGGTTGGATATATGTGGTACTTGAATAATTTCTAGTATAACGCTCAGAATGCTGATAATAATCAGGGATAGGTACTGCAATGTTATTATTTACTGCTAAGTGAAATGTTTTCAAACGATGGGCTTTCCTTCTCTCTCTTAATGGATCCAAGGACAGTGATTGCTGCATCCGTGTAACGCTAGAGTTCCAGTCGTAATCCTGCTTTATAAATCTCACTGCTCGTCGCTGAACTGCTTCGATTTTGTCCACTTGTTCCTGCCTATAGGGATCCCACACAGCCGATGCGTATTCTAAATGTGGCCTAACGAGTGTGACATAGGCTGCACGCTTGGTTACTTCAGAACAGGAATACAAGTTCCTTTTTACAAATCCAAGAGTTGAGTTGGCCTTCTTTACAACGTCGTTTACATGTGAATTCCACCGTAAATCGGAAGACAATAACACGCCAAGATAAGGATGTTGTTTAACATCTGAGAGGATCTGATTGTATAAAGTGTAATCTTTCAATATTGGTGATCTATTCCTATGGACTGTCATTTTGTAGCATTTGGAGGGGTTGAAAACCATTTGCCATCTTTCAGCCCATAGTCCTATTTTGTCCAGGTCCCTTTGCAGGGCTTGGCTGTCATTATCGTGAGTGATCTTATGGTACAGTAAGGCATCATCTGCAAAAAGTCTTAGGTTGGATTCAAGGTGCTCTTGCATGTCGTTAATGAATAGCAGGAACATTAGTGGGCCCAATACGGTGCCTTGCGGCACACCTGATGTAACGGCAACTGGATTCGATGAAACTCCGTCCACCACGACACTCTGTGTTCTGTTAGTAAGCCACGACTCGATCCACGTTAACGTTTTGTCCTGAATACCATAGTACTGTAACTTGCTGATTAGGCGTTGATGAGCGACTTTATCGAATGCCTTGCTAAAGTCGAGTATTAGCATGTCTATTTGACTTCCAGTATCGATATTTCGTGTTAGGTCTTCAATAGTCAACAGAAGCTGGGTTTCGCATGAATGGTTTTTTCTGAATCCGTGTTGGTTCGCAAACAAGATGTTATTTGCCTCTAAATGCTGCATTATACTCTTGTAGATGACGTGTTCCATGAGCTTGCACAATACGGTAGTTAAAGACACTGGCCTATAATTACTTGGGTCATGTTTCACTCCTTTCTTGAAAATTGGGACCACATTTGCACCACTCCAGTCTTCAGGTAGTTGACCGGAGCAATACGATTGGTTAAAAAGAAAAGTCACAACATCTGCTATTTCTGATGCAGTTTCCTTGAGCAATATGGTTGGTATCTTATCTGGACCATTTGCTTTCTTGCTGTTTAAATTCTTAAGAAGTTTTTCCACGCCGTCTCTACTAAATGTTATTGAATCCATTCTCGGGATTTCACTATGACCTTTACTTGGTATAGATGTTAAATCCTCAGGTGTAAATACCTGTTCGAAGTGAGTACTTAGGATTTCTGCCTTGCTTGCGCTGTCGGTCTTTATACTGCCATTTTTCTTCAGCGGAGGAACTCCAACCTGGTCTTGTCTTTTAGATTTTATGTAAGCCCAGAATTTCTTGGGCTTCTCTTTTAAATCAGAGTTAAGGGTATCTGCTATGTACTCGTTCTGGGCCTTTTTCATTTCGATCTTGAACAATTTTTGGAATTTGCGATATTTCTGTTTATCACAAACTTTTCCTGATTTCTTATAGTTATCGTACAGCCTTTTCTTCTTCCTCAGGGATTTCTTGAGTTCTCTTGTCATCCAGGGAGTGTCATTCCATGAACCACTCTTTTTGCTCGGTACTCTTCGGTTGAGAATGTTAATTATGCCTGATTTGAAGAACTGCCAGTTACTCTCTATGTTGTTATTCTCTGGCCGACTTTCAAAGAAATCATTACTGAGCTGGATTGCATCCTGACGTATACACCTATTTCAAAAAAGGTTGTCACCGCTAAGAGCGATAGGCGATAGGTAATAGGTCATTCCAAGACCGCAAAGCACTATTGATTTCTAATTGATTTACATATGAATAGCCAAATATTTGATGGAAGAGTGTAAAGAAAGATTTAGGATGGCTTAATTAAGAAATCAATAGTGCTTTGCGGTCTTGGAATGACCTATTACCTATCGCCTATCGCTCTTAGCGGTGACAACTTTTTTTGAAATAGGTGTATCAACAAAATTGGCCTTAGCAAACTTATAGACTGTACGTGGCTTCTTTTTGTTAACTTTAACTGTTAGGTTTAAGTTAAAGGACACAGCTGAGTGGTCGCTGATGCCATGAGTACTGGTTAAACTGTGTACCAGATCAGGATGGCTGGTTAGTACTAAGTCAAGCACTGACTGTTGTCTTGTGGGGAAGTTAACAAGTTGGGTAAGACTGTGATCATCTAGGAGGTCAATAAATTTCTGATTTACTGCTACTCCGTATTGTGGACTCTCCTTGATTGAGGCACTACTCCATTCAATGTCCGGCATATTAAAATCACCAGCGACGATGATTCTTGGAAAAGATCCTTTTGACTGCAATCTATTGATTGACTGTTTAAGAGCTTCAAGTGGTTTCTCATTATTTCCTGGAGGACGATAAAATGAAGCAAGGTATAAGGGTTTCTGATTAGACATTCCAATTTTAATCCATATTGCCTCGGCTTGGCAGTCCAGTTGAGTTTGATGAGTAGCAATTATTGAATTATGTACAGCAATGAAAACCCCACCACCAGGATTGATATCATGTCTGTCTTTACGAAATATTTCGTAGTCCCTTGGGAAAACCTCTGAATTTTTAATTGATTCATCAAGTTTGGATTCCGTTCCTAAGATAATATGAGGTTTCTCTTGGTCAACTAGAGCTTTAAACAAACCACTTTTATATTGGCTTCTGATGCTATTACAGTTAAGGCTTAATACTTTCAATTTTCGCAGACACTGTGGCTTGTTGGTTTTGTGATAGGCGACTTTTTTAGGATGACTATTCGCTCGATTGATCTCTCGTCGTGGAGTTGATGAGCGTCGAGAAAGATCTGGACCAAAAGAGTGGATTCTTGATGTTGTCAGATCCAGAGGACTGAAATAGTTAGTCGCATGAACAGACCTTGATGATTCAAATATAGAACTGGAAAAATTCGGAAGACCACAATCGACACATTCCCAAGTACAAGACGAGTTGGCGAGAGCCTCGTAAATTTGAGTGCTCATTTGCATACACTTAACGTGATACCAAATACTACAGAAGTCGCATTGAATACCTCTTTGGTTGGATCTCACAGCTTTTGAACACACTCCACAAGGATAGCGGCATTTTGGCCCTGGATTTGTTGAGATGTCACCACTTAAAATAAGCAATCCAAGGAGATTGAATCCAGACCACTTCAATATGGCGGATTGATCGGCATTCATTCCCTGATAATAACTCGCTTGGCTCAAGCTCATTCGAGCAAGAGAAGATGAAATACTGTAACCATTCCATGGAGGAGTATCTTGGACAGAAGGATTGACTTCTGAAGTCGTTCGATAGTGTATACACAAGGCAAGAGCAAACAATTTAGCGAGAGCAATAAGATTTACCGCCATTCGTACCGTCACGCTTCACCGCTTCCTCTTATATAGGAATCCCCCCCTCCCCTAGGGCTAGTTAGAGCCACCTTGAGCATGTATACAATTTGTCTGCGCATGTCTGTATTTTGGGCTTGAAATTCATTTGCATGTCAAATGCAAGAAATGTTATGTTGACACGGAATATTTGGCTGGCTATCTCGTTCTTCAAAATTATGTTCAACTACCGAAATACTAAGACAACTGAAACATGAGCAGTCTACCTACCGCTAGTGCGCTGTGGATAATTATCCAAACTGAAGGCACTCCAGATGGGAAAATATCGCGCGTCAAAGTTAGTAGAAAGTTGTGAGAAGAACCAGAACTCCTCACTTTCGAGTAATATTGTGGGCGCTAAATTTATATGTAAGGTACGTTAAGCAGTGGATGCCATTAACAACAAGTTACTGTGTAGATTAGACCCGATAAGGGTATTCTAGACTCCATTGATCGTTTAATAATTAGCCATGTTTACTGGAATGTCGTACTTTTTCGCTCAAAATTCTTGCAATTCACTTTCAAAATTTTACATCTTAGACTGCGCCCCCCAGCAAATTTGTATAGGAAATCGCACGATCTTGAGTACAATTCGGAATTAATAGGTACGAGTAATGTTTTGAAAGTTCTCAAAATAGGACGAGCCTTTAGGCGAGTCCTATTTGAGAGTTTTCAAAACATTACGAGTAACTATTAATTCTGAATTGTACGAGAAGATCGTGCGATTTTTTATTTATAATACACTATCGTTGCCATAGCGACTTAATAGGTACTCTACAGAGTACAATTAACGATATAATTGTACTCCTCTCGTCCAATCAAAATCGAGTAATTTTGTATAGTGTATTATAAATTTAGTAATTCGCTTTTTCCACGTTTCTTTCATTTTCGTCACAAAAACGTCATAATGACGTCATAATGACGTATCTCATGACGAAAACGCGTCATAACACCACACATCCCAAATTGAAAAAACTACAATTTTGATTTTATGCAATTTTGTGTTTGCCGCTGTGCCAATACATTTATTGTATTGGCGTTTAAATAGCCTTAATTTTAACCATATATGGTCATTTGGCGGGAAATTTGAATTTCTTTCATTAGCCGTAATTTTGCACCCTTTAATCTGATTGAGATGGGGTTTTCACCAGAAATCATAGAATTCTATAGAAAAAACTAATATTGGATTTTTACTATTTCTTTCCTGAATTTTTTTTCTGATGCCAAATTTGGACATCATTAATGACGTCACAATAGCGGTCTAATGAGATGTAATTGCCATCAATAATAATAATAATAATAATAATAATAATAATAATAATAATAATAATAATAATAACATATTTTAGCAGGATAACCATTTCAGTTATAAAAAACTGCTATCAACATGGGTCCTGCAATTAACAGGTAATTTATCAACCTACTTCCCCACCACGTTTTGCCACATTTCATGCATTCTACTTTTGTCTAAGGCCTAAAACTCTTAGTTTTGAGGCTTCCGGGAGGAAAAGCCCTAGCAACCGACCATCGTGACAGCGCACTAGCGGTAGATAGACTGCTATGTTTCAGTTGTCTTAGTATTTCGGTTGTTGAACATAATTTTGAAGAACGAGATAGCCAGCCAAATATTCCGTGTCAACATAACATTTCTTGCATTCGATATGCAAATGAATTTCAAGCCCAAAACACAGACATGCGCAGACAAATTGTATACATGCTGCCACCTTGATGAATTAGCAACGTTACAACTATGAAATGCTCTACCATGTAATTCGCACACACACTCTCCACAGATACCCCGACAGATACACACTTCCTGTGTATGTGTATTGCGGCGGATTTATAAGAAGGCGAGTTTCCGTGGTAGCCGGGATTACTCTTTTATCATCATCATTATCGCCGTCATCATGATGATGATTTTTTTTCCTGGGGACACTTATTAATAATAATAATAACAATAATAATAATAATTTAATATTTCTATAGCGCAAAATACATGTACATATGATCTAATGCGCTCAAAAGCAAAAGGGTTATCCCGGCTACCAGGGAGAAAACTCGCCTTCATGTAAACATACCTTAGTTTATAATTTAGTACTTACTTTTATCAAAAAATTGTGTAGAGTGCTGGAACTAAACCCATGAAACAAATAGTACTAATTGGTACTAAATAGCTCTAAACAACAGAAAACAAAGACTTTCGTGCTATTCAGTGCTATTTAGTGACTACTTATAGTTCACGGGTTTAAAGCGAGCACTCTACTTAATGATGAAATACTTAACTTCATAGAAATCCTCTGTCGTGACACAGTAACGGTTTTTTTTCTGGGGTTTCACGAAAACGAAACATGCATTATGTGGGATCGCATTGCAGAGACCGAATCAATCTACGATAAACTACAGTTGCACTGATCAATAATTACACTTTTTCACTGATTATGTCAACTGCTTACCGTGTTTTCTTTAATGGAGTGAACCTTGTAGCCGGAGTTCTCAACCACTTTGGGATTTAAAGTTTAGAAAAAGTGCATGTGACGTTCCCTTGACAGGTCGGTCAATTTTGAAAGTTGGTCTAGTCTTAAACACAAAGAAGGCAACATGTTCGAATTTCTTACTGATAGACTTGTAACAATTGGACAAAGAATACGACAGTTGATATTTCGCCCTGTATTTGATGTCGAAGTGATTCAACCTACAATAGACAATCTGACAGCTGGCCAAAGACAACATATTTGTATCGTTGAAATCTCTCTTCCTGAGAACTACTCGAGACATTCTGAAGAAGAAATAGAGTTTCCTAGACCCACTTCATACCCATTGAAACGAGATGGTTCTGTAGACCAAAATCAACATATTTTTAGTGAGGTACTAAGACAAGAGCCAAGAAAACTGGTAATTGTTGTTTCTGCATATTTGGCTGTATCTGGGAAGTATGTTATAAATCCGCAGTTTCCAGAGACAAACCAAATTAGATTTGTAGGAAGAGACACAGCAGAGTTCGTGGTGCAGCCTTCAAGCCCAGAATCTCTGAATGTGTTCAAAATTAATCCTGTGTCTGGTGATTGTCGCCACTTTTACAAAGGTGGAAAAGCAGAGATGTTTGTGAAAGTTAGAGATAAACATGGTAATACAGTTGAGAACATTGATCTCGGTGTGGAGAGTTCCCACGTAACGTTGGATTCATGTAGATTTGACAGTAAAAGTTATTGTCATGTTGTCGTTGTTAATTGTATCAAAGAAGGCAAAGCATCAGTAGCCTTGACAAGTACGTTTCCTCTCCATGGCCAGCTGCAGTACGAGCGCAACATCATCCTCGCACCACTGCATCCTGCAAACTGTCGAGTCGTACGCACAAATAAGGGAAGTGTTTTGGCAGGACAGGTCGTCAAGTGGCAGTTACAGTTGTATGATATTTGCAACTATCCTTTTCTTTTGAAAGCTGATAGCCAGACTTCGCAAAAAACTGTTACAAAAATTGGCGACAAGGTCCGTGTTGGTGAAGAAATCTCGAGACAGAAGGAAGAAAACTCGATAAAATTCAAGATTTCTAACACTCCGAATATTTGTTTTTTGGAGTGGAAACCACTTATTGCAGGCAATAGATGCATTGCTGTATCAATAGATGGAATCGAGATTGGCAAACAACTTTTACATGTGGATGTTGAACCAGGACCATTGAGCATCGAGCATCGAGCATGTAAACCATGTTACCCAACAGATGATCAGGTAGTAACGATAAAAGGTTTAGACGCTTTTGGAAATACCGTTTCTCTTAATCCACTGAACTGGAAATTGGAGAGCACTGGGAAGGGTTTGAAACAAAATGGGTTCACAAAACTTACGGCCGACGAAGAAAAATTAGAATGCCATTACAGCTTTGATCTGCCTGGAAAACATATGCTTAAAGCCGTTGAGTCAACAGATGGTGGCCTAAGTTCCGAATCCTTCTCAGTGGAGGTTACTTCACCTGTTCATGCTGACAGATGTGTTGTGGAATTGTACGACAAGCCGCCTATCTTCAAGAACAGTCTCACAATTAAGGTCTCCCTCTCTGCCCATACAGGTGTGACACGTGGATACCTAGACCATGTAGCGAGATGCCTAGAGGTTCAAGTTGATGGCGAGGCAACAAACAATTGGGATCATTCTGATATACCTCATCCCAAGAATTCATGGAAGATCGATATTAAAAATCTTCAATATGGACTGGGAAAAACGTTTGAACTATTTTACGGTGGGGAAAAACTTGGCAAGAAACTGCAAGTCGATCTTGAGGGAGTTCGCCCATTTGAAATCTCTGATTACGTCGTAAAGATGGAATCCTCAAAGAAAATATGCTGCAAGGGCGTACGAATAGGTACTTTATATGGTGCCGACAAAGCAAATATTCACAACATAAACCGTGTTTTAGGTAAAAGAAAAACTCGGCTAACTAAAGACAAAATAAAGAAAGATGAACAAAATCCTCAGCTAGTGTATTTTGATTTAAGTGATTTCGACGATGAATCAATCAAAGATGTTTATAAACTTCTTGGTTCGCTTGTGGAAGGATTCCATCACTATCGCAATCAGGCTTACAAGTTCGGCGATAAACGGAGGAAATGGAAAGAAAAGGAGAGGAATGCTAGAAGAGATGAAAAAGACGCAATGTCAATGCCGGGACGTCAGTTTCGAACGAATTCCGAAACAGAATCTTCAAAGTGTAAAATTGTTAAGGAGAAGTACGGAGAACTTATGAATGAATGTAACGACAAAGCATCTAATGCCATCTTTGAGTTTTACAATTACGATCGAGACGAGAGTGAGATTGATCTCCATGGTCAGCACGTGGCCAATGAAGAAAATTTACAAGATTTAGGAAAGGAGCTTATCCAAAATGTCAAAGATCAAATATTTTGCAATTGTATCCCGAGTATTGAGGAGCAACGGATCGAGGACATCATTCAGTCAATACGCAAGAAAAATGACGAAGCTATTCGACACCTCCGTCATCGCATGGAGAACTTTAATCACGAAAACGCGCAGCGTGAAGAGCGTGATTGGTTGGAGATCATTGTAGGAGTTGGCCATCATTCGGATGACAGGGTTCAAAAAATTCGCCCAAAAGTGGAACAATTTCTTAAGGAAGAGAAATATGATTACATCGAATGTAATCCAGGATCTTTGCTGATCACGTTCAGTGAGTATGGGGGAGAGGAACCGTGTCTGGCTAATTTTGTCTGTCCAAAATGCCAGCGTTCGTGGGAGAGCAGAACCAGTTGGAAAGGAATGTTCCAAAAATGCTTTACATGTGACAAAAAGGGTATCGTCTCAGAATGTTACCCATTCAAGTTACGATCGCCCTCAACATCCAAATCACACTATCGAAGAAAACAATCAGATGTTAAGCGCCACGACCACAGAAAGTTGTGCCAAATGTGTTTACAGCTTGGGAGAGACTGTTCTACGTGAAGAACTACATGGCTGAAAAACGGCTAGTATGGGGTGTGGTTTTACAGCCCCGAAAACTGTTGCTTGGCGACCCGTATTTTTTTCACCTTCGGTTAGGCTTTTGTCTTTTCTGATTCGTCAATTATGTTTGGGGGCGGAGCTTATGTGAGTTCGTTCCATCATTGGTTGATTTGAATCAAAAGCTCCTCCCCCAAGGATGATTGACGGATCAGAAAAGACAAAATCCTAACTAAAATACAGTCGCGATGCAATCATTTTCGATCGATGTAAATGTCTTGGCTGAAAATTTGCAGAAAGTATACAGCAATGTTACAGAATATATTGAAAATTGCGAAAATCGTTGTATGGCGATCTGTACTCAGATTTTTCCAACTTCGGTTAGGTAATGTCTTTTCTGATCCCTTTATCATTTCCATCATCCTTGGGGGAGGGGGATTGGTCAATTTGAAATTAATTCCGCCCCCAAGAATGATTGACAGATTAGGAAAGTTAAAATTCGAAACTAAGTAGAAAAAATACAGTCGCGATTTACGATTTTCGCTGAAATTGTGATGTAAATATTGATTAATTTGCAGACGCTTAATTGACGCTTTTGCTTCTGTCTTAGAGAACATCCATAAAACATTGTTGCGAGAATGATGACAATTTACCTTCCTCTTCGTACCGTCAAATCAAAGAATTTCCGAGAACCCCCTTCAGTTTGTAGGCCCCTAAAATTTATAATAATAATTTGACACATGGCGGGCCGACTAAGGCCCTGCCTGTAAGTTGTCCGTAGTAGCCTTTCTTTTTACTCCCGGGAAAAGAACACAAAAGAATTATCCGGCCGGCTAGGGAAAACTCACCTTCATAAAGCCCCTTAAGAAATAACGCCTTGTCTCGAAAACCACACCATCTCGAATACAAACCCAAGCGGCTCAAGTATATCTAACAAGTTTAACTTCAATTGGAAGTCCTTTAATAAGCTAACTTTCATATGAGCGAAGTTTCTGCAGTAACGTAAGTTGCAACAGTTGTGCACTTTCCCTTTTAACTGAGTGATTTTTATGGAAATTTTTACCTATGCTTATTAGTGTACTTGGTAAATACGACTTATTAGATATTTTCTTGTGTATTAAGGGCTGGATTTTACGTGTCGCGTATGTATTTTGCCGAGCCTTTGGGCGAGGCAAAATGCGAGCGATGAGTAAAATGTCAGCCCGTAATACACAAGAAAATATCTAATAAAGGGTTATTATACAATTGCTTTTTCTCTGTGTTTTTAAACAGTATTATTATTATCAAAACAGCCCTTTTTGCAAACCAGCGCGCGCGCGGGAAACCGTCAAACCGGTTTGAAGCCTTGACCGACTAGAGGGTATTACCGTCCAATATTGGGCCTCAAATGATACCTTATTTGGTAAATTTACGTCACAATTGTATAATAAAGACTGTTAATCGTTTAGACATTTTAACGGCTGGTGAGTTGTGCTGGTGCACCTTCACCTACTCAGTACAGGACTGTGGTATAGCAATCTCTGTTGCAAAGTCAGGGAATAAAGGGACTGTTACACTTTAATTATCTGAAACTTGTCTCGATCGCCATTGCGAGAACGAGTGTCATAAGGGGTGTTGCACGCTGAAATTTTGTCCTGAAACTTGTTCAAGTTTCTGTTGCAGGAGTAGAAAGCAGTTCTATACTTTTCGCGAAACTCTCGTGAAACCGTCACGTGAAACCGACCCGGGAAAGGGTTCAGCTAAATGACCATGTTAAAAGGTGCAATGCGTTGTGAAACGTGCAACGGCGATTGAGGCAAGTTTCAGATAGAAGTTTCGGCGTATAACAGCGCCTCAACTCTGCACCCACTCCAACTTATTATAGATTATCATCTAATTAACCTGCCTACGGCTAGTGCTAGCGAAGGGAGTGGAAGGGGGAAAAGAAGGGAAAATAGCGCACTACAGTTTAGCTTTCTCGCAAGTCCCATCCCCTAATAACACCAGCTACGCAGACTAGTCTTTCCCTTTCTCTTTTTTCTTTTCAAAAGAATAGGGATTTTGTACAGCGTGATGATGAAAGTTATACATCAAGAAGATAAATCATTCTTTATATTTCGAATATTCCGTCTACTGCTGTATAATTGTAGCCAGCGAGAGTAATGAAAGGTTTGGGCACTCACAGGTATAAAGCCATGTTAACCTGAACCAACAGAGACGATCACTACCTCTGTTTAATTGCCCTATCACATAATGACGTCACAGTTTGTTTACATTGGGGATAGATGCTCAGAAACAGTGGAAATTGGGACCTATTAATATTCCTTTTCGAAGTAGAACTTCAATGTATCGAGTTTTGATATATATCATGTATCAGTGATTGCTCATCTGCATTTTATTTGATATGCAATCACTCTGATCCCCTCTGGCGACCATAATCTTAGTGTCAAAACAATAGAATGTTTTGGTGTGACGTCATTATGCGATAGGGCAATTAACTTGTAACCTGAGTGTATATTAGCGTTTCATTTTAATTACTCTCAGGGATTTATCTTCTCGTTTTACATGTCATGTTCATCAAGATGACTTTAATCTTAATTATTTTATGTATATATATAATTGTGCCATGTATCGAAAAGGGCACACCCATAGATCATGTACCGTGGACACTACACTTCTGGTTTAGTTAGAGTGCATTCAATGGAGTGATTACACTTAATCATGAAAAAGTATTAAATCTAAGTAGCACAAAATAGTAGAAAAGTCTAAAAGAGCAATGGAGTGGTTTTCATTAACCCGTGAAACACACTTTAGTGTGTTACACCCTAATTCCATTGTGTTCTTTTGTTGTCATTAGACCTCGAGGACGATTGGACTATTGACTCGTAGTCTATGAGGCCGAGAAGTCTAATTGTTTTAGTATAAATCTACTAATCGGTCAAATAAAGGGATGTAAAATCTTGATAAAATCCTGAGAAAAATTCCTGCAAAACCAAGAGACCATAATACTAGTATTATGGTCTCTTGGCAAAACGCAGTTCAGCGTTTTGATCCGCCATATATTGTTTTCGCGTACTAGTAAGCTATCACAAATTATATAGAGCTCTATTAGAGTAGCCAATCAGAATGCAGAATGTGTGATAGACCGTTAGTAGGTTTATACTAAGCGGGTGTTTACATGGCACTAGGATCATCCTAGCAGGTGAATCATCCTACCTGCTCTACATTTACTGCATTCTGTTTACATGGAAATTTGTGTCTTCGCTTCGGGTACTAGGATCATCCTACTAAACAGAATGCAGTAAATGTATCTATAGCAGGTAGGATGATCCTAGTGCTAGGATAATCCTAGTGTCATATAAACATCCCCCCTTAGTCTAACAGACAATTAGTAGACACTATTTCCATTGTTTTCTTTTGTTTTGATTAGACTATTAGACACTGACTATTAGATTTTGTTTCACGGGATTAAGTGCCATCACTCTTTGAAAACGACCACTCTAAATTAAATGCACTCTGGTAATCTATATATAATCTACTACGGGACAATAACTGAATTAGAATTTGAATGGTAGAAATTATTTCAATGCATTGATTAAAGATTAATTAAAAGTATTAAACTTTAACAAAACCAAACATGCTTCACACCAAAAACGCTGCAATTTTTAGACGTTATTACTTTATCTCATTGCTTTTACACGTAAATGCATATGACGATGCACAATCCACAAAATCAATTGCAAACATGAAACAAAGTTGGAAAGAATAAAAACATTTTGATGGAACGAAGAATGTGATGAAAGTAGTACCAACAGTGTGTTTCCTTGACTACTTTCTCCCCGCCCCCCCCCCCCCCCCCTCCTCGGGGGAGGAATTGTCAAGCGAGGAGCGCCTTCAGTGAGGCAGCTTGTAGTTGAACAAAAAACAAAAACCGTTGCTACGATGACAAATGAATTTCCAACACAATATAAAAAGTGTAACTACATTACAGACGTTTCAAGCCTTCGCCCTTATTTATATTTTATAGCAATCACAAAGTATTCTGCCATCCTATATATTAACAACAATGCTTAATTCAGTAGTTCATAACGTTTTCTTGTAGGGCTTTTACTGAGCTTTAATTAGTTTCTCTTGTCTTGTCAAGACGACGCCATTTTGTTCGCTTGACCCACCCCACCTCTTCGGACTGAGATGAAAAGTCCAGTACCTCTCCCCAAAAATATCGAAAACTCGAATGGAATCCTCCCCTACTTGGGAAAAAAATGGTCTTTTTGATTTTCAATTTTCTAAATAATCGATTTTGAAAAACCTAATGATACTTTTAAAAAATACAGGGAAATTCCAATAATTCTCTTGGTCAAATCCATCAAAACGAGGTGTAAAACTAAACAGCTAAAAATATACAAAAATTAAATCAAAAATTGATTTCAACATCAATTTTCTATTTCTCTTTCTACACGAAAATCAAATGGACGAAAACCCCCCGGTCCCTTCTCGACTTTCGTAGAAAGACATTTGAACTCATGAGAGTGCCATCAGATCGAATTTCGAACGAAGACGCTTGGATTTTACCTTGATTGAGCCTCATATTTTGAATATTTCTATAGTGGAATCTCTATCACCCTGATTAGCTTACAGTGTAGGTCATTGCTGTTATTATTCAGCGTTCCAAGGAGAAAACCGCATAGAATTACTTTAGCTTTTCCAAGATAGCGAATCTTGGGATGTGCTGACCTCGTGCGATATAACCTTGCAAACGAAATCGTGCCGTCCTAAAGGCCTGGGCACGATGCCAAAGAAGTCAAAGACTTCCTGCTTCTAAGTAGCGTCTTCCATTTTATCAACTGGGTTCAGTACTAGAACTGCAAAGAAATTCAACAAAGAAAATGGTATACCAACCGGACATCGTGAAAGTCAGTCAGGGAGAAAGGTAAGGACATCGATTAAATTACAACAAGATATTGAACAAAGACGGACCTGAACCGAACTCACAGACATGAACTAATAATCTTGATCTGGACAGCGTTCAAATCCCGCCAAAAATCAATCTCTCTCTTGAACATTCAACTTTATGCTCCAACTTGCAACTTTCAAAACTGGTATCTTCGAACATTGAAGTTTAGATCAACAAGACGCATAGCTGCGTGAACTCGGGCTTTCTATGTAGTAAATCATGAGTTCTCTTTGTTAACATTGTCTCTCCATTCGGTTATTCTGCTGTGCTCTATCTTTGACCTAAAAGCGCATTTATACAGTCTTAGCCTTCTTTTCTAGAAGGACCCATCGGATTAAAAATTGATTTTTGTTTACCCGTGAAATAGTTTTTTCACACTATAAACTTATTTGACTTCTGCAGTGTACTATCAATTTTAATCATGTTATTTTGATTCATTTGCTTTATTAACAACGACAACTTTTACAATAATTTGAAAAGACAAAGTTTATCTGTTTATCAGTTTATCTGAAGGGTCAGTGCCTGAGCGCCGGTGTAATATGCGCTAATGTCTCCCCATTTTAAAGTGTCCCCCTATGGTTTTACGCATGCGTAAACGTTATTGCGCATGCGTTTACACACACGCTATGATAAACTGTCCCCCATTGATCGCTCGATGGAAGTTTCTTGCATATGATCGAAATTCGTACAAAATTAGTGTAATTATACCATTTCGGAACGAGGTATCCTGTATTCTAGGATTGAATTGGAAACTTACTGTATTCTTATGGCTAGGGGTTAGTATTTGCCATACTTTTTATATTTATTTGTAATTGAGTTAAGTTTACGTTTACATGCTTAATGTATTAATTTTTAAAATCTGAAAAACTTTCGCTCTTCGAGAGTGACAGCCTGTTCGCTCTAATTCCAATATTTAAAAATCAATCAATAAATAAACACTTAGAACTATATATTTTTTTAAATATTAGAAACTAAATCAAACTAAACGGCCAATGTCTTACCCAATTAATTAAGCGTCAATAAAATCATGTAAGCTTAATGTTGTACATTGTCTCTGCACTAATTGTGTCATCCAATTCTTTATTCGTTTTAAATAGACTCTTTTTTCTACTTTTCTTCTTTTTTCTTTAGTATACCACAGTCCCATTTCACCATATACACAGGGGACACTTTGTCATGACTTTGAATGGTCAATGATAGACTGTCCCCCTTCACAATATACACAGGGGACACTTTGTCATGAGTATGAATGGTCTATGAGAGACTGTCCCCCTTCACAATATACACAGGGGACACTTTGTCATGACTTTGAATGGTGAATGATAGACTGTCCCCCTTCACAATATACATAGGGGACACTTTGTCATGACTATGAATGGTCTATGAGAGACTGTCCCCCTTCACAATATACACAGGGGACACTTTGTCATGACTTTGAATGGTCAATGATAGACTGTCCCCCTTCACAATATACATAGGGGACACTTTGTCATGACTATGAATGGTCTATGAGAGACAGTCCCCCTTCACAATATACACAGGGGACACTGTCATGAGTATGAATGGTCTATGAGAGACTGTCCCCCTTCACAATATACGCAGAGGACACTTTGTCATGAGTATGAATGGTCTATGAGAGACAGTCCCCCTTCACAATATACACAGGGGACACTTTGTCATGAGTATGAATGGTCTATGATAGTCTGTTCCCTTCGCAATATACACAGGGGACACTTTGTCATGACTATGAATGGTCTATGAGAGACAGTCCCCCTTCACAATATACACAGGGGACACTTTGTCATGAGTATGAATGGTCTATGATAGACAGTCCCCCTTCACAATATACACAGGGGACACTTTGTCATGACTATGAATGGTCTATGATAGACTGTCCCCCTTCAAAATATACATAGGGGACACTTTGTCATGACTATGAATGGTCTATGAGAGACTGTCCCCCTTTACAATATACACAGGGGACACTTTGTCATGAGTATGAATGGTCTATGAGAGACTGTCCCCCTTCACAATATACACAGGGGACACTTTGTCATGAGTATGAATGGTCTATGAGAGACTGTCCCCCTTCACAATATACACAGGGGACACTTTGTCATGAGTATGAATGGTCTATGAGAGACTGTCCCCCTTCAGAATATACACAGGGGACACTTTGTCATGACTATGAATGGTCTATGAGAGACTGTCCCCCTTCACAATATACACAGGGGACACTTTGTCATGAGTATGAATGGTCTATGATAGACAGTCCCCCTTCACAATATACACAGGGGACACTTTGTCATGAGTATGAATGGTCTATGAGAGACTGTCCCATCTCACAATATGCACAGGAGACACTTGAATATTTATCATTTCTTCATTTTGAACATTTTTTCATATTAATGTAATATTGTTTGGGAAAGAAAATGGGCATGGGAAAATTAATTTATCATTTAATGTGGCTAAATGAAAATCAAATCCACTTTAAATTTGTGAAAATACTGTACAAATGGGATTAAGTATTGGTGAGTGATCAGTTTCATCCCCGCGGATGACTCCATTGTAGGTAATTGTAAAAAGATCGTCGTATGCCATTACTTATTATCTTGTTATCAAATGGAAGATAATTGCCCAAGAAAAGTGTATGGACCGTCCAATTTTATGTTCATAATTATAATATAAATGTTCATTAACGTGTTATCGCTAGTATATCTTGGTTAAAAAATCATCCAGCACTGATCCACCCTTTTTAAAAGAGTCCGATATCTTTTGTTTTTAATTTGTTTTGTTTCGTTTTTGTCTTTTTTGATTTCCGAACGAGTACTCCGGATCCTTTTACAGTGCATTTCTTCTGAGGTTTCAACTAGGGGTTTACAAATCCTGCCATCGATCCCCCTCGTTTTTGCTGGCAACTCTGCATCCCCGCCCATTATATTTCGAAATCTGATCATATTTTTTATGAACTAATTATTTTAAGTAAAAATAACATCAAATACATGCCTTTGTGTTACACGTACGTGTTTAATTCTTTGCATTTACAGTGTTTAATATCGATATGGATTCACAAAGACTACCACATAGAGTTGTAATCCCGTATCCCGCAGCAAATCCTTGCGATCTCCCGAATCTCGACAACTACGTCAAAAACAAAGAATCTCGCTCCCGCTCGTAACTTAGGATCTCGCTTGTCGCTCCAATTTTAGCCCAAATTCCGAATCCCACCTTGAAAAAAAGGCGTATCTCGTATCCCGCCAAACCATTATGGACCTCCCCCCCCCCCCCTTTTCCCCATTGCTTCTGGCCGAGTTTTCCACTGTGCCATTTGTATCGAATAAGAGGAGTAATTGAATGCGCCACTTGCGCACTTCCGTCAAGGTATTTTCACGAGAACATCAAAGGTCATGATCTTGTTCTTGCGATTCTGTGAAATTAAAAAAAAATTCTTTTTACAGAATGATTTTTACAACTATGAAACCATGGTGGGAGCAGTAAATGAGGAGGGGAAGCACTGGTGCCTTCTGGTTTGTGAATTCATTAAAATACAATGAATTTTATTTTTTATGTACACCTGCCAATGAGGACATCTTGAATGATTCCTCTGATAAATTTTATTGAGTTCATCAATTTTTGACACTGCTCGAAAAGGAGTTATCGTAATTTATCATTTTTTGAAGAATATGTTTTAATTCATATTTCATGTATGTCTTCAGATCACCCTTAGACACACATATGCATTAAATACTTTCAGATTAAACAAGTAATAATAAAAATACTAGTTTTAACATTTAATAATATAATATGCTTAGCAAAGAAAGAAATTTTAACAATTTATGTCCTTGTACAATATTGATAGCCAAAAGAAAACAACTTAATTTACCTAAACCCTCTTGGATTAGAATCAAATGCTAAGCAACGAAGGATTCATCAACAATGGAGGTACATTCTGTCAGTTATAAATTCATAATTTTGGAGTTAAATAACAAAATTATAACAACATAATTACAAAAATGTAAGTTTTTCAGATTCTTTGAATATTATTTGCAAGCTGGCCATGGGTTACAAAATTATAATGAATTCATCATTTATTGCACATCGCATTCTGTAATGGCCAATATTATTGATGAAATTTGACCACACGCATGCATGATCTTTACAAAAGTGTGTATAACTGACTGATTGGAGGGGATTATAAATACAGTAGCCAAAAGCTCATAACAGGTAATACTGTAAAAGAATCAATTTTTAGGTGTCTCTGACTTTAGTGGACTTAGCTGACTCAGAGACTTACAATAGCTGGTACCCAATTTTAGAGGTCATTTTTGAAATATCCAACCAGTATCCCTGCCCTCTTATATATAGGAGACCCCCCCACCAGACTAATGCTATGCATGGATAGTGCATTGACTATACAATATATATTATTACTATTCTACTGCAACTATGAATTCTAGGGCTGTTATCTCAGTGAAATAACACAAAAGAAAAGTTGTCATAATTTATAAATCTTTTGTTCAGTATTACCTTTATTATATTGAGTGAAATGTTCCAGAATACAATGCTGCAGAAGACTAGCGATATATATAGTCTACACAGTCAAAACTTCAATTTATTATTGTTCACTGTATCAGATCAGGAACTACAGCTGTCATTCCTCAGTACAATGGATTGAATCAACCATAAATATCATTACATGTATGTACAATTTCAAAGCTAGAATGGCCATGCACATCAATCATTAATAGTTTGTTTTATACTTTTCAATATCAGGAACTTTCTTGACCATTTTTGGAAAAAAACTTGGAAATAAACTTAGAGAAAAAGTTTCAATAAAATTACCAACACACCCCAAACAACAGGATAGCTCCAGTTGTGGTGTATTTGTTCTCAAGGTAACTGTATGGGATATCCCCAATTCATTCAGTTTGTTCAAACATAACCATAACTTTTTAAGATTATTTATCAGTACGTTACACATAATTCATAAGTATCCACAGGTCACAATCTAAAAAAAACCCACATTTTTCAGTTTGCAGAATGCTATGTCCAAAAACATTGGAACAAAAATTAATAAGGAATTTGTAAGGAAATACAGAAAGGAAATAGGCCTGGCCCTACTTAATGCATCAGGTAGCTACATACAATACTGAACATGATCAGTCATAACCTACACAATATGTAAATGTATGTGGATGCATTTGAACCAACACTAACATAAAATGCAACATTATAATTAGCACTAATTTATTTCAAGCCATAATTCTTTGATTTTCTTCATATTAACTGATTTCATTTTCATGGCATTTATTAAATGTTTTCATTTTGTGTAACATTTATTATTTGAATTATAGAAAGCCTGGGAACAACTTGTAGAATTTGCAAAATAGGGTCTAAAAAGGCAAAGGTAGGTGGCAGATACTTAGCAATCTTGTAAGTAAATTTCAATCTACAATTTTTAGAAGAAAAAAAATAATTAATTAATTTTTAGAATATCTCATGAATTCTTACAGTATCACTGATATGGTAAGAATTCATGAGATAATATATTTCAATTATTTATTTTATCTAATTTCTTTACTAAAATCATTGCATACACATTTTGCATACAAATTAAGTTAATTAAGTTAAACAAAAAATAAATATTCTTTGCTTACTCACAGTTTATGATTTCAGGCCATAAAGTGTACAGACTGTAGTCGCCACTTTCATGAGCAGTGTGTCTCATGTACCATGGACTTCACATGCGAAAGCTGTTCCATAGATTCCTTTTCTAGAAAACCTGGCAACAGTGGAGCTAGAAAACCTGATGACAGTGCAGCTAGAAGACCTGACAACAGTGGAGCTCGAAGCCCTGATAATAGTGGAGCTACAAAACCAATGTCTACGGATTACATTATCATCCCCTTAAACAAAAGAATAAAGAGGTGTCAGGGTTGCAGAATCCCTTTTAATGTTGATATTGATAGATATGTAGTGAAACTATGAAAATAATCCATTTTTCATGAAGAAAAATAACAGTTACCATGATGCACGGCACAATTATTATTACCATGTGAATCTAACATGCATTAGACGTGTTTCAAAACACTATCACGGGAAAGTAGTAATTTCAGAAAAGAAAACTCATGACAAAGATGTTATCACAAAAATCACTGAGAATGGTTTTTTTGTGAACTAAAAAAGACAGTAAATATTAATTAAACTGTACATTAGAAAATGTATTGATCAGCACTATATAATCAAAAACTACTGAAAATTAAAATTCTCACAAGTTCAAGTATGTAGCAGTATCTTCTGTTCTGTCTAATAAAATAATAGTCTTGACAATCATTATAATCTGGGGAACCACGATAATCAAAGGGGGACAGATTATCAAACACCATTCATACCCACAAAAGAGTGTCACCTGTGTATATTGTGAAGGGGGACTGTCTGTCATAGACCATTCATACTCATGACAAAGTGTCCCCTGTGTATATTGTGAAGGGGGACAGTCTCTCATAGACCATTCATACTCATGACAAAGTGTCCCCTGTGTATATTGTGAAGGGGGACTGTCTCTCATAGACCATTCATACTCATGACAAAGTGTCCCCTGTGTATATTGTGAAGGGGGACTGTCTCTCATAGACCATTCATACTCATGACAAAGTGTCCCCTGTGTATATTGTGAAGGGGGACAGTCTCTCATAGACCATTCATAGTCATGACAAAGTGTCCCCTGTGTATATTGTGAAGGGAGACAGTCTCTCATAGACCATTCATAGTCATGACAAAGTGTCCCCTGTGTATATTGTGAAGGGGGACAGTCTCTCATAGACCATTCATACTCATGACAAAGTGTCCCCTGTGTATATTGTAAAGGGGGACTGTCTCTCATAGACCATTCATAGTCATGACAAAGTGTCCCCTGTGTATATTGTGAAGGGGGACTGTCTGTCATAGACCATTCATACTCATGACAAAGTGTCCCCTGTGTATATTGTGAAGGGGGACAGTCTCTCATAGACCATTCATACTCATGACAAAGTGTCTCCTGTGTATATTGTGAAGGGGGAAAGTCTCTCATAGACCATTCATAGTCATGACAAAGTCTCCCCTGTGTATATTGTAGAGGGGGACTGTCTATCATAGACCATTCATACTCATGACAGTGTCCCCTGTGTATATTGTGAAGGGGGACTGTCTATCATAGACCATTCATACTCATGACAAAGTGTCCCCTGTGTATATTGTGAAGGGGGACTGTCTCTCATAGACCATTCATAGTCATGACAAAGTGTCCCCTGTGTATATTGTGAAGGGGGACAGTCTCTCATAGACCATTCATACTAATGACAAAGTGTCCCCTGTGTATATTGTGAAGGTGGACTGTCTCTCATAGACCATTCATAGTCATGACAAAGTGTCCCCTGTGTATATTGTGAAGGGGGACAGTCTCTCATAGACCATTCATAGTCATGACAAAGTGTCCCCTATGTATATTGTGAAGGGGGACTGTCTATCATTGACCATTCATACTCATGACAAAGTGTCCCCTGTGTATATTGTGAAGGGGGACAGTCTCTCATAGATCATTCATACTCATGACAAAGTGTCCCCTGTGTATATTGTGAAGGGGGACTGTCTCTCATAGACCATTCATAGTCATGACAAAGTGTCCCCTGTGTATATTGTGAAGGGGGACAGTCTATCATTGACCATTCATACTCATGACAAAGTGTCCCCTTTGTATATTGTGAAGGGGGACAGTCTCTCATAGATCATTCATACTCATGACAAAGTGTCCCCTGTGTATATTGTGAAGGGGGACTGTCTATCATAGACCATTCTTAGTCATGACAAAGTGTCCCCTTTGTATATTGTGAAGGGGGACAGTCTCTCATAGACCATTCATACTCATGACAAAGTGTCCGCTATGTATATTGTGAAGGGGGACTGTCTATCATAGACCATTCTTAGTCATGACAAAGTGTCCCCTTTGTATATTGTGAAGGGGGACTGTCTCTCATAGACCATTCATAGTCATGACAAAGTGTCCCCTGTGTATATTGTGAAGGGGGACAGTCTATCATTGACCATTCATACTCATGACAAAGTGTCCCCTGTGTATATTGTGAAGGGGGACTGTCTATCATAGACCATTCATAGTCATGACAAAGTGTCCCCTGTGTATATTGTGAAGGGGGACTGTCTCTCATAGACCATTCATACTTATGACAAAGTGTCCCCTGCATATATTGTGAAGGGGGACTGTCTCTCATAGACCATTCATAGTCATGACAAAGTGTCCCCTGTGTATATTGTGAAGGGGGACTGTCTCTCATAGACCATTCATACTCATGACAAAGTGTCCCCTGTGTATATTGTGAAGGGGGACTGTCCCTCATAGACCATTCATAGTCATGACAAAGTGTCTACTGTACAAATCATTACTATAGTGATCGTGAAGTGGTATATATTTTTGTTGCAAATTTAAGAGAATTTTTCCGAAATTGAATTTGAAAATGATATGTATAATAATATAGTCATAGAAAGGTTCGCCATTCAGCAGAAAGCACCATCTCTAAACAAACAACATCGTGCTTCATCGTGCACAACTATTCCCCAAGGGAGTCACTTAGTATATATTCCGTGATGGTGACCATAGGTCGAAAACGTTTAAACATTTTAAGAAAAACTTTTTAGCCTTTTAGTTTTGTAAATATGTATAATAAATAATCTTTATTAATGTGTGTAGTCGTTCTAGCGCCTAAATGACGTGCAGGATCATTAAAAGTCTATCGCGATTTGGGATTCAAATGAAGTTCAGTTATCAATATCAAGCCGAGTTATCAGACAAGAAAAAGTCTCTTTGTCTTAAAAGAAATGTAGAATGGCTAATCAATAACATTATATAGAATATTCACTTAAGCTAAAGAGTTTCTTACTGTCACTTCATGGATTTAGACTGAGCGATTATAAAAATTTTATACACTGTATGAAGAAAAATTAAAAGTAGAACTTACCTTTCAACGAATCTTTAATCCTTTTCCACTGATTAATAATCGTCTGGTCTTAAGATATTTCAAAGAAAGCCCACGAAAACAGTTGTATTTTGGGAGTTTATATCGCTGAGCTGATTGTACATCGTCCGCCATTTTAATTCTGTAGACTGCGCGGGGGACACTTTACCATGGGGGACTGTTTGTCATAGTACCAAGGTATGACAGAGTGACCCCGGGGGACAGTTTGAAATGGGGGGACAGTCACGCATATTACACCGGACCGGAAATCCGAATGTCGTAGGCTCAAATCACGCTGAGGGCTCGGAATTTTTAAGAGCTGAAACTTTTACACTCGTAGAAGCATTCACATCCAACTAACACATTTTCGAGTGACAATCCAATCATTTACTTACATATCAGAATTGTTGGTAATTCTGCCTTTTGCAATACTCACAACTTCAACACAGATTATTAGCAGAATTGATTCCCAGTTGGTGATCATTAAAGATGAAAACAGTGTCAAACACTGACTACTGCTCTATGTTTTAACTGTATAATTATTAGACTACGTTGAATTTAAGCACAAAATTTCCTTTATTTTCTTGGTTTTTAGCTTTCAAATAGCAATACAGTTTAGATGACTTGGGTATAGTTCAACGAATACGTTCGTAAACAACTGACTTTCTAACCTTTCTGATCTTGTTCTTCAGACGTTCCATAGTTCGTAATGATATTCTACTTGGTTCACGATCGCGTTTAAATCACTCGACGATGCTTATGAATACACTTTACATTAGATCACTCATTTGATATAGCATGGTTCTCGATAGGTTCACTCAGAAATGTTTGCTCCTATAAAATTGATACTCTCATATAAAGTCCGCGGACCGACCCGTTCCGAAAACGCTCGACATCTTTTAGTGTTGGCCTACCGCGAACAGCGTGTGTATTTATATGTAGTTTGAGCGTATAAGAAAACATATTTACCCGTAAATTTGATAGCGACAACTTCGACAGTTCATCCGCCATGATTTCCAAACATATGCTTTGCTTACTTCCAAGCATGCGCTTTACGATCTGTACGCATGCGCTTTACCTACTAGACTGCGATTTGTGACTGAACGACAATGAAGCCCAATTTTAAACTCGGGCATTCCACAGGAAGCCCGAGTAATAACTATTTCTGAAGTTAATCCAACTATAAATGAAATCGAAATTGCATGTTTCGAAATATGTCAAAAGAAAATTGGTTGATTGTTGATTGCTTTATCAATCATTTTAAGTCTCAAATGATACAACAAATGGCGGAGAAAAGCTTCGTACTTATAAGCAAATACAAAAACAATATAACTTCGTACATTATCTTAATTCTGTACCTGTTTTCAAGTATAGGCTTTTCAAGCTAGTACAGGCTGTTACACGTCTTCGTATCTCTGCACCCCATTATTTACTTAGATAATTTCTTTTAGAGATGCATGTTTCTTCAAGGAATTAAAAAGAGTTAATAATTGTTCGGATTATTTTCAAAGTAAAGATCTGTTTATATATTTATTATCATGCATGCAATGAATGACAATTTAGTTTTTAATATGTTTAACTAGTTAATTTTTTTCACCTTTTTTTCATTCATATACATATATTTAATTACATTTGTTAACTTAATTGGTTTTATTGTATGGAATAAAGATTATTATTATTATTTCATCAACCTTCAACTTCATTTATCAACATTAAAGTTTAGCTCTCAACTTTCAAATTCTCGAACAAACAAATTCATGTTTAGTTTGAGCATCGTGTTACGTACGATCACCTGATTACCGCTAAAAAGTATCCAACGTCCGGTATGATGTATCACTACACAGGTAACCCGGCTTTGTTGTTATTGAGTTATCGCGGCCGAGAACGACAGAGCGCAAAAACGGCTAAGCGGCTGTTTTCATAGTTTTTTTCATAAACTAATAATGAAGCATGAAAAACAGTAACTGCTACACATTTACTGTCTTTACTAAAACCTTTTTACAAAACCTTGTGACGTTACAGTAAAACTTCGCGGGGATATCAAAACAATGATTTTTCTGCTGATCAAAATGTCACCTTTCCCAAAGTACAGGGCATGCGCATTATATCTCAGAGACGCATGTACCAAATTTTGATATTATTTGATATTTTGCTCTTTGTGTCTAAAACGACGTATGCAAAATATTGAATTGAGCTTAAAAACCTATGGTGTCCTTATATAATGAGAGACTATTAAACGTTTTTCCGCCCTGTCGCCGAGAACCGTGTCGTTGACCAGTGGTATCGGGCTGAATTTCTGGGCTGCAGATTCGGGGGCAGCAGATTCGACCAGCAGCAGATTCGGATTCAGACGTGATTTTTGATGTCACAGATTGCTGCTGGCTTAATAATGGTTTCCCTGCCCTAAGCAGTAGTCTTCTTTGCAGCAGTTTTTAGGGTGTTGCGTGACGACCCTAAAAAACGGCTGTGTCAAGGATACTTACGTGGTACGGACGAGAACGAGATTGTCAGTGGAGGTTTACTGAACAGTTTCGAGGGTGTGTTACAAAAAACGCTCACCAGCCACAGCAACATTATTGACCTGAAACAGGAAACTAACTATAAATGAGAGCTTATATACATGACTGAGACGTCAAAAGGAAAAAAGACAGCTTGGATGGATTATCTTAACTATTGATTTTATTGTTATACCTAATATAGTGTATTTGCCATAATTTTCGGTGATCACCAGCCCAGTGTTGCGTTACGTAATGTTTGTCCGAGGTCATTCCAAAGTTATCGAGTCGAGTCTTACAGCAACCTAAGTTCCTAAGTGCAAGTTACCACAAGCTACATATTTTACGGCTATTACTGCATCGGCGCGGCGATGGACGTTTTTGTTTTCGTGCTTATATATATGTGATTATACTGTGTAGTGATTATGTCATATACGGAAATTCGATACCGTTTAATTTGGAGGTGACGGTACGCAACACGATGCTCAACCGGCATTACTACCGTCATCCAGATTTATATCGTTGATCATGAAGGTCGAAGTTGCAATCACTTCGGCGACCGGTACAAGCTGCGATTCCCAAGAAAAATGCCTCGAATTTGCAAGGAAAGTTGAAAAGTAACAACACTTCAACGATAACGGTAGAAAAAAACATGAATATTTTTGTTCTCAACTTTCAACTTTACAAACATGAATTGGGGAACGAGAATTTGAAAGTCGAGAGCTAAACTTTGAAGTTAAATGAAGTTGAGGGTTGATGAATGAGGTACTGGTGAAAGTTGCGATCTAAACATGTTGACAACTGAAGTTATGTTGAGGGATGAGATTTTGAAAGTTGTAAGCTAAACTTCAATGTTGGAGCATGAAGTTGTTGAATGTTGGAGTTTTGGCGGGATTCCAACGGGGTTAACAGTTACCTGAGATTTGGCCAAAAAAATAGCAGTTAACTGAGATTTGGCCCAAAAATTAGTAGTTAACTGATAAATGAAAATTTAGCAATTAACTGATTTTTGAGTACCATTGGGACCTTAAGGTGCAGTTAACGTGATTTTGTGTTATAGATTTATTGATTTGACCAAGGTTCACCCTTAAATGACTTGACCTGCTGAAGTTAAGAACAATTCTAGTAATTATTTAATGTTTTTCGCTTTAAGAAATAATAGTTAATAGTTAACTTCAATAAGTTAATGATTAGCTGCAATTAGTAGTTAACTGAGAATTGGCAAAAAAATTAGTAGTTAACTGATATTGGGGTACCCCCATTATCACCCTCATAGATCGGAGAATGCTAGTTTTCACCCATGAAGCAGTAGTTGGTCTTACAGCAGGCGGTGTGCGCGCTCTCCCCGAAAAGCAGTGTGGGATTGCATTTTCACACTTTTCTCCAAAGTTATGGACCATGTGTGATTTCAGTAGGGTAACTTTATGGTCGATTTTATACAAGAAATGTTTTCTGGATCGATGTGATGTTTTGAAGGTGGTTACATGGGTAATCAAACCATCCCATTCAAGTCATTGTTATATTAGTATTTTGATATTGCTGAAGGAAACTAGGTTTTTATGTAGACGTTGTGTTTGTCAATCTCACTGTTGTAATTTGATGTGGGTTCATTAACCGGGAGATATTCTCTTTATTTTCCATCGATCGATATATTTAAGTACTTAATAGTGTAGTAGTTCTGCTATTCTTTCTGAATATTCCATCGCTCCCCAACGCTCCCCTTGTTATAAATCAGTTTTTTGGATTTGAAAACAATGCTTTTGTAGTCAGATTTTCGCCGAAGTGTCATAAGAACTGACACTGGCTTCAATGATTTATAAAGCTAGCAATCGTGTAAAACACTCACAGGCTAACATGCCAGTATTCCAAACTTTGATATTGCTTCTGAATTTAAACTACACTCAACTCCCTAATGTGCATTTATTCTGAAAAATCTACATGAATTTTAGTATAGTACGTTTCTAGGCTTACTTGTCACGCAAAGCTTGACATCTCGGGTCATAAATGTTGTTTGTCATCGGTGTCTTGACTAAAACAAAGATTTTGAGTACAAGCTCTATAATTCAAGCACATTTCATTATAAGATATTCCGACAAGCTATATACTAACAATTAATATAACAAAACGGAATGTGACAAGCTTTAAACACGGAGATCGAACTAGTAGTTTGATGTGCTCTGTAACACAACGTGTTGCAAATGACTCGAATTTCATAATAATCCCACACTGCTTTTCGGGGAGAGCGCGCACACCGCCTGCATGGTCTTACAGCGTGAAAGCGTGAAAGGGTTAGCACGTATACGTACCACATGCATCTGGTGGCCCCCATCTCGTGGCCCCACACACATATGGTGGCCCCTTGGCCATAACTCCTTAACAAAACATGCTATGGCAACCGAACTTAGTGGGATGGGTGGGACGTATGTCACGAGTCATACGGTCACGTGTCATGGTGTGACGTCACATACCACGTGACTTACGACCAAAAATAATCGTCCATTTTTGAGTATAGCTGTAAATACAAATACTATGGCAACCATACTAGTAGGATGGGTGGGACTTGTGTCATAAGTCATATGGTCACGTGTCATGTTGTGACGTCACATGACACGTAACCTGCGAGCCGAAATAATCTATTTTTGAGTATAGGGGCAAATATAAATACTATGGCAACCATACTTAGAAGGATGGGTGGGAAAGAGAAAATCCAAGGTTTTTCAGAAAAGATGTTTTTTTTTTATTTTAATTATTTTATTTTTTAGGGGTACAAACAACGACACTTTGAATTAGTGCTGTTCGATTGTTTTCTTTGTTAGTTTTTGTTTGATTTTTTGGTATTTTTAGGGGTATTTTTGAGCTGTTAGGTATTTTTTAGGGTCGAAAATTTTGGCATTTTGGGTATTTTTAGGGTACGTTTTGGAGGTTTCCGACGATCATCCCTAGCGTTTTGACCCCGAAGAAGGGGAGTCTTCCGTGGTAGCCGGGATGACTCTTTTATCATCATCATCACCATTATTTTTATTTCTTTCCTGCTTGGGGACACTTATTAAAGCAAAAGGTTTATCCCGGCTACCAGGGAGAAAACTCGCCTTCGATCATGTAAGCAACCTTTTTCCCCTGGGGTTTCACGAAAACCAAACATGCATTTTGTCGGATTGCATTGCAGCAACTGAATCAACCTACGAAATAATTACACTTTTTTACTGATTGTGTCAACAGCTTACCGTGTTTTTTTCACTGTAATGAACCTTGAGAGCCGGAGTCCTGAACCAGTTTGGGATTTAAAATTTAGAAAAAGTGCAAGCGACTTTCCGTTGACAGCTGAACTTGGCAGGTTGGTCTCTTAAACACAAAGACGGCAACATGTTCAAATGTCTTACTGATGGATTTGCAACAATTGGACAAAGAATACGACAGTTGATCAGAAGGCGCCCTGTATTTGACGTCCAAGTTATTCATCCTACAATAGACACTGATCTGACAGCTGGCCAAAGACAGCACATTTGTATTGTTGAAATCTCTCTTCCTGAGAACTACTCGAGACATTGTGTAGCAGATATGGATTTTCCTACACCCACTTCTTACCTTTTGAAACGAGATGGTTCTGTAGACCTTGATCAAAATGTTTTTAGTGAGGTACTAAGACAAGAGCCAAGGAAACTGGTAATTGTTGTTTTTGCATGTTTGACTGTATCTGGGAGGTATGTTATAAATCCGCTGTTTCCTGAAACAAGCCAAATTAGATTTGTAGGAAGAAACACAATAGAGTTCGTGGTGCAGCCTTCAATCCCAGAATCTCTGGATGTGTTGAAAATTAATCCTGTGTCTGGTGATTGTCGCCACTTTTACAAAGGTGGAAAAGCAGAGATGTTTGTGAAAGTTAGAGATAAACATGGTAATACAGTTGAGAACATTGATCTCGGTGTGGAGAGTTCCCACGTAACGTTGGATTCATGCCGTTTTAATAGTAAAAGATGTTGTCATGTTGTCGTTGTTAATTGTATCAAAGAAGGCAATGCATCAGTAGCCTTGACAAGTACGTTGCCTCTCCATGGCCAGCTGCGGCACGAGCTCAACATTATCCCTGCACCACTGCATCCTGCAAATTGTCGAGTCGTACGCACAAATAAGGGAAGTGTTTTGGCAGGACAGGTCGTCAAGTGGCAGTTAGAGTTGTATGATATTTTCAACCATCCTTTTCTTTTGAAAGCTGATAGCCAGACTTCGTCAAAAATTGTTTTAGAAATTTGCGATAAGGTCTGTGTTGATGACGAAATCTCGAGACAGAAGGAAGAAAACTCGATAAAATTCAAGATTTGTAACACTCCGAATATTTGTTTTTTGGAGTGGCAGCCACTTATAGCAGGCAGTAGATGCATTACTGTATCAATAGACGGAATCTCTGATTACAAAGCAGAGTTCGTGGTGCAGCCTTCAAGCCCAGAATCTCTGAATGTGTTGAAAATTAATCCTGTGTCTGGTGATTGTCGCCACTTTTACAAAGGTGGAAAAGCAGAGATGTTTGTGAAAGTTAGAGATAAACATGGTAATACAGTTGAGAACATTGATCTCGGTGTGGAGAGTTCCCACGTAACGTTGGATTCATGCCGTTTTAATAGTAAAAGATGTTGTCATGTTGTCGTTGTTAATTGTATCAAAGAAGGCAATGCATCAGTAGCCTTGACAAGTACGTTGCCTCTCCATGGCCAGCTGCGGCACGAGCTCAACATTATCCCCGCACCACTGCATCCTGCAAATTGTCGAGTCGTACGCACAAATAAGGGAAGTGTTTTGGCAGGACAGGTCGTCAAGTGGCAGTTAGAGTTGTATGATATTTTCAACCATCCTTTTCTTTTGAAAGCTGATAGCCAGACTTCGTCAAAAATTGTTTTAGAAATTTGCGATAAGGTCTGTGTTGATGACGAAATCTCGAGACAGAAGGAAGAAAACTCGATAAAATTCAAGATTTGTAACACTCCGAATATTTGTTTTTTGGAGTGGCAGCCACTTATAGCAGGCAGTAGATGCATTACTGTATCAATAGACGGAATCTCTGATTACAAAGCAGAGTTCGTGGTGCAGCCTTCAAGCCCAGAATCTCTGAATGTGTTGAAAATTAATCCTGTGTCTGGTGATTGTCGCCATTTTTACAAAGGTGGAAAAGCAGAGATGTTTGTGAAAGTTAGAGATAAACATGGTAATACAGTTGAGAACATTGATCTCGGTGTGGAGAGTTCCCACGTAACGTTGGATTCATGCCGTTTTGATAGTAAAAGATGTTGTCATGTTGTCGTTGTTAATTGTATCAAAGAAGGCAAAGCATCAGTAGCCTTGACAAGTACATCTAGTACGTTGCCTTTCCATGGCCAGCTGCGGTACGAGCTCAACATCATCCTCGCACCACTGCATCCTGCAAATTGTCGAGTCGTACGCACAAATAAGGGAAGTGTTTTGGCAGGACAGGTCGTCAAGTGGCAGTTAGAGTTGTATGATATTTTCAACCATCCTTTTCCTTTTAAAGTTGATAGCCCGACTCCACGCCGAAAAATTGTTACACAAATTGGTTATGAGGTCTGTGTTGGTGACGAAATCTCGAGACAGAAGGAAGCCGAAAACTCGATAAAATTCAAGATTTCTAACTACAGCCATATTTGTTTTTTGGAGTGGCAGCCACTTATAGCAGGCAATAGATACATTGCTGTATCAATAGACGGAATTGAGATTGCTAAACGGCCTTTACGTGTGGATGTTGAACCAGGAGCATTGGTAGGTCTGAATATTGAGAATGGAAACGCTTCCATTTGTTACCCAACAGATGATCAGGTAGTAACGATAAAAGGTTTAGACGCTTTTGGAAATACCGTTTCTCTTAATCCACTGAACTGGAAATTGGAGAGCACTGGGGAGGGTTTGGAACAAAATGGGTTCATAGAACTTAACGACGAAGAAAAACTAGAATGCCATTACAGCTTTGATCTGCCTGGAAAATATATGCTTAAAGCCGTTGAGTCAACAGATGATGGCCTAAGTTCCGATTACTTCTCAGTGGAGGTTACTTCGCCAGTTGATGCTGACAGATGTGTTGTGAAATTGTACGACGAGCCGCCTATCTTCAAGAATAGTCTTACAATTAAGGTCTCCTTTTCTGCCCACACAGGTGTGACACGTCGATACCTAGACCATGTATTGAAATACCTGGAACTTCAAGTTGACGGCGAGGCAACAATTTATTGGGATCATTCTTATATACCACATTCCAAGAATTCATGGAAGATTGATATTAGAAATCTTCAATATGGACAGGGAAAAACGTTTGAACTATTTTACGGTGGAAAAAAACTTGGCAAGAAACTGCAAGTTGATCTTGAGGGAGTTCGCCCATTTGAAATCTCTGATTACATCGAAGAGATGGAATCCTCAAAGAAAGTATGCTGCAAGGGCGTACCAATAGGTACTTTATATGGTGCCGACAAAGCAAATATTCACAACATAAACCGTGTTTTAGATGGAAAAACTCGGCTAACTAAAGACAAAATAAAGAAAGATGAACAAAATCTACAGCTAGTGTATTTTGATTTAAGTGATTTCGACGATGAATCGGTCAAAGATGTTAATAACCTTCTTGGTTTGCTTGTGAAAGGATTCCATCACTATCGCAATCAGGCTCACAGGTTCGGCGATAAACGAAGAAAATGGAAAGAAAAGGAGAAGAAAGCAAAAAGAGATGAAAAAGACGCAATGTCGATGCCGAAACGTCAGTTTCGAATGAATTCCGAAGAAGCTGAATCTTCAAAGTGTAAAACCATTAAAGAGAAGTACGGAGAACTTATGAATGATTGTAACGACAAAGCATCTAATGCCATCTTTGAGTTTTACAATTGCGGTCGAGACGAGAGTGAGATTGATCTCCATGGTCAGCACGTGGCCAATGAAAAAAGTCTACAAGATTTAAGAAAGGAGCTTATCGAGAATTCCAAAGAAAAAACAAATTGCGATTGGATGGAGCGCATCATTCAGTCAATACGCAAGCAAAATGATGAAGCTATTCGACACCTCCGTCAACGCATGAAGAGCTTTAATCACGAAAACGCACAGCGTGAAGAGCGTGATTGGTTGGAAATCATTGTAGGAGCTGGCCATCATTCGGATGACAGAGTTCAAAAAATTCGCCCAAAAGTGGAAGAATTTCTTAAGAAAAAGAAATATGACTACATCGAATGTAATCCAGGATCTTTGCTGATCACGTTCAGTGAGTATGGGGGAGAGGAACCGTGTCTGGCTAATTTTCTCTGTCCAAAATGCCAGCGTTCGTGGGAGAGCAGAACCAGTTGGAAAGGAATGTTCCAAAAATGCTTTACATGTGACAAAAAGGGTATCGTCTCAGAATGTTACCCATTCAAGTTAAGATCGCCTTCAACATCCAAATCACACTACCGAAGAGAACAATCAGATGTTAAGCGCCACGACCACAGAAAGTTGTGCCAAATGTGTTTACAGCTTGGGAGAGACTGTTCTACGTGAAGTACTACATGGCTGAAAAACGGCTAGTATGGGGTGTGGTTTTACAGCGAAAACCCTTGTATCGCGACCGTCGATTGAAAACTTCAGTTGGATTTTTGTGCTTTTCTGATCCGCCAATTATCTTTGGGGGCGGAGCTTATGTGAATTCGTTCCATCATTGGTTGATTTGAATCAAAAGCTCCTCCCCCAAGGATGATTGACGGATCAGAACTGAAAGACAAAATCCTAACTAAAATACAGTCGCAATGCAACGATTTTCGATGTAAATGTTTTGGCTGAAATTTTGCAGAAATTACAGGAATGTTACAGAATATATGGTATATACTGCGAAAATCGCTCCGGCCCCAAGGATGATTGACAGATTAGGAAAGTTAAAATTCTAAACGAATTAGAAAAAATGCTGTCGCGATGCCAACGATTTTCGCTGAAATTGTGATGTAAATATTGATGATTAATTAACGATTTTGCTTCCATCTGAAAGCATTCATATAAACGTACATTGTTGGGGGAGTGATGAGAATCCCACACTTTCCATTAGTCCCCCCCCCCCCCCCCCCCCCCCACCCCCACAACAATTTTTTTGTGATTGCTTTCGGTCAGGATAAAACGTTAAACTTCACTTGGATAATATATTAGTATATCATCTTTCAGTTAGTGTAATTACGTTCCTTTCCATGTAAACAATTTGACACTTGACGGGTCCACTAAGGCTTTGCCTCTAAGGTGTTCCTAGTAGCCAGGTTTTTCTCCCGGGAAAAGAAAACAAAAGAGTTAACCAGCCGGCTAGGGACAACTCGCCTTCATAAAGCCCCTTAAGAAATAACTCGTTTCGAACCCCGACCCCCCACCCCCACTCACCCCACTCGGTATTAGATATACTTGAGCTCAAGTATATCTAACAAGTTTTACTTCGATTGGAAGTACTATGCATGTGATTTATGGTATTGATTGAAAAAGTGAACCAGGAAAAATTGGTTTGTGTTCTACGACTTATTATACAACAGGGTACTAGAGATAACTAGCGGAGTTTGAGACAGCAGAGAAGTTGCAGTCGTGGAAACTTTGCAGCTGTAAAACTATGTATATAGGAATGTGGGAAAATTCAAACTACTCTACTTCGATTAGTGGATTTTAGCAAATCAGAAGCACACAATGCAGTCAAAGACTTGACGAAATGAATTCATAGGAAATACAAGAATGACTACAATTAGTTGCATTCCTTCTTTAATTTGGACGTCGCTCGATCGTGTCGATTGTCGTTACGTTGGGGACAAGGGGGCAGGTGATGTGACCTGTTTAGCTGGTGCTAGCGAGGACAGTGGAAGGGGAAACAAGGGGAAAATAGCACGTTCTCAAGCCCCCTCCTAGTAGCACCAACTACACGGACTAGTCTTTCAATTTCTCTTCTTTTTTTTTCTTACAAAGGAAGAGGAACTTGGTACATCTTTGGACATACAGCTTGATGATAGAAGTTACAAAGCACGGGCGTATCTGGGGGGGGGGGGGGGGGGGAGGGGGGGTCACAGGGTACTCGTGACCCACTTTTCCAAGCCAACAAAAAATGCAAAAAAGAACAAATCTGACCGGAGATGCAGTGTGTGAGGATTTATATATTTAGACTAAAATGATATGTTATTAAAAAGTTGTCATCCTGACACACTGGGCGTTAACTTTAAGAGGAGGCAGCATGGCCGAGTGGTCAGAGCGTTGGTCTCGCAATCTGGCGGTTCCAGGTTGATTCCCGAACTGGCCACTAGCCGAGACTGAATTTGTTCCGATTTCGATTAGTTCAAATTCAGTTTCTCGGCCATGCTTGTAATATAGCCAACTGGTTCGCTTCCTCGCCAGTTGGGATTCTTAGCTACTTTATGTTGTTATTATACTTCATTAAATTTCAGTTCATTTCAACAGCATTTGATTATATACATATAGATATTTGCGGTATATAACTCTTAAAAAAAATTATTAACTCAAGGAAATGAGTTTTCTCGCCTCTCAGAGTCGTCTTTTCGTTTCGTATCAAATCGAAATTATGCATTGGCCTTCCTGATCAAGACGTTCCATATATGGCAATGCCCATGACCAAAAGCCCGCGAAATGTAGCGTGTATGTACATAGTCTCTATTACAGGACCATGAAATTAGAATTTGAATTGAATAAACGATTTCAATGCGTTGATTAAGATAAATTTAGGGGTGTTTAGATGGCACTAGGATCATCCTAGCAGGCGAATTATCTCCGGGGGGGGGGGGACTCTGATCGTAAATGGACGGGGATGCTCGTCGTACCTTTTAGGGGTCAAAATCTGCAATCTGGTACCTTTTAGGGCGTCTCAGACTTGATTGGACTACCAGAGACATATAGCTCGTACCTTTTAGGGACTGTTTTTGGGTAAATAAACTAGCTAAAATAAGCATGAAAGGGACGATTTCGATGATCTGAATTGAATCTTCAAAGCACATCGATAACAAATGTTTTATTAGTTTAATTCTTTATTGTTTTTGAATTGGTACCTTTTAGGGGTAGAAATGAATTGTTGCCACTCCCACTCAGGTACCTTTTAGGGATCATTTTCAAAATTTCCGACGAGCATCCCAGCGTCCTCTTATATTCCCCCCCCGGGGAATCATCCTACCTGCTCTACATTTAATTACTGCATTCTGTTTACATGGAAATTTGTGTCTTCACTTCGGGTACTAGGATCATCCTACTAAACAGAATGCAGTAAATGTATAGCAGGTAGGATGAGTCGCCTGCTAGGATAATCCTAGTGCTAGAATGATCCTTGAGTCATGTTAACACCCCCTCAATATTATAGCATGCAGTCATAAAGTATTCTGTCAGCTGATCCTGGCTATATTAAGATAAGCTATTCTCTGATAAAATTAAAATGAGATGCTCAATATGGCTTGAAATGTATTCTAATGCATGCCGGACAAAATCGTGCAATCCAGCTGTCCTGAGTATGGAAAATGTCCTAAATTAAGGAACTTGTTTCTTTATGGGCACCGTAGCTATCGAATCGAAACGGTTAATATTATAAGCTTCTTAGAAACTATCAGAATAAGCAGAAGTAATGTCGTGAGGATGAACAATATAGAGACATTTCGAGTAAAAATAAGATGCGTCTTATATAAGCGGCGAACAAAATATGAACATCTCATTTTTGCTCGTATGAATGTCCTCGTGCATTTGTACTGTCCTAAATCAGGTTCTTTCCTGATGCGTTCGGTAGTTGTCGGGTCTGATCTGCTATATTTTGATTTAGCATTTACGGGAAAGTTGATACGAAGGTGCTTGTGCGTTCGTTCGAAATTTAATATAGCGCGCAAATCAAACGTCACTGCCAGTATCCTTGGAATAGCTGACATTACAATTACATTCCATTGATTTCAAATAAATGTTTTTTAGTCGAGACATTTGGCTCCAATGTTCAAAAAATGTACAGAAGCTTGTCTGAACGTGCACTATACGCCTCGAGTTGACACCTTGTATGTAGGGTGTCAATTTTGAGAGTTTTTAGTCTTCCATTTGATTTTCGTGGAATTCTCCAAGTTGGATGGTGGGATGGAATGCTGAAGAAAATTGTGACACTGACCACACCGCCTCAGCTGCTTCATCGTCCTTTACATAGAACCACAGTATTCTCCACCAAGCCTTTGACATTTTTGACAAAGTTTAATATGATCTTCACGCTTGAAAGATGTCCTCTTGTTCCCTTGCTTTCTTGAAGTTTGCTTTGGTCTCAGTTTTAATGGATAACATTCTGAACTGACTTCCTCCCTATCACACTTAAAACACTTCTGCCAAAATCCCTTCCAGCTTGTATTGCTCTCCCATGCCTTTTTACATTTCTTGCAGTAAAAATTTGCTAAGCATGGTTGTGTCCCAGAGTACTCAACAAACGTAATAAGTAGAGCTCCTTCATTAGACTCAATGAATCTTGGCAAATTCGACTGGTCGTTAAGAAAATGTTCAACTTTTGGTCGAATATTTCGCTGATGGTCACGCGAGTGATGACCAGCTCCGACAATAATCTCTAGCCAATCACCTCTGGTCTCGGTAGCGAGAATTCTATTACGAAGATGACGAATGGCCTCATTTCTTTCATCCCGTTCTCTTTCGATGATGTGCTCGACTTCCGTTGCGTTTCCCTTCGGCTTATCAAGGAGCTGTTTTCTGTAATCCCCTAACTTTTTTTCATTGGCTACTAACTGTCCATGGAGATCTATCTCACTGTCAGAACGACGATAATTGTAAAACTCGAAGATAGCATCAGACGCCTTCTTATGGCTAACGTTCATTAGATCTGCGTACATCTCCTTAACTCTTTTACATTCGCGAGCTTCATCGTGTTTCCCATTCCTATAGGCGTTCTCTGCCTTTTCTTTCCATTCTTCACGCATTATGTCAAATTTTAATGCTTGTTTTCGGTAATGAATACTGCCCTGGACGAACAGGGACAAATGGTTGCATATGCTATTTCTCAAAGCATGTTTACCAGTGCATTTCTCGAACTTTTTAAGACAAAGTATCGTTGAAGTCGTACCGTATTCAGTGATGTCATCGCATTTAATTTCAGGCAGGCCAGGGAATTGAACTTCTATTACCCTATTGATGTTGTGGATATTCGTCATATCTTCACCAATGAGCTTCGATTTAGAAATATTCTTGCAAAGAATTTGCCATGGTGTCTTTGCAGGGGGAAAGTAACTAACATTCCTATATGGATCAATTCGGACAACATCTTGGCATTTTCTCTCTCCCAAAACTTTTCCCTGGTACAGAACTTCAATTGTACATTTTGTCATGTCTTCTGGAATATTAGTATTTCCAAAAAGAAGCACTTCTCCAGGACTGTCAGTACTGATAGTAAAGTTATTGATAAGTTTCTCATCAACCTTCAACTGCAAAGAGCTTTTTTCCAGCTTTTCTTTACAGTAAGGCTTGGAAGTACAGTCAAAAAGAAGGATCTTTAATGCAACTCCAATGCTACGTCGTCCTTCAAAAATGGGTCTCGATGATATTTTACATTTCGTGTGATCCAATGGAGCTGAAACAAGTTCAACGATTAAAGATTCTGGAACTTTGATTTCTCTTTGATCAACTGCGCTCTTTACTTCTATACAGTAAGTTCCTTTTTCATGAAAACTATAAACAAACTGCAGTGTCACACCGTCTGGACAAGTACCATTGATCTTCAGGAGAACCCTTCCACTTTGATCACGAACTTCTAAGTAGCAGTGGTTGGGATTCATGGGAACTGTGTTGCCATAGTTATCCAAACCCTTAAAACTAACTGTTTGCTCTTGGCTCAAATAACTCACGATATCATTGTCAGTAGGAGGAATCTGGCTGACAGTTGTAACGGCCACCAAAGAACCGGGCTCCACATGCACCTGCAAAAATTCTTTGCCAATTTCTATTTTTTCATTTATTAATAAATTAATGAATCGTTTGCCTGCTATAAGTGGCCGCCATTCCACAGAACAGATATTGCTGTCAGACATGGATATTTGACAGTGTAACGAGTTTTCTTCGCTCTGTCGAGAAGTTTCGTCATCAACACGGAAATCATCGCCAATTTTCGCAACTATTTGGTTAGCATCTTTTAAAGTAAAGGGATAGTCGTAAATATCATATAACTCTAACTGCCACTCAACGACCTCTCCCGCCCTAACAAACTCTTTTTCTGTGCCTAAGACACGACAGTTTCCTGGACACAGTGGGGCATGGATGATATTGAGCTTGTGCTGCAGTTGGCCATGGAGCGGAGTACTTGTCAAGGTTATTGATGCCAGACCTTCTTTGATACAGTTAACAACGACAACATGACAACCACTTTTACTGTCAAAACGACGCGAATCCAGCGTTACGTAGGAACTCTCAACATCAAGCTCAATGTTCTCTACTATAGATCCATATTTATCTCTAACCTCCACAAAGATCTCAGCCTTTCCCCCACGGTAAAACTGAAGACTATCACCAGAATTGATTACTTTCAGTTCTGCTGCAGGTCGGAAGTAGGACCAGACACTTTGCAAGAGGTTCGATCGCGATAGCAACCACTCCATTGGCTTACTTGTGCAACCAAAAGAACTGTTTAGTAGTTTTTAGTATTGGTTTCTTCCTCGTGGGTTTATTTTTAGTTTCGATTGAGGTACTTTTTCTTGAATAATGATTCATGGATCATAGTACAGCAAGTAATGTTCTGAGGTTTGTTATCTAACTTAATCAGCCCATGATGGCGGGATTCTGTTGACGAATTAAATCAGTCGTACCGTAAGACATTGTCAAGAACAAGCCGTAGAGATGGATTGATCAACATGTTATAAGTTAAGTGTCGTGTGGTAGAATATAGTCGAATGTAGTGGTAGTGTGTGAGAGTGCATGACAGCAGGCCCACATGCATTATCCGAATGGTAGCCAATTAACCAAGGCTGCTTTAATAAATAACAAACTTAGTTGATCATGTGAACACTGAAAAAGAGTTGATTACAGTATGCATGGGAGAAACATACCCGACCAAGCGACCGAAAAACAAACAACAGTGAACATAATCTAATTAACCAATTAAAACAAGGGACGACGACCATCATTCATGTCAACTAAGAAAACAAGCTAAAAAACGAACAAACTCTTGGAGAAAAATTCAAAAGTTAAGCCCGTTTCTGAAAAGTTAAGGAAAATTCATATTCAAACTTGTAGGTTATAGTACTAGCTTTGATTTTATACTGCGTGTACCTTTTTCAGTCGCTTGTACACAGCTATTTTTTCTTGAAAATCTGTGGCGTTCGTACGTTTTTCAGCCCTGTCAACTAAGAATATTTTAACGAGAACTTTTCATTCAGCCCGGCAATAAAAATTCAAGTAATAGATCAAATACGAGTGCGGGTGTTTCGTCAGGGGATCCAAATACTGAGAAATTAAACTGATGAAAGCACGAGGCTGCAGCCTAGGCCAAGTGCATTCATCTGTTTCGAGCCGGGTATTTGGAGTCCCCTGATGAAACACGATCTGGCTTAACAAATCAATAACTTAGCAATGTTTAGATTTTGAACTTTTTCACAAATATCAGCCTATGAGAAAAACATCAATAAAATATGAAATCAACCCAAAACTGTCAACGAATTCATTATTAGCTTAGTTGTTAATCCACTAGAATAATATATAGAGAGTGAAGTGCATGTAATGAAATGAATGAGAAATTACTTTTATGGATATCAGATCCAAATCCATGGAGTTGGATCTAATTATAGCATCCAGTGTTGGATCAAGGTATCTAAGCGTATGCACGTGACCCTAAAGAAGCATATCAATATAAAATGTTATTTTGGAATTGTCACTCTGTTGCTTTGACGACGAAAGAGACGTCTTATGGTGAGTAACTGAACTATACCAGTAGTTTTGAATATTAATAGGTTCGAACGTAAAATACTTAAAAGCTAGCTGAACCGGTTACTGCAGAAAAATTGTACTAGACAAACTTTCAGTATAGCAACTCAGTTTATGCCCCATTGGCACCAATCAAACACGACCAACGATACTTGCAAGCGCTTGACTGAGTTTTATTTGAACACCACTCGGGCAACGCAAGCTGTATATATAATTTTTCGAAGTTTGAAAAGAAGGCAGCCCGATCTTGGGCGATATTAGGCGATATTTAAGCGACATTAGGCCATTCTAGGGCTCGGAGTAGGCCTATTACAAGGCCAGTACAAATTTCAATTTGGTTTCCTTTTTACGTTTTCTTCTATTTACTTCCCGCACAGTTTCAATATATTCAATGAAGTCGAACGGTTAACTGAAACGACTGAAAAGACGTGACGAGAAAGCAACTTGCTGAGCAGACTAGCTAGCATCAACGCAAATTTAGTCAAGTTATTGTAGTGGCCGTAAGCCAGTCGAACACGTTGTGGAAGATATATTGTGCATGGTCAAAACACAAACCCTTCCCACTTCGACTTGCGTTCTCACCTTTGTTCAGGGTATAAACTTGTGTATAGCAAGATGCAAAATTTAACTTAATTATGCCCCATCATCACCAACCAGCTGTTAAATATGAGTCTAGTTGATAATCGGCTAGTTATTTTACCAGCAAGTTATAAACCGCGTCTTACCTTTCAAAAGTATGAAATGATGTCTTCAAGTATCGCTGTAGTTTATCGATCGCTTCGAAATGTTCATTGATGTGAAAAGCATATGCATTTACATATATTGTTTGCACGCAGTGATAAGCAAGTAAGCACAGGTATCCCAAAAGCAGAGATCTTTCAGTTATGAACATATGCAAATTCTTTCTAAGTATCTCAAGCTTATTTATTTTATTTGCCTATTCTAGATCTGCTTTTTATAATTGTAGAATGATGGATTTTCAAGAAAACTGACCAAGATTAATGGATCCTTTTTTCAGCTGGATCATACAGAGCCGTCAAGGGGACATGCCTACTTTAATTTTTATGCGACTTTTGCTGTAAGTTTTACTGCGACTTTTACTTCACAAGTTGCAAGTTTTACTGCGACTTTTGGTGCAAGTTAATTTTACTGCGAGTTGTGCTGCAAATAGCAAGTCGCTGCGAAACTTGCAATAAAACTTGCAGCAAAAGTCGCATAAAAATGATGCATGTCCCGTTGATGGCTCCGTAGGGACCATATTATGTATAGTTAAGCAATAGAAGATAGTTTCTATGACTCTACCGGTGAAATAGAGCACGCGTAATGTTGGGAGAAACACGAGAAAAGTTTGAAAATCACGAGCCGTAGGCGATAATATATGTTTATATATTATAAAATAGAATAGAATAGAATAGAATAGAATAGAATAGAATAGAATAGAATAGAATAGAATAGAATAGAATAGAATAGAATAGAATAGAATAGAATGGAATGGAATGGAATGGAATGGAATGGAATGGAATGGAATGGAATAATTGAGTGCACAAACCCTTCTTTCTACTGTCGTAATGCATAACTACAGTTTGCCCAGGTATTCAATGCACTGTGACAGTATGAAAGGCTACACCCATAGAGTATGTCCCACGGACACACTTCTGGTTTAGTTAGAGTACATTCAATATATAAGCACGAGATTGTACTCAACACACACACGCACGCAACATTCACACATAGTGCGCAAAAACATTTTGGACCTCCTCCCCCCCTTTTTCTGGCACAAAAATATGTTCCCCCTCTATGTTTGCCCCCACGCAAATCATGACCAGTCATTAAATAGTGTTATAGCCATAAACATTGTAACTGTAGTAAAAACTTGAAGTAGACTTGGGCGGATAATTTAACCACCACCCCTTTAAACATTCACTGTACAGCCATTAAATGAGCTCAATCTCATAGTCGTGGATATAAACAACATATACACTATTATTAATTAATATCTTGGATAAATCATGTCAGTGAGCAATGGTATATACATGCATCGACTTTACCCCATATTACTTTTGCCTGTATCTATTAGTGATATATTTTATTTAACCTGTGGAACAAGCATTATTATCAAACGCTGTGTAATAGTCAAACAGATACACAAGAAAACAATAGAATTACGATCTACTGATATGCATTAGCCTAAAATTTATTTTACGGGTTAAGTAAAAGTTTTAAATCTGAACTACGCAAATACTACTTAGACTTAACTCTGAAAGTTTATGATCCTACAGTGCCTCAATCATATAAAAGTATCTGCGTCAAATGTCATCTAAGCAGGCCATTGAAAAACTTATCGTTAAAGCTCTGTTGTCCTTACGTCCTGTATTTATTAATTTGTTCACTTGTACACGTATTTTTTTGTACTAGGGAGTCTCGTTTTGGAACAACAGTTCTGTGAGTTGCTCCCGCCCTGGGGCGAAGCTTATAAATAAATAAATAAAGTAAAACCACTTTGTGTCACTAGATAACAGTGACAATTATTCTAGCAGCTATCTCCTTTTCTGCCTAAGGGAGTGGTCAATGCTAATAGTGGGACTGCATGGGCGTGTAAAATTACAAGCAGACGGTTCTCGTCTTCCACTCTTTGTTCACACATCATTTTAGTTTGACGGTACGGTGGTATGGAAAGCCGATGGAAGTGAAGCAATTGACACATCGTGGACAATGCCCTGGATAATCACTTTATGGCGAAGATACGAACTTTATCGTCCTTCACAAAGAACCACAGTATTTTCCAAGTACTTGACATTTTTGACATAATCTTTTATGGTCATCCAGCGTAAAATGTAACGTTCCTCTTTTCTTTGGTCTTCTTGAAGTGGCCAAAGGTCTGCTTTGTCTCAGCTTAAATGGGTAACACTCTGATATGACGTTTTTGTCATCACACCTATAACACCTCTGCCAAAATCCTTTCCAACTTGAGTTACCTTGCCACGCCTTTTTGCACTTCTTACAGTAAAAATTTGCCAAGCAGGGTTCTGGCCCAGTGTACTCGGCAAAGGTGATAAGCAGAGATCCTTGATTACATTCAGTGAATCTGGGCAATTGTGACTGACTTTTGAGAAATTGTTCAACTTTTGGTCGAATTCGCTGATGATGACGCGAGTGATGACCAGCTCCAACAATGATCTCTAGCCAATCAAAACCTCTCGTGGTAGCTACGTCAATTCTTTCTCGAAGGTGACGAATAGCCTCGTCTCTTTGATCTCGTTCTGTGTTGACGATGTGCTCGACTTTCGCCTCACCTTGTTTCTTAAGAAGTCGTTTTTTGTAGGCTTCCAACTTGTCTTCGTTGGCCACCAGCTGTCCATGGAGATCTATCTCAGTGTCATCGCGACTGTAATTGTAAAAGCTGAAAATAGCATCCGATGCTTTCTTGTGGCTCTCGTTCATTAGGCTTGCGTAATTCTCCTTAACCCTTTTACACTCTCTAGCTTCATCGTGGTTCCCATTCTTGTAGGCGTTCTCTGCCTTTTCTTTCCATTCTTCACGCATTTTGTCAAACTTGAATGCTTGTGCTCGGTAGTGGATGGTGCCCTCGACTAATAAAGATACTAATTCACAAATTCTCTCTCGGACTTGATATTTACAGGGATATTTCTCAAAATTTTCAAGGGAAAGGATTGCACCATCATCATCATCATCATCACATATGTCATCGCATTCTATTTCAGGCAACTGAGGAAATGTCACTTGTATCACTCTGTCAATGTTTTGCAAGTTGGCTCTATCTTCACCAATAAGGTTCGATGGAAAAATGTTCTTGCAACGAATCTGGAATGGCTCGTCATAGCAAAATATATGATAGGCTTCTTTATATTGGCAAACACGGACGTCTTCTGCAACTACATTGAGGTCACGTGCAGCTGAAACAACGTTAACGACAACTGAACCTTTGATTTCTCTTTGACCAAGTGAGCACTTTACTTTCAAACAGTAAGTCCCTACTTCATGGAAACTATAACCAAACTGCAGTAACACACCATCTGGACAAGTACCACTGATCTTCGGGAGAACCCTTCCACTTTGATCACGAACTTCTAGGTAGCAGTGGTTGGGATTCATGGGAACTGTGTTGCCATAGTTATCCAAACCTTTAAAGGTAACTGTTTGCTCTTGGCTCAAATAACTCACGATATTATTGTCAGTAGGAGGAATCTGGCTGACAGTTGTAACGGCCATCAACGGCCCAGGTTCAACATATACCTGCAAACATTCTTTGACGATTTCTTTTCCATCTATTGATAGAGTAATGAATCTATTGCCAACTACAAGTGGCTGCCACTCCAAAAACCAAATATAGCTGTAGATTTTTATCGAGCTTTCTTCTTTCTGTCTCAAGCCTAAATTTCGGATTTTGACATCAACACAGACCTCATCGCCAATTTTTCTGACAATTTTTTGTGAAGTTGTTATAAAGGGATGGTTGAAAATATCATACAGCTCTAACTGCCACTTGACGACCTGTCCTGCCCTAACAGGCCCCTTTTCTGTGCGTGAGACACGACAGTTTGCAGGATGAAGTGGCGCAGGGATGATGTTAAGCTCGTGCTGTACTTCGCCAAGAACAGACCACATGCATTTAAACAGTAGTGATGCTCTGCCTTCTTTGATACAATCAACAACCACAACATGACAACTACTTTCGATGTCAAAACGATGAGAATACCACTTTACGTGATGGGACTGACTCTCAACATCGACATTAATATTCTCTACCGCATTACCATGTTCATCTATGACTTTCACAAAGATCTCAGCCTTTCCACCACGGTAAAAGTGAAGGCCATCACCAGAAAGTGGATTCTGTTTGATCACAGTCATTTCGGCTGCAGGTAGGACGTAGGACAAGACTCTTCGCAAAAGGCTATTTAGCATATTGTTGAATGGCCAAATGAAGGGATTACAAATGGAGCTTAGTGATGCTTGTTAGTTTTGATCGAGGTACTTGAATATAGATGTATCATAGTACTTGCTTAAGGCTTATCTTGATTGGACTGTTTGGGATTGCCGGATTCTGTTGACAAATTCAGTAAACCAGTCAGCTGTGCCCGGTATTAATTAGATTATATATAGTTATAGCCATTTTAAAAGATTATAAGTATTTGCCCCTCTGGATGCCAGCCATGTAGCTGAACGGGCCACACTGCTTAAATAGTTTACCGTTACCCTTTATCTAAAGCATTAGCTTGCTAGTACTGGGGAATATATATATATATATACTCAGTTGGCTCAGTTGCGGGTTAATTGATCGCGGGTGCGGGAGGTCGGTGTTCAATTCAGCCCGGCTGGATGAAACAACACTTATATATTACACCTGCAAATGTTTTAGACCTTCCTGGTCTTCCTGAGCTTGGATATAAGGACGTTAAACTGTAGGCCTCGTCTATTCTGAAAACTACTACACATTTAATTAAAACTGGAACCAACAACCTAAAAAGGATTTCTTTTTACGCTAAAGCCAATTAAATCATTGATCCAAGTGTTTTCAGAGGTTGCACAAGTCTGAAAACTCTACGAAAAGGATTTCTCTTCAATTTTTCTCCTGAGGGATAGAAATTAAAACCTCATTCATTCTACTTGAAGCACGACCAAACAACGAAACACAATTTGATTGACAGGTGACTATAAAAAACAAACTTTTTGTAGTCCGAAATCAACACCACGTACCCGTCGCGCTTCAAGTCTCATTTAGCGTGCATACACAGATCTATACTTGGGCCCCAATCAAACGAGAACGCAGGTCGACGGAAGCTTTAACTTATACATCTAGTTTAACTTGCATCGATTTGCGAGCACAATGAGCGTGCTCAAATTTGATCAAAAGTTGACTTGTATGAACAGTTACCGCGTTAAACTTCAGTTGTTTTTAGTCCGAATTCCTGCCCATTTTCTACCCACATATATTAATTTAAACAGACGCAAAAACGGATTTTCTCCTTATCCATCTAACTAGCTGGTTTGCGTTGGGAGTTTAGAAAACCTTGCATTGATCATGACCTGCGTGGACTCGGCTGTGTTCAAACAAGACGAGCAAGTCGCAAGTAAAAAGTTGTGTTGACTTGCGTCTTGTTTGACGAGGGCCTTCTATAGTACGGAAATCAGTTAGGTTTTTGCTAAACGACGAAAAAAAAATGTAAGTCCGTTTGTGTATTAGGGGACTGTATGAATCTTGATAGGGAAAAGTGGTAATGCTCGCAGTCCTGTCTGGGTCCGAAAGGTCGAAATGTATCGGGGTCGATCGGAAAACAGTGAGATATTTGGATGCGATTCACGACTACTTAGAATTACTAGTAAAACGAGATTGTCAATGATGCGCGCCAGTAAATGACGTCTACTGAAACCCTTCAACCACCAAGTACACTGACAAAATCCTTACAAATTAATGTCTCGAAGAAAATTAAGTTTTTGCGTAGTTTTTTTTTCTGCTTGTTTATGCAGAGACATCCAACTGTGAACCAACTCGAGTGCAACGTGTCTAAAAACGAAACTTAGTTGCAGAAAAACATATTCTGGGTTTTACATTGTATCGATGACTCCTAACCAAACTATAGCATTTCATTGTGCTCTATAAATCAAACGAGATCGATCGAGAGCTTTTAAATTACTAAATGTAAGCAATAACAGTTTGTAAGCGCTTCCTGAGTGAGCCGTTTCCAGACTCCAAATGAATTTATAACTTTACGTTTACTAATTCTTTTTCGAAAGGTTAAAAACTTAACTCACGGCAAAAAGGTCTAGTGAAGGCCAGAAGAATTATTAGTGGTGTTTTCACGCTACTTTTTTTCCGTTCTTTTTTACTTGCCGAAAAGCTCAGAACATCAAGTTATAGAAGAAAACCCAAACCTAGACTCGTGCCGGCCTAAAGGCCTGGGCACGAGTAATGAAGCTAAACACTGATAATTTAAAATTATCAGTGTTTAGCTTCATTACTCGTGCCCAGGCCTTTAGGCCGGCACGAGTCTAGGTTTGGGTTTTCTTCTATCAATCTATCGTCGTAGTCGAGAATGTGCCATGAAAACGAGGCAAGCCACAGGCACCCCAGGCAATCATTTAGAGCAGCGTGTAACACCAGCGTATAAAGCAAATAGACGGGCCCGGGTTCGAATCCTCATGGAATAAAAAGATTTTTTTTTCGCCTAACTATGTAGTAAATATTATCTTTTCATTTTTTTGTATGCTTTTTTCTGGTTTTGAAGCATTTTAAGCTGTCTTTTAATTTGATTTAATTTCCAATATATTTTGACTCAAGCGACAGCTTGTCTGGTGATTGTCTGGCTCTTCGATTTGAGAAATTCAAGAATGTATTTCAATGTTCTCTGTAATTAAATGGTATGGCTAAAATTTTTTGGCGTACAAACTAAATTAATACTATTAGAAAGTCAATGATTACAAAGCAACAGCTACTTTAAAATATCAAAGAAAATAGACCGAGGTCAAACAGGTCACCCAAACAGGACGGTGTGCTTTCGTGACGCTACAACTAACATTGTGAATCGCTGTTTAATACCCTAGCAGCTATAAAATTACTTAATAAATATCAGACATAAAGGCAGCTCATATCTAAATGCCTTTTTAATTGGAAATTTAGGAGCGAGACCGATACCTCCATGAGTTCAAATCAGCTTGCCGGCGAAGCAGACAAATATTCCCCCGTTCAGTACCGAACTCAAAACGTGACCAAACTGGCTTTAAAACATATTTATTCTCATGTCAGACTGAATTCCACTTGGGCACGAGTAAACGCACTATGTGCGTCTAGTTTTAATAATTTGATGTTTGTCCAAGGCCAGTCTAAACGCGTGCATCTTGTGCGTTAAATAGTAAGCAAAATAACACAAAAATAAGTTATTTGTAAGTGAATAAACCTTTGGTACCTTTCAGCAGAAGTATAACAGAAGATTTGACTTACACTCAAGAGTCCAGTTGAAATAATGGATCGAGGATCAGTCGGACAGCTTTATAGAAATTAGCCTACATAGCGTGACGTAGCGGCCTTTGGTAGGGGTTGGGGAAAGGGGGGGGGGGGGGGGCAGAATGGCATAATAAAGTTATCATAAACTTTTCGTGATATCAGAAAGGGAGAGGTACCTAATTCAAAATTTCATCTGTTCTGCTGGAAAGGAAACTGAGTTAAATAAATAAATAAATAAATAAATAAATAAATAAATAAATAAATAAATAAATAAATAAATAAATAAATAAATAAATATTAAATAAATAAATAGATAGATAAATAAATAGATAGATAAATAAATAGATAAATAAATAAATAAATAAATAAATATTTTGCATACATTACTCAACCAACATGTTGATTATTGCGGAGGGAGGAAAAACCGGAGAACCCGGAGAAAAAACCCTTGTGGCAAATGGTGACGTCATCGTTTCGTTGCTATGGTAACCCCGATGTAAACAAAACATATACCATTAAAAACTTCAGTCTTTATGTAGTAAGTGAGCGAAAGTTCATAACTGTGGGTGCTTTTTTTCATGTAAGAACTACAACCATTTCAATTTGACTGGTTGTCCACTAGAGAAATTGTAGGAAGCCTTCTTAAGTAGTTTTAAATACCCATACTGAAATGGAGCACTGATGGAGAGAGGGGAGGTACTGGACTAAGAGGGGAGGTAGAATGAGCGCACTGGACCATCAGCTTTCTGGGAGACCAGCTTCTAGCTGAAGGAACTTCCACGACTTCCGCACAAATATTAAATGTGCTTTCCCTTTTTCCTTGGCCTCACTCTGGTTCAGTAAAAGAAAAGAGTCACCATGAAATATGCAACTGCTTTTAGGGTGATGTTACACAGATCGCATGAATTCGCAACATCGATTTTCTGCTCAACACTTGGTCAAATTGATAATTTTGCATTAAAAGTTTTTAAAATTCATATCAAACATATTTTGCAACATGTCCACTAAGCAAAAATATCAGTAGAAATAGTGAGTTTTGTATTTTCCACGGGATAAACTTTACGGTAACATTTGTTGTGCAGAAAATCGTTGTTGCAAATCGACCTGTGTAACATCACCTTTAGCATTAATGAGTCCAAATGAGTTGAAGGATGCATATACTATGATAAGGGACATTTATGAGTGACATTGCACACTAGTGTCTATTCATGATATATAAATTACAAACACTATTCCCACTGTTTGTGTACTCCCAATATACCAGACGGCTTGTAAAACAATCATTTATGAATATCATACACATTTTAACAATATTTCAGATACAGTTTAGTTTAAACTATCTTGTGGCATATTTCTCTTTTCCATGTTCATTGATGACACAAACATGCTAAGGAGATTAAAAAAAGGAAAATAAATATGAGAGAAGAAACCCAATGGAACTAAGTTAGCTCAACATAATCTAAAAGAAGTGTCCTATAGTTGGACCATCATCACACTGTCAGGCAATTTCACACACTTCTCTAGGAAAGAGGTTAGGGTTTACACAGGGGTTAGGACTAGGGTTCAACCAACACTGTAAGATCAATCCCTTACCAATGCAAAAGTATAGGGTTCAATCAACAGTGCTGGACATTATATTGGTTAGTTTTGAGTGGCATTATTTCTTCAATATCAGAAGAAAAATATGGGCACTTTTTGCAAAGTATACCTCACTTGTCATTAATATTAATTTTTTTCAATCAAAATTTATAACATTATAATCAATAACTTACATTTAAGTCTCTGAAATACTCATTATAATCCTAAAGATAGAAAAAAAGACCACTTGGATTAATTACATGTACACAATGTCTTGTAATTTTAAGAGAACTCAAACATTAAGGAATTTTTGTTCCTTGTAAGCAATGAAATACCAAAGTCAAGAAATAAGAATAAAAATGAATGAACTAATGAATCAATGAAAGAAAGAAGAAACAAAATGAAGAAACGGAGTGAGTGAGTGAGAAAGGAAGGAAGGAACAATAGATGAGGGTGACTGAGAATGAGTTAATGACTGAATAAGTGGATTGGTGAATGAATGAAGAAGAGTGACTAAAATCTCACCAATGCATAACCCACAATGAATTCATCTGGAATTTCAAATCCAATATCTGTAATTGTCAAAATAGAATACAATTAATAGAAATGATTAGGTCAAAATCATAACTACACGCAATATGGAAAATGGAATGCCTACTAAGTATAGAGCCAAGGGGGTACTCCACCAGGATTTGGGTGGGGTGTTCAATCTGCTGGGATCCTCAAACGGTTACCCTATTTATGACAGAAAAACTTAAATCCCCATAGCTTTTTATGGCAAAGTGATATAATTATATATGTCACGAAAGATGATAAAGACCACATGCTGCTGCATATCCTATCAAAGCGATACTTGAGCTGATATCAGATCTCTCATGGCAAGCTAGCAGTAGATGATACTGTGGCTGTGATTGAGGTTGATAAAATAGATATCCTGAATATGACTGTCAAGAAACGCAAAAAATTCAGATATGGATACCCAATTCATAACAAGAAACTCAAAAAAAACATACAGTGTTCAGCAGATCATCCTCTCATATAGTTCATATGAGAGTACCCCACCCCCCAGGGTATAGCCTTGCTAGATAATAATTTCAAACTAAGATGATTTTTAGACTCAAACATTAATGTTCCTGAAACTTGCACAGTTAACATGCATGAAACAAGAGCAATCATGAATTATTTTGTCATGGGTTGACATTCTCATGGCTCTATAAATTCAAAATAACAGTCACATAACAGTCACATTAATACTTACAATCAGGTTGATAACCAACACTTCTAGGTGTTCTCTTGACAAATAGACTATGAAAATGTAAAAAATATCAATTTTAACTACAAGAGTGTATTATTGGTACCCTGAAATTGTTGTATGCTACATTTACAAGGTGTCACAAAAAGTTGCCCCAACATCAGTTTCATCGTAACTGAACCCAAGGTTTATACACACTGGGTTTCAATCAGTGAAATTTACCAGTTTGTAGACAAGTATGTGCATACAAATTTGGCCAAAGTTTATTTATCTGCTGAAGATAGATAAACCAGGAGACTGTGTGCACCTTGACAAAAGCCTTCAGATGCTGACTTTGACCTGCTGCCTCACATTTGGGATATTTTTAGAATTCAAATTCAGTGTGTGAGTGGCTGTGGTCAAAAAATAGTTCAAATGTGAAGCAACCCATCAGTGATTAGTAACCCATCATAATTATGTGACGTGCATGCCTCAGTCTCGCTCCTGGTTCATTCTGCTGAGAATAATACTTACCTCACAACTTTTACAGTAGCAGGTTCATACTTTTTCAAGGTATTTAAAAGTTTTAACATCGTATGACCAGTATCAACAATATCCTAGTCACAACACATTAAATACATAGAATAAATATAAAATCTTGATAGAAATGTATTCAATAATATTTGTCACAAGCTTGAAAAAATTCTGAGACTGCCAGGTTAACAGGAATCAAACTTGTGACCTGGACACCGGTCTATCTTACCTCAACAACAAGTACATTCTAAAAATAAACATACAAATTAAAGAAGATTAGTTTTATGAATGTTTATAGTAAAGATGATATTTGAAAAGGTTTATGTCTTGTGTTTTACCTTTCCTTTTAATGCAGATAAATTGTCACTGCCAATAATTTGGACTTCACCTGTAGAACGATCATCCTTAAAGTGGACATAATAAAATGTGTTAATGATTGCCCACTTTTAACAGGGTCCCCTACAGCCCTTCGCAAAATGAAATCATGCAAAAATATTTGGTCTTTTCACACATCACAGATAATTAAACAGGAAGCCCAGTTCCTATCATGATATTATGCTCTAGTCGCTACGATACTTCAACTATTAGTCCTGTTCTTGGTCCTTCCTTCCTTCCTTCCTTCCTTCTTTTTCCTGTTTTAATCTTGTTTTCTTTGTTGTTGTTGTTGTTGTTGTTGTTGTTGTTGTTGTTGTTGTTGTTGTTGTTGTTGTTGTTGTTGGGCTTCCTGTCTTTTTTGGAGCTTCCTTTGTTGTTAGTGCTCTACCTCAATAGAGAGAGTAGACTAAATTAATAGATTAAATACCTGGTAGCTTTTCAGACGAATGAAGTCAACTGATATAGGAATTGAAATGTCTGTGGACAAAAACAAAAAGAAATGGTGACTACGCGGTGAAAATTAAAAACAAAACAAAAATCCTTGACAGCCTCCCACATCAACCATTTAAAAAGTTAGTAACAGCCCAGCCTACATACATTCACATATCTTGTGCTTGAATTCAATATCGTGGATAAATTTTAAAGTACAGTCATGGGGGTACAGTACACATACCTGAATTGGAGCTGAGATTACGAATGTATTCCATCAAGTCAGTAAAAAACTGGTAGCCTCCCTTTAATACACATAAACCAACTAGAGATCCAGGATAAAGATCACGGCATATGTTCCTTGCTAGACGTTCAGTCCTATTATGTAAGAGATATCAATACTGAGCAGGATCACACAGGAAAACAATGTCCTTAGGTAATCTGTTCTATTTTAATACTTGGGAAATCTGTAAATTATGCCCAAACTTGTAAAAATAGAACAGATTCCCAGGGATTCCCCATTAGACCCAGGGAAGCCCCATGTTTGACCCAAGCTGGGAATTGACATTTTTTTCCTGTGGGAACACTGACAAAAGAATCCCTTAAAAGATACATTCGAACCTCACGGAGGTAGACACCTTAGGAATAGGTAATATTCCTATTCACTGTGGTAAGCATCAGATAGAGGCAAAATACAGGGGAATTTTTTTTAAATTTATTTTGTATTCTTGTTATGTACTTTATAATTGAAAGAATAGGGACCCCAAATTCATTTAGTCTTTTGGTTATTTAGTGTCAACCTTGTTAAATAAAGAGTTTACTGACTGACTGACTGACTGACTGACTGACTGACTGACTGACTGACTGACTGACTGACTGACTGACTGACTGACTGACTGACTGACTGACTGACTGACTGACTGACTGACTGACTGACTGACTGACTGACTGATTTGACTGACTGACTGACTTAAACTAAATAAACAAAAATATAGGGTATCACTGGAATTTTTTAACTGAAAAAGCCCTTTACTAAGGGTTTATCAATTAAAAAGAATTTATATTGGCAACCTGAGCACTGAGATTGAGGTGAGTTTCCAAAAGGATTTGATCTGAGGTATTACATCACATTTTTCTGAAATCTCACTGTTGTGGTAATATAATTATGCTTTATTACAACATATTGTCATGATAACCCTGCCATCAAGAAGTCAGGATTCCAACAGAGCAAATCAGCTAACGCATTGCTGTGTACATTTCTATGCAATTTAAAACCTCTAGGAATAAGAATTTTTGTTCCAAAAACTTCCACAATATTGAAATGCAAAAGACAAAGAATCTCATTCCGAGAGGCTTTGTATTGGGTAGAAACAAACATCAACATGTTGCCATTTTGGTCTACAGGGGCGGATCCAGGATTTTGCAAAGGGGGTGTCCCAAATAGGCCTCTTGAGAGATGACGTCACATCCAAGATGGTGGCCTCCTAACAATGGAATCTGATGATGTCATCTCAGATGGTGCTAGGGGGGTGTCCGGGGCACCTATGGTCACCCCCTGGATCCCCCCTGGTCTATAAGTTCTTACCTGTCTAGGAGAATACCTCTAGGGAGCATAACATGTTTCAGATCATCTTCATAGTGTTTAGGAATACAAAACATTTCCAATGGAAATCCATTATAGTTATCAGGAATCTGGAATGCAAAGTTAATTCTGGAATTAGAATTCCATAAGTTTGCTCATTTGGGCCTCCTGTGCGACCATTGCAACCTGATATACAAGGAGTCAAAATTATGACTTGTAGATCAGACTATTTTGGAAAATGATAGGATATGTAAAATAAGCTCACTTCTCTGATTATCCATCTGGTTGGCTCAATTGGTTGCAGGGCTGTCATTAGGGACTGCGTAACACTAGTTATGGCTGAGGTCAGTCATTGATGATAGTTATTAGGTAAAACAAACAGCGAGTAAAACATGCTTTCAGAATTATGTTACAGGTGAAATCTTTCATGCTACACCTGCTACAAAACTTAATGACATCCCAGGGATGTGTCAGTCTTTCATGTGGGAGGTCTGGGTCTGACCCCCCACCATACCAACACCCTGGGTCCTTAAATAATTGAGAAGGTGCTACCTTTGACATTCCATCTGCAAAATGGTTAAACCAACAGCTGCTGGAATTCATATAATACTCAAACACAGGAGGTTTCAGTGGTGTAGTGAGGGGGCAAGGGGGGTGGGGGGGCCTAAAATTTTGGGCTTAAGCCATCGTCTGAAGGATGATGTCAATTATATTACTTTATAGTTTTACTTTTAATTCAATTCACAATATTAAATGTCATCTCAAGTATAATCCACACTAGGGTGAAGCCAGGCCATAGCTACCATGAAGCAAGTGAGGCAGTTGCCTCATTAAAATTTCAGATATTATTTTTTTAGTTTTCTTGATGTCACAAATGAGTGTGTGTCGAGAAATGACACCACCACAAAACAACAACAACCACAACAAAATCAGAACTTTGACAACAAAGGACTTTTAGTAAGGATTAAACATTAAAGATATTTTCTATACTATCTCATATCAGATATGCCTTTTCTCTTCTTTTTCTTTGCCAGAAATGTGCAAAATTGTCATAACTTTATACATAATAAATAGGTCAATAAATGCCTCTCAAAATAAAATCACATTTCTGAGGGTCTAAACTTCAACATTTTTCAGGGGAGATGCCCTAGTAGAGCCCCCTAAGTTGCTTCACCCTTCAGTGATTGATTACCTCAGTTAACATTTAAGGAAGGGATAAATACCAAGAAGCGAGGCTTTTAGCCATATACATGTATATGGATAAAAGCCATATACATGTATATGGATAAAAGCCGAGCTTCGAGGTATTTATCTGCCTTATTATGTGATTGAGGAGGGTTTCACACAAAAACCATTCAAAAACACAATCACTGATTAGATCATTGTTACTGAATTTACAGAAGGAAACCCTAAAGAATTGCTTTTCAATTCTATTCAGGGCAATACTAACGAACTTCATGATAATACACAAAACGTTTTTTTGTTGAAGAAATTTCATCAGTTAGCTCAGTAGTATAGTGGCTAAAGGAGGGTAAAGGAGTGCAGAAGGTCTCGGGTTCGAATCCCAGTCGTTAATCAAAGACTTTTTTTTTCACCAGTAATCGCTACTTAGTATCTTTCTAAGAAAATTTGTAAGTCTCGATCAACACATAGATGGTCTAAGAAAGTATGGGACGAAATTATAAATTCAAGGGATGTATCTGTATAAACCCCGGGAATTATAAATTCAAGGGATGTATACAGATACATCCCGGGAAAGATCCATATAAAACCCTTGAATTCATAATGATCGTGAAATAAGCGATATAAAGTGCTATGAATAACAAAGAAACCCGACTCAATCATATAATAAGTCTGGCTACAGCCCTGCAAAGTTCGTATTTGTTTCTCGATGCTGAACAAAATAATTTCCACATGCTTTTGTCCCAAATCATTCTTTCTCGGGAAATTAGTATATTTTGGCAGGAACTTGACCTTGAATTTAACCTTTCTATATTTGACTGCAATGGAAGCTCTTGAAAGGGTCTCAAGAAAATTGCCGCCCTTTTGCTGGGGCCTCGCTATGCCCCTGCTCAAACATACATACAAGCAGTGTCAATGTGACAATCATTTACAGGGGGACTAGCATCAAAATTGTTCAATATTTAATTTAGCTGAAACTTCATTGAAACTACACTGAAAGAAACTCAAGAGCTGTTCAAAAACTTGTTAGTTTAATTACAATGTACACAAAATCTCTTCTTATTAGTTTAATTGTTTTTGGGAAATTCTCATGGCAAGTATTAGATTTTTATGAATCTTTTGAAGTATCAATGAGGTCATACACTCAACCCATGCAATCAGCTCCTAGCCTCCTAGCTCCGCAAGTAGCTGTTCGCTTTTTCGCTTTGGGCTTCCTGTGTAACAGACAAGCCCGAAAGGAGGAGGCCAATCAGCTCCATTTAATTGAAATATCTCAACTTAAATGTTCTATATTGAAGGAAACTGGTCAGAAAATGAATCCTTAGCCTAAACAATATCAGAAAATTCCTTTACACAAACTCTTAGTGTCAAAGAAATAAGAAAAAATATGACGTCACGCGATTTCGTTGCTAGTCTCCCTTTACATGCAAAAAACTATGTTTTGGTTGCAAAATCCAAGGCACAATCTTGGCTTCCATCCATGTTTTCAATTTTTTTCTTTAGACAATAGCTATAGGATGAAAAATCAAGAAATCTGTGCACGTCACACAAGCACATGCTTGAACATCAAATCAGTGTAGTACTCTTTATACCGAATTCAATACAAATTTGACACAAATGAACAATTGAACAAAAACAATCTGGTCTCACCGATATAAATTTCTTTTCAGACATGATTGCCAGCTTTTTCTTATTCTCCTCACTTGCACAATGGTGTTCTCGCTTCCCGCGGTTTTATAATCAGTATCAGTACACTACGTGATCAAATAGAACACAGGTAGACCAACCAAATGAAATGAAATGAACAATATCGACACAGGAGCCCCAAAAGCACATGAGGTTTTCTTTTCTCTTTTTTGCTTTCCTTTATTTTATGTTTTTGATAATTTCTTAAATTAATAAGTTGATTAACCATTGAAAATATGAAGGTGCAAGAGCTGGTAAATCAATTAAAAGAAAAAGAAGAAGAATACCAGAAGCCAGCAAGCAAGCAGGCAGGCAAGCAAGCAAGCAAGCAAGAAAGAAAAGAAAAGAAAAGAAAGAAAGAAAGAAAGAAAGAAAGAAAGAAAGAAAGAAAGAGAGAAAGAAAGAAAGAGAGAAAGAAAGAAAGAAAGAAAAGAAGAAAAGAAGAAAGAACGAGGGAAGGAAGGAAAGAAGGAAGGAAGGAAGAAAGGGAGGGAGGAAGGGAGCGGGGAGGGAGGAAGGAAGGAAGGAAGGAAAGGAGGGAGGGAGGGAGGACGGAAGGAAGGGAGGGAGGGAGGATTGAAGGAAAAAAGGAAAAAAAGAAGAGATATTTTGGAAGAAATGAAAGGAAGAACTATTTTAGAAGGAAGGAATAAATATTTTGGAAGGAAGAAATACCGAAGTCCATGGGAAAGTTTATACAACAATTCTAGCGCTAGTTCAAACCTGAGACTGGTCTTTTGCTAGCAGCAGTTGTCTGTGAATGAATAGGCGTTCTTGAAAGAAATTAGTACCGTACTTCAACAAACTCTCAAATTACTTTTCACCGTGCTGGCGAGGCCCAACAAGGCCGAAAAAGCTGTCCACGGTTTCTGGTCACATTTATACTTTGAGTTACCTGTGGTAAGATTTTGGCCTAGAAAAGTATAAAATCTTTAACAAATAACCGGGAGAGGAAATTGAAAGAATTATATCCATTTATGTAAAGAAAAAAGTGCGGGAGAGAGGAAGGAGACGCGTAGTGCTCTATGATTGGACAACTATTCCGCATCCATCGATTGGTCAGGAACATATAACATGTCGCGTGCTGATTGGCTAAGGCTAGAATGTCTTTGTAATACGGGAATCCTCTCTTCATCGTTGCCCTGTGTATAGTGTGCTAGTTTCAAGATGGCTCTCAAAAAGTTATCTATATTTGTAATTCTCTTAGTATTTATTTCTGCTTTCTCAGCACTTGCAGAAGAGGAGGCAAAAGAGGAAAAATTGGAGCCATGTTGAGACTACAGATTCGGAGTCAGAGAAAGCTTCTGAGCCCAAAGAACCTGAAGACAGTGCTACCGATGGTGAAGTGAAGGAAGAAGACGATGTTTTAGTGTTGAACTCCAAAAATTTTGACTCTGCTATCGACAAACATGAGAACATTATTGTGGAATTTTATGCTCCATGGTATGTATGTGCAGTTATATTCGAATTTCTTACTGTGTTCTCTAATGATAACATAAGGGTTTTGTTTTATTTAGTTTTGCATTTAAGCTTAGTTAAGTCCTTACATATAATTATTCCAACTAATTCATTGTGTGAAAATTGCAAGGATTATTGCTATTCTAAATTAGCTAATTATTTCGATGCACGTGGGGGTTCTTTGTTGTATATCTAAGAATTCCCAAATACTTGGAAAATTAATACCATTAAAGTAGTAGATTTATACCTTTAGAACCTTTCAACAACTGTACATAGCAGCCTTAAATAATTAACCTTGCTTTGTTGGGCAAAGTTTTTTATATTTTCTATTGTTTTCATTCAGTTATCAGATTTATGGAAAATTGTTTTGTTTTGAACAGAATGCTCTGATCAATTGTTCTTTACCTAAAACAATCTCCCAAGCAAAACAGATTAAAATCAAACAATAACTCATATAAATGCATGAAAATTGATTAATAACATGGTATTGTCTTTTAATAACAGCTCCTTCTGATCATAGAGTGCTTTGATAATTCTATTTTGAATGACATCAGGATTCTGATTTCAAATTACACTGAGAACATGTCACATTTTATTACGTTTTACTTTAAGTCTAGTTGAGCTATAATTACTTTTTCAAAATGTATTTTATTTTAATTGCTCTTAATGTTTACAAAAAAGATCTAAAAATGAAAAATAAAATAACAGAATTTCAAGTCCTACTTTTTATATATATTTGTTATAAGTCATTTTAGTCTTGAGTATTCTGTATGTTTTCACATTCAAACAAACACAGCTGGCGCAGCTGATTTCTAGTACCATATTAATGTCATTGTGCCTATGAAATATTGGAGACCATTTATGTTAAATAAAAGAATCAAATGTAGAAATGACTTATGACAATTTTTTCTAATTTTCTCATTTGACTGCAGAAAATGATATCAGTAGCTAGACTTTATTGTGCTCAATTATGTATTTGATGTTTTCTCTATTAATAGACTTAATTCATATATATAAGAGTCTGAAATACTGTTTCCTAGCAACGGTCTATCTTTTCTTGACAACCAGTTGACTGCTGACCCATATATAGCATTTGCAGTGCTATCTAACTTCTTACTTGGTTCAAATGCTACACAGTTTTGTGTAAAATTTCCTATTATATACCATGGCTAATTAGGTAACTGCAAAAATTATTGCTGAAAGCAAATTGTGCTAATATTGCCTACAAGTGTACTTGCTATTCTTTAATCTTTCTGTTTTTCAATTGAGGACTGGCTCAAGAAAATTGATTTCAAAGTCACAGCCATTATCATAGGCACTATATAATCATAATTAATTGTTTCTTTTTTTGTATTATACCTCTTAACTACTTGTATGTGTTTGCAATTACCATTGACTGAATTAAATAAGATTGAAGTCCAATTTTGAACTGCAACTGTTCGGGACTGACTTAGCCTTGTGTTCATGGGGCTTTTTTCTATGCATTTATATTTCTTCCTTTGTACTACAACATATTATTTATAATTTGTTTGTTTTAGGTGTGGTCATTGCAAGTCTCTTGCCCCAGAATATGCAAAAGCAGCCAAGAAAATGAAGTCTAATGACCCTCCAGTTGCATTTGCTAAGATTGATGCTACTGTAGAGCCCGATCTTGCACAAAGATTTGATGTCAGTGGATACCCAACATTGAAGTTTTTCAAGAAAGGAGAATCATTTGATTATGATGGACCAAGGCATGAAGCTGGTACGTTCTTTAAAACAACATGATTGTATTTTGAAGAATCTTGATGTCACCTCATTTGCATTTTCTGATTTCAAATGCTCATACATGTATAACTCAAAAAGTAAGCAACCTCATTTTAGAATATTAAACCATCCAGATTTTCAATTCATAAAGAAATGATTATCAAAATTTAAGCCAACAAATCCACTCCCTCCTTCCAAATCTACCCCGGTTATGACTAAAAAATAATTAACAGTAGTCTAATATAAGTGTAATTCAAAGAGCATGTGGAAAATTTAAGATGAAAGTTTTAATGCAATAATGGAAGCCTTTTTATTTAACTTCAAATAGATTCCATTCTTCCGGGCATTTGTACTCTATATAGATGCATAGGTGATGTCAAAATGTGGTGAGAACAAAAAGTACACAATGAGAAAAAGTGACAAGTGGTGTGACTGTAGTAGTGGGGTGGCATGGTTGGCTTAGCGGTTAGAGCACTGGCCTTTCACTGCTATATATGGTCTGGGTTTGAGTCCCAGCTCGAGCACCTGGATCATATGTGAATTGAGTTTGTTTGATGTGTTGTTTTCTACCATGCCATGAGGGTTTTTCTCTGGGTTCTCCCGTTCTCCCATCCCTCAGCAAAAATCAACATGTGAGTCGAGTGATTATTTGCAAAATATTTAATGTTAAGGTAGTGAGTGTGAGAGTACAGTGTCCTCCAATTAGTGTGCAAGCGCCACAGGGAGCCCGGCTTGGTGACTTTATAATGAAAACAAAACAATCACGCTACAGATGACAGTCTGTTAATGCCATTACAACAATATTCCAGGTGCCAATCTGTCTGGCCTGTAATGTAACACCGGCTGAATGTAACACAATAGTGTAAAACGCCTCTAGCGCGTGCATTACATCTAGTCATTAGTTATTTGAATTTGAACATATTCAATTACATGTCACGTTAAGGCTGGTGTTACATTACGGCCAGACAGATTGGTACCTGGAATATTGTTGTAATGGCATTATTAACAGATTGTCATCTGTAACGTGATCATTTTGTTTTCATTATAAAGCCACCAAGCTGGGCTCCCTGTGCAAGCACTAGAAGACTTGGACACTTTTAAAAATGGAATCTACTTGTCTTACAAATATTCATCAAAGCAACTCATTGACAACCAATCAGAGCTCACACATAAGATTTGATGACATCATCTATGTGTGTGTACTTGACCATGATCAGAGCATGTGTAATATACCATTATTATTAATATACCATTATATTACCAATAGTAGTAATATTGATGTTACCAATAATGTAATTCTAATTGGTTTTCATAGGTATTGTTGAATATATGAAAGTCCGTGCTGATCCTGAATGGAAGCCTCCACCTCCAGCTGTCTTGACTTTGACTAAACATAATTTCTATGAAACCATCAACAAAGAAAGTCTTATGCTGGTAGAATTCTATGCTCCATGGTAAGCTATATATATATATAGGTTAGGTTAGGTTCCCACAGTTTCGTTGTTTTTGTGGTTTGTTGGTTGCTTGGTAGTTTGGTTTTATGGAAAGAGGCGCGTGCAAAACATTCAGTTTGCTGAAGAATCAGGCCGAATGGCCGAAACGTACGAATTTTGGTTGCTAGCTGCACAACTGGCTTAATTAGTTTGTTAAAAATTACATGTAAGTTCAAAAATTTAAATTTCATGTGGAGTTTACTCTCCTCCAGGTGTGGTCACTGTAAGTCCCTGGCACCTGAATACGAGAAAGCTGCTCAAGACCTAAAGAAAAATGACCCACCCATCCCACTGGCCAAAGTTGATGCTACAGTTGAAACAGATTTGGCTAAGAAGTATGATGTTCAAGGTTATCCTACTTTGAAGGTGTTCAGAAATGGAAAGCCATCAGAATATAAAGGAGAACGAAATCAATATGGTAATATTTCAACTTGTCTTAGCCATAAATAAATCAGAGCCTTTTACTTAGGCCAGGGAGAGAGGGAAACTGATGTTTACATATAACTGTAGAGGGATCACACATAGGTCAACTGAGAGAAGCTAATTTTTTTCTCTCAAAGAAAAGGAAGCTTTCTTCATTCCCTAATTGCACAGTTTAAATGTTGTAAAATTAAACAGGGTTCCCTATACCCCTTTGCAAAATGAAATCACGCAAAAATATTTGGTCTTTTCACGCACGCGTCACGGATAATTAAAAAGTCTCTTTCACGTTCGTAAAAAAAATCAAAAGTTGCTTTCACGTGGACGCAAAAAGGTTTAATTTAGACCTTAAATCACGTTTCACGTCAAAATAAATCAGCCATTCACGTTTCACGATGTAACTTTCTTTCCAATGACTTTGAACCCCAACTCAACTTTGTCTTGCCACTAAAATTGCCACCCTTTGTGCCTAAACCTAGTTCCTAGTCCTCAAGACAGCATCTCACATTAAATCAAATTTTTTAGCCATCACTGACTACATGCGCAAACAAGTTGGACCAAGCTCTCATCTAGCATCGTCCCTCAAAGCTGTCCAGGACTTCATGAAGGAAAAAGATGATGTTGCAATTGTTGGTTTCTTTGAAGACAAGGATGACAAACTCCTTGAAAAATACCTTGAAGCTAACAATGACATCAGAGAGGACTACGCCTTTGCACACACCTTTGATAGTGCTGCAAAGACGTATTATGGAATCAAAAAGAGCTCTATTGTTCTCTTCCAACCTGCACGATTTCAATCTAAGTACGAACCCAAACACTTTGTATTTGAGGTGAGCATTGTATATTCGAGGCACGCATTATATTCAAGGTGGGGGATTGTTAGGTTGATGGGTTGGTGGGGATATGTGGATGAGGGAGACCAGTTTGCTGAATTTCTCATGGACAGTAAAGGTTAGAGAGTGAAAAGATGTAAATGATGAGAGATAGAAATCTTGGTAAATTTGAAAGCGCATCATTTTTCTTTTAATTTGTGCCTTACTTTGCATGGCTGGAACTTCTCTCCAAAAAGTAACTGCGCAAAATCCCGATGAAAATATTAGATAAAACATATAATATTATTGATCAAATTTACCAGATTTAACTTTCAGTCCAGTATAGGTGAATTTGCATCCCTAAAATATCTTATTAGCAACATGTTTTCAATCCTCCAGGGCAAGGAACCTACACCAGAAAATCTCCAAGCATTCTACAAAGAGAAGATGGTTCCTCTTGTTGGTCAGATACACGCTTATGACCAGGATAAAAAATACTCGGCTAGACCACTCTGTGTCGTCTATTATGATGTGGACTTTGGATTTGACAACAGAGTTGGTAAGTGCACCAATAAATCTGTTTGAGAGCTGAGATTTTCCTTTCTCTCACTTCATTTTACAACGCTACATTGTCGCCTTCCCATAAAAATATTCCCGCATATTTGTCGTACACAGCTACACAGATCTGGAGAAGCAAAGTTCTCGAGGTAGCCAAAGATCACCGTGACATAACGTTTGCTATTGCAAACGAAGAAGACTTCACTGACAAACTCAAAGACCTGGGTCTTGAAGACACTGGAGAGGAAATTAGCGTAGGATGTTTTGATGATAAGGGAAGACGCTACCGTATGGACCCCGATGAGGAGTTCTCTGAGGACAGTTTCAGGGAATTTGTTGAAGAGTTCAAAGCAGGTAAGGGAGTGTGTATCATACTATGCTACGACCTACGTGTATTTATTGCTCACAAGATTTTCAAGAAGCGCTATGCGAACCACCGTTTTGACACCCCACGCGCATTGTATAAAGCATTGCAGCCATCTACCGTCACGTGCACTCCCATGTTTTCATTCTCGGCGGAGATGGACCAGCCCGTCGGAGGAAAAGGGAGGGTTTCCGAGGATGGTATGTTTGCGAGAATCGGTAGAAGTGTTTGCGCACTTGCTTGTTCATTTGCTTATTTTAATATTTGTA